>JAOPTO010002124.1:0-26936 GCA_033822845.1 Tetrapedia diversipes | reverse complement strand
CTACCTTCTTCATACTCATGTTCTCCTGATGTGAAAACATGGATTCATGGAAAGCGCAGTATCAGGCATAGATGTAACGTCCTACCTCCATCATACTGATGATCTTCTGATGGCAAAGCATGGATTCATGGAAAGCGCAGTATAAGCCATAGACGTAACGTCCTGCGTCCTTCATACTGATGTTCTCCTGATGGGAATGCATGGATTCTGGCAAAACGCCGTATAAGGCATAGATATAACCTGCTACCTCCTTCATAATCATGTTCTCCTGATGGGAAAACATGGATTCCGGCAAAACGCAGTATAAGGCGTAGGTATAACGCGCTACCTCCTTCATACTGATGTCCTCCTGATGGGAAAGCATGGATTCTGCCAAAACGCAGTATAAGGCATAGATATAACGTGAGACCTCCTTCACCATCATGTTCTCCTGATGGGAAAACATGGATTCCGGCAAAACCCAGTATAAGTCGTAGGTATAACGCGTTACCTCCTTCATACTCATGTTCTCCTGATGGGGGACCATGGATTCAGGAAAAACGCAGAACAAGGCATAGATATAACGTCCTACCTCCTTCATACTGATGTCCTCCTGATGGGAAAGCATGGATTCTGGCAAACCGCAGTATAAGGCATAGACATAACGTACTACCTTCTTCATACTCATGTTCTCCTGATGTGAAAACATGGATTCATGGAAAGCGCAGTATAAGGCACAGATACACCGTGGTACCTCATTCATACTCATGTTCTCCTGATGTGAAATCATGGATTCATGGAAAGCGCAGTATAAGGCATGGACGTAACGCGCTACCTCCTTCATACTGATGTTCTCCTGATGGGAAAGCATGGATTCTGGCAAAACGCAGTATAAGGCATACATATAGCGTGCTACCTCCTTCATAATCATGTTCTCCTGATGGTAAGACATGGATTCCGGCAAAACGCAGTATAAGCCGTAGGTATAACGCTCTACCACCTTCATACTGATGTTCTCCTGATGGGAAAGCATGGATTCTGCCAAAACACAGTACAAGGCATAGATATAACGTGCTACCTCCTTCATAATCATGTTCTCCTGATGGGAAAACATGGATTCCGGCAAAACGCAGTATAAGGCGTAGGTATAACGCGCTACCTCCTTCATACTGATGTTCTCCTGTTGGGAAAGAATGGATTCTGCCAAAACGCAGTATAAGGCATAGATATAACGTGCTACCTCCTTCATACTTATCTTCTCCCTATGGGAGAGCTTGGATTCAGGAGAAACGCAGTACAGGCATAGATATAACGTGCTACCTCCTTCATACTCATGTTCTGCTGATGGGAAAGCATGGATTCAGGCAAAACGCAGTATAAGGCGTAGATATAACGCGCTACCTCTTTCATACTTACCTTCCCCCTATTGGGAAGCTTGGATTCAGGCAAAACGCAGTATAAGGCGTAGATATAACGTGCTACCTCCTTCATACTCATGTTCTCCTGAAGGGAAAGCATGGATTCCGGCAAAACGCAGTATAAGGCGTAGATATAACGTGCTATCTCCTTCATACTCATGTTCTGCTGATGGGAAAGCATGGATTCATGGAAAACGGAGTATAAGGCGGAGATATAACGTGCTACCTCCTTCATGCTCATGTTCTGCTGATGGGAAAGCATGGATTCATGCAAAACGCAGTATAAAACATTGATATAACCAGCTACCTCCTTCATACTCATGTTCTGCTGATGGGAAAGCATGGATTCAGGCAAAACGCAGTATAAGGCATTGACATAACGTGCTACATCCTTCATACTCATGTTCTGCTGATGGGAAAGCATGGATTCAGGCAAAACGCAGTATAAGGCATTGATATAACGTGCTACTCCTTCATACTCATGTTCTGCTGATGGGAAAGCTTGGATTCATGCAAAACGGAGTATAAGGCGTAGATATAAGTTGCTACCTCCTTCATACTCATGTTCTGCTGATGGGAAAGCATGGATTCAGGCAAAACGCAGCATATGGCATTGATATAAGGTGCTACCTCCTTCATACTCATGTTCTGCTGATGGGAAAGCATGGATTCAGGCAAAACGCAGTGTAAGGTGTAGATAAAACGTGCTACCGCCTTCATTCTCATGTTCTGCTGATGGGAAAGCATGGATTCAGGCAAAACGCAGTATAAGGCGTAGATTTAACCTGCTATCTCCTTCATACTCATGTTCTGCTGATGGGAAAGCATGGATTCAGGCAATACGCAGTATAAGGCGTAGATATAACGTGCTATCTCCTTCATACACATGTTCTGCTGCTGGGAAAGCATGGATTCAGGCAAGGCGCAGTATAAGGCATTGATATAACGTGCTACCTCCTTCATACTCATGTTCTGCTGATGGGAAAGCTGGGACTCATGCAAAACGGAGTATAAGGCGTAGATATAACGTGCTATCTCCTTCATACTCATGTTCTGCTGATGGGAAAGCATGGATTCAGGCAAAACGCAGTGCAAGGCATTGATATAACGTGCTACCTCCTTCATACTCATGTTCTGCTGATGGGAAAGCATGGATTCAGGCAAAACGCAGTATAAGGCGTAGATATAACGTGCTATCTCATTCGTACTCATGTTCTGCTGATGGGAAAGCATGGATTCAGGCAAAACGCAGTATAAGGCATAGATATATCGCGCTACCTCCTTCATACTTACCTTCTCCCTATGGGAAAGCTTGGATTCAGGTAACATGCAGTACAAGGCATAGATATAACGTGCTACCTCCTTCATACTCATGTTGTTCTGATGGGAAAGCATGGATTCAGGCAAAACGCAGTATAAGGCGTAGATATAACGTGCTATCTCCTTCATACTCATGTTCTGCTGATGGGAGTGCATGGATTCAGGCAAAACGCAGTATAAGGCGTAGGTATAACGTGCTTTCTCCTTCATACTCATGTTCTGCTGATGGGAAAGCATGGATTCAGGCAAAACGCAGTATAAAGCGTAGGTATAACGTGCTTTCTCCTTCATACTCATGTTCTGCTGATGGGGAGGCATGGATTCAGGCAAAACGCAGTATAAGGCGTAGATATAACGTGCTATCTCCTTCATACTCATGTTCTACTGATGGGAAAGCATGGTTTCTGGCAAAACGCAGTATAAGGCGTAGATATAACGTGCTATCTCCTTCATACTCACGTTCTGGTGATGGGAAATCATGGATTCAGGAAAAACGCAGTATAGGGCATTGATATAACGTGCTTTCTCCTTCATACTCATGTTCTGCTGATGGGAAAGCATGGATTCAGGGGAAACGCAGTATAAGGCATTGATATAACGTGCTACCTCCTTCATACTCATGTTCTGCTGATGGGAAAGCATGGATTCAGGCAAAACGCAGTATAAGGCATAGATTTAACGTGCTACCTCCTTCATACTCATGTTCTGCTGATGGGAAAGCATGGATTTATGCAAAACGCAGTATAAGGAAGAGATATAACGTGCTACCTCCTTCATACTCATGTTCTGCTGATGGGAAAGCATGGATTCAGGCAAAACGCAGTATAAGGCATAGACGTAACGTTCTACCTCCTTCATACTCATGTTCTGCTGAGGGGAAAGCATGGATTCAGGCAAAACGCAGTATAAGGCGTAGATATAACGTGCTACCTCGTTCATACTCATGTTCCCCTGATGGGAAAGCATGGATTCAGGCAAAACGCAGTATAAGGCATAGATATAACGTGCTACCTCCTTCATACTCATGTTCTCCAGACGGGAAAGCATGGATTCTGGAAACACGTAGTATAAGGCGTAGATATAACGTGCTACCTCCTTCATACTCATGTCCTCCTGATGGGAAATCATAGATTAGGGCAAGAAGCAGTACAAGGCATAGATATAACGTGCTACCTCCTTCATACTCATGTTCTGCTGATGGGAAGGCATGGATTCGGCAAAACGCAGTATAAGGCGTAGATATAACGTGCTTTCCCCTTCATACTCATGTTCTGCTGATGGGAAAGCATGGATTCAGGCAAAACGCAGTATAAGGCATTGATATAAAGTCCTACCTCCTTCATACTCATGTTCTGCTGATGGGAAAGCTTGGATTCAGGAAAAACGCAGTACAAGGCATAGACGTAACGTGCTAGCTCCTTTACACTCATGTTCTGCTGATGGGAAGGCATGGATTCAGGCAAAACGCAGTATAAGGCGTAGATATAACGTGCTATCTCCGTCATACTCATGTTCTGCTGATGGGAAGGCATGGATTCTGCCAAAACGCAGTATATGGCGTAGATATTACGTGCTATCTCCTTCATACTCATGTTCTGCTGATGGGAAAGCATGGATTCAGGCAAAACGCAGTACAAGGCATTGATATAACGTGCTACCTCCTTCATACTCATGTTCTGCTGATGGGATATCATGGATTCAGGCAAAACGCAGTATAAGGCGTAGATATAACGTGCTATCTCCTTCATACTCATGTTCTGCTGATGGGAAAGAGTGGATTCAGGCAAAACCCAGTATAAGGCATTGATATAACGTGCTACCTCCTTCATACTCATGTTCTCCTGATGGGAGAGCATGGATTCAGGCAAAACGCAGTATAAGGCGTAGATATTACGTGCTATCTCCTTCATACTTACATTCTCCCTATGGGAAAGCTTGGATTCAGGAAAAACGCAGTACAAGGCATAGATATAACGTGCTACCTCCTTCATACTCATGTTCTGCTGATGCGAAAGCATGGATTCAGGCAAAACGCAGTAGAAGGCATAGATATAACGTGCTACCTCCTTCATACTCATGTTCTGCTGATGGGAAAGCATGGATTCAGGCAAAACGCAGTATAATGCGTAGATGTAACGTGCTATCTCCGTCCTACTCATCTTCTGCTGATGGGAAAGCATGGATTCAGGCAAAACGCAGTATAAGGCATGGATATAACGTGCTACCTCCTTCACACTCATGTTCTGCTGATGGAAAAACATGGATTCAGGCAAAACGCAGTATAAGGCGTAGATATAACGTGCTACCTCCTTCATACTCATGTTCTGCTGATGGGAAAGCATGGATTCAGGCAAAACGCAGTATCAGGCATAGATATAACGTGCTACCTCCTTCATACTCATGTTCTGCTGATGGGAAAGCATGGATTCACGCAAAACGCAGTATAAGGTATAGATATAACGTGCTACCTCCTTCATACTCATGTTCTGCTGATGGGAAAGCATGGATTCAGGCAACTCGCAGTATAAGGCATAGACATAATGTGCTACCTCCTTCATACTCATGTTCTGCTGATGGGAAATCATGGATTCAGGCAAAACGAAGTATAAGGCGCAGATATAACCTGCTACTCCCTTCATACTCATGTTCTGCTGATGGGAAAGCATGGATTCAGGCAAAACGCAGTATAAGGCATAGATATAACGTGCTACCTCCTTCATACTTACTTTCTCCTTATGGCAAAGCTTGGATTCAGGAAAAACGCAGTACAAGGGATAGATATAACGTTCCACCTCCTTCATACTCATGTTCTGCTGATAGGAAAGCATGGATTCAGGCAAAACGCAGTATAAGGCGTAGATATAACGTACTACCTCCATCATACTTACCTTCTCCCTATGGGAAAGCTTGGATTCAGGAAAAACGCAGTACAAGGCATAGATATAACGTGCTACCCCTTCATACTCATGTTCTGCTGATGGGAAAGCATGGATTCGGGCAAAACGCGGTATAAGGCGTAGATATTACGTGCTATCTCCTTCATACTCATGTTCTGCTGATGGGAAAGCATGGATTCAGGCAAAACGCAGTATAAGGCGTAGATATAATGTACTACCTCCTTCATACTCACGTTCTCGTGGTGGCATAGCATGGATTCTGGCAACACGCAGTATAAAGCATAGATATAATGTGCTACCTCCTTCATAATCATGTTCTCGTGATGGGATAGCATGGATCCTGCCAACAGGGAGTTTAAGGCATAGATATAACGTGCTACCTCCTTCATACTCATCTTCTCCTTATGGGAAAGCGTAGATTCAGGCAAAACGCAGTATATGGCACAGATATAACGTGCTACCTCCTTGATGCTCATGTTCTCCTGATGGGAATGCATGGATTCAGGCAAAACGCAGTATAAGGCGTAGATATAACGCGCTATCTCCTTCATACTCATGTTCTTTTGATGGGAAGACATGAATTTCAAGAAAAAGGCGGGAGTTACTATGACTTTCTTAAGCGCCTTCGTCTCACTCTTGGAAACAGTCAGACGTTGTCCGGCCCTCACCTCGTGGAGGTGCGGAGAAATCGGGAGCCACCTTACATCGTGTGGCACCGAGAGTGTGACGTTGTTGTTTTCGAGTGTCATAGCTACAGTGACGGTGACGGTGACGCGTAATACAGGGCTCTGGCCCTTCAGCCTCTCCCGTCCAAGTCGGACGTCCTACCTCCTAGTGGTACCCGCCGGTAAACGTGGGTGTTGCCTATCCCTTTTGGTGGCTTCCACGGCTAAACGGCGTGCGACGACTACGGCCCTTGGGGGCTGCCTCCCCCCTCGGGTTTCATTTTGCTGGCCCGAAAAGAAATAAATCTGCCTCGGATGGTAAAAATAAAAGCGGTGGGTCCTCTGGCTCGTCCGCTCCAGCATCTTTCCCCCCGATTGCGAGCACTAGCCGCTCTGACCATTCCACGCTGGGTAACACCTTCTCATCCGAATTTCCGGGTTGCTCGCGTTGCTTCACTACCTCTCAAAGTCGTGGCGTCCACCATAGGGGGGCCCATCCTTACTGGTACGACGCCCGTATCAACGTTCCTGCCAAGAAGCTTAAATGGAATGACGAGGAGGACGCATTGTTGGCCCGTAAATAGGTCGAGCTCCTCCGTGCGGGTACCAGGTTCATAAATCAGGCACTACATCTCGCCTTTCCTGACCGAATCTTCGATGCGATTATGAGCCATCGCAAGTCGGCCGCGTATAGGGATAGGGTATCGTCCCTTCTTCGTGTCCAGACACCTCCACCACCTAGTGAAGGCGCTACACCTGCTGAAGAATGTCACCTGATGCAAGAGATCGTGGATTATATTTCACAGCTACCACCTGCATGTGGCACCGATTTCCATCAGGATGTCCTGGATCGAATATGCTTAGACATGCACAGGAATTCCAGGGATGAGACGTATGAAAGGCTCTGCTTATATATACGGTCGATATTTCCAACTCCTCGACCACGGAAGCCTGTGATGAAGCCAGCTGCTCCCGACGAACACCTGTCGGCTCGAAGATTGAGGCGTGTTAACTACGCGAAAGTCCAAGATTTGTGGAAGAAGAATCGGTCACGATGCGCTAGAGACATTTTGGAGGGTATTAACGCAGTTAGTTACCCGGCTAAGGAAGATATGGTTAGCTACTGGTCCGCAATCATGTGCCCCGAAACATCTATCTCTCCCGGTGTTCTAGCCGTGGATCAGACCTTAGCACAACTTTGGGAACTGATTTTGTCCGTAGAGATAACTCGTGCCTATCTTAAGAAAGGTACTGCTTCGGGTCCCGACGGTGTCTCCCCTAGTCTCTTGAGGAGGATGCCGCCTGGGGCTCTTGTGAAAATCTTCAACCTGTTCTTACTACTTGGGAAAGTCCCGTCATTCCTTCTTGAATCCCGGACAACTTTTATTCCCAAGAAACCCGGAGCCCATCTACCCGAGGATTTTAGGCCTATATCGGTATCCTCAGTTATTTTGCGTAGCTTCCATAAAATCCTTGCTAGAAGGCTATCTAACCACCTCCCGTTTGATGAACGTCAACGCGCCTTCCGTACATCTAATGGTTGTGCTGAAAATATCTTTCACTTTGACCTTACTCTGCGCTTCCACATGCAGAGATTCAAGCCTCTCTTCCTCGCGTCATTGGACGTCTCTAAAGCTTTTGACTCCGTCTCTCACAACGCGATCTTTGACACCTTGATATCTGCTGGTGTGCCATCTGTCTTTGCCCAGTACGTAAGGTACATCTATTCTGCGGGCACCACTCGACTCGCTTGCACCGAATGGGTCTCTGAACCCATTTGTCCGAAGCGCGGAGTGAAACAAGGTGATCACTTATCGTCTTACCTTTTCTATCTTGTTTTGGATCGCCTACTGAGAAAACTCCCAGCAGATATTGGCGCGGATAATGACGGCGTCAAGGTGAATGCAGCGGCCTTCGCAGACGATGTCATCCTTATGTCCTCGACACGTGCTGGCCTGCAGTGTTTATTGGACAACACCAACACGTTCTTATGGTCCTCAAGCCTCGATGTTAATACTGGAAAGTCCTTCTCGTTGGCAATTAAATCCGTGCCGCATGTGCAGAAAGCGGTAGTCGATCCCGCAGTAACATTCACTGTCGGCAGTAGATCACTGCCTGCATTACGGAGGTCCGACCAATGGACCTACTTGGGCGTGCCATTTACACCGGAGGGTCGTCTTTCCAGTAATCCGACATCTAAAATTGCCGAAGACATAGGGAGGCTGAGTCAGGCTCCCCTCAAGCCATAGCAGCGGCTTTTCATACTGCGTGTCTATGTTATGCCTAGCATCTTCCATCTATTATCGCTAGGTAACGTTTATATCGGGGTGCTAAACAAGATTGATCGGTTGACTCGTGCAGCTCTACGTAAATGGTTGTCTCTGCCGCATGATACACCCACCGGTTACTTTCATAGTGACATTAGAGACGGTGGACTTGGGCTACCCTCCGTGAGGTGGGTCGCCCCACTACTACCTCATAATCGCCTCAAACGGTTGTCCGTCTCCTCTCTAGCAAGAGCGGGGGCTCCTGGTTACTTTCTCACCGATGAAATTGGAAAGGCTCATAGGCGACTTATAGACCATGGCGTAGTAGTGGATACGAAGGATAAAATATCTAACCGGATGGCGAAGAAGTTACATAACTCCACCGACGGTGTAGCTCTGAAGCACTCTAGGCAGGTTAAAGGCCAACACGATTGGGTTGGCGAGGGAACGCGCTTTTTTTGACCGGCAAGGATTTTGTAGATTCCTGCCGTGCGCGAATAAACGCTTTAGCTACACAGTCACGTACATCTCGCGGTAGGTACGCCGATAGAACCCGTCGTGCCGGATGTTTAGCTGCAGAGACCGTAAACCACGTGGTCCAGATTTGTCGCCGATCACATCATACTCGTATCTCGAGGCACAACGCATTAACACGCTACTTGGCGCGCAACCTGAGATAGGTTGGTTACGCCGGAACGGCGTAACCACATTTCATTACTGATGTTGGGCTCCGAAAACCTGACCTGGTTGCCGTCAAGGATAACAAAGCGGTAATAATAGACGCCCAGGTTGTCAGTGAGCAATCCTGCCTGGCAACAGCGCATAGACGTAAGAAGGCCTATTATGGCGATAACGAAGATCTGGTTCGGCTAACTAAGCAAAGATATTCCTGCAATGCTGTGCAGTGTACATCCTGCACTCTCACGTGGCGCGGTGTATGGAACCCGCAGTCCACCAGCGAGCTTATCGAGGTGCATGCGTTGAAGTCGAAGGACCTAAAAGTCCTTTCGAGCAGGACTATCGTAGGTACGTTAGCTTGCTTCAATGCATTTAACGCGAGCACGAGTTCAACCCGCGAACCGTGCGAACCGGCGTTGGTTAAATTGCTGATTTAATAACTTCAGAGCTGGTTTTTGCTTTGCTTCCTCCCACAGCGCTGCCGGCTTACAGGCATAATGTCCGACAGTGTATTGACTGTTTACAGAAGCACTGTCCGATTTAAAAAGAAAAAAAAATAGCCAATTGCCTCGTCATCTAATTAGTGACGCACATGAATGGATAAACGAGATTCCCTCTGTCCCTATCTACTTTCTAGCGAAACCACTGCCAAGGGAACGGGCTTGGAAAAATTAGCGGGGAAAGAAGACACTGTTGAGCTTGACTCTAGTCTGGCATTGTAAGGAGACATGAGAGGTGTAGCATAAGTGGGAGATGGTAACATCGCCGGTGAAATACCACTACTTTCATCGTTTCTTTACTTACTCGGTTAGGCGGAGTGCGTGCACCGGTGTTTCGACCCGGTTGTCACGGTGTTCTAGAGCCAAGCGTGTAAGAGAGGTGTGAGGCCTTCGCCGGCCGATCGCCAAAAATACTAACCGCGTAATCCAATTCGAGGACACATCCAGGCGGGGAGTTTGACTGGGGCGGTACATCTGTCAAAGAATAACGCAGGTGTCCTAAGGTCAGCTCAGCGAGGACAGATACCTCGCGTAGAGTAAAAAGGCAAAAGCTGGCTTGATCTCGATGTTCAGTCCGCATAGAGACTGCGAAAGCACGGCGTATCGATCCTTTTGGCTTGAAGAGTTTTCAGCAAGAGGTGTCAGAAAAGTAACCATAGGGATAACTGGCTTGTGGCGGCCAAACGTTCATAGCGACGTCGCTTTTTGATCCTTCGATGTTGGCTCTTCCTATCATTGCGAAGCAGAATTCGCCAAGCGTCGGATTGTTCACCCGCCAACAGGGAACGTGAGCTGCGTTTAGACCGTCGTGAGACAGGTTAGTTTTACCATACTGATGACTAGTCGTTGCGATAGTAATCCTGCTCAGTACGAGAGGAACCGCAGGTTCGGACATTTGGTTCACGCACTCGGTCGAGCGGCCGGTGGTGCGAAGCTACCATCCGTGGGATTATGCCTGAACGCCTCTAAGGCCGTATCCTTTCTAGTCAAAGGAGGCAACGATATCTCTAGGAGTCTCGTGTGGGTCGAAAGGCTCAAAACAATGTGACGCTACTAGGTGGCCAGCCCTTCGTGACTGGTCATCGCACGGGCCCCAGTTTGCCGTATACGAGCGTCAATGGGATTCGTCGTCGGGATTTCACCGAACGACGACCTCTGGCGCTCTAATGGTCGATCATGGGTACTCCAAGTTCGACGTCGAGACTCGGAATCGTCTGTAGACGACTTAGGTACCTGGCGGGGTGTTGTACTCGGTAGAGCAGTTACCACGCTGCGATCTGTTGAGACTCAGCCCTATGCTTGGGGATTCGTCTTGTCGGCTAGACGAGACCCCGAAATTGCAAAAGATAATAGATGTATAGATAGAGAACAGAAGGAATAGAAGAAGGAGGAATAGAAGGAGCAATAGAAGAAGGAGGAATAGAAGAAGGAATAGAAGGAGGAATAGAAGGAGGAATAGAAGGAGGATAGAGGAGAGAGAGAAGGGAATATAGTATTATAAATATTATATACTGTACTATGTATATAATATACACAGAAGGAAATTTTTTAAAGCAATAAGCCGTTGGCACTTGGAAAAGAAATTTACACTGCGTCTTCCGAACCGATATGACTGAAGAACGAGGTAAAGCGCCCTCTCCACTTCCGTGCGTACATTACTGCAGGACGCTCCCGAACTGATATGACTGGGGAAAGCGCCCGAACCAATATGACTGGGGAATGCGCCCGAACCGATATGACTGTAGCAGGCGCCCGAACCGATATGACTAGGGAAAGCGCCCGAACCGATATGACTGGGGAAAGCGTCCGAACCCATATGATTGGAGTAAGCACCCGAACCGATATGACGAGCACGCGCCCGAATCGTTATGACTGGAGCAGGCGCTGAACCGATATGACTGGAGCAGACGCCCGAACCGATATGACAGGAGAATTTTCCTTTTTTTCTTTATTATTTATTTAGCAACCTATATATTTTATTGATGCAATATTATCGTTTTGCATCCCTTTCATTAATTATCACCCTCTTTCTTCCGGTTTGTAGATCGTTCATTTTATTTGAAATAACCTGATTTTCGAAATCCGTATTTTTCGATATTTTTTTATAAAATTCTATTTTCGGCTTGTTTTTAATGCGTACGTGATCATTCCGTTCTAATTCGATCGTAATATTACGCCTTGATATGTTGTCGTTTCGCGTCAAAGTTCCAACAGTCTTCCCGGACGGTCTCGCGTTGCGGCGGTTTCGCACCATCAGCGCCCGTGATTTAGCCGGGCTGGCGCCGACGTCGCGGCGGCCCGTTCCGTACCTATAAGAGAGACGACTGTTCGGGCGAGCCGGGCGGAGCAGAGTTGGGCGCGTGGGCTTATCTACGACCTCGGTCGAGAGCAAGTCCATCGCTCCTCGAGAATAACTACTCGACTGCTTTCGCGCCGCACTTACGCATCCGTATTATTCCCTGCACAGCATTGCCACGGGTCGGTGTCTATGACCGAATGACCCTTATGTGGGTAAAGCGTCCCATTGGGATATTGGCTACCTGTATGCACGTTTCGGCGTGTGTACTTGTACTAACCGAGCATCAACTCCTCGACCCAAGCGATCAGACGATTTTACAAACGTTTTATAACTTATACCTTGATACACGTTGGGAATACAAATTGTGTACGATAGATTTATACTTTGCGAAAATTGCACTGTATTCTTCTTGAGGCGCGTTTGTTCGACTAGAAAGAGTGCGATACGAAACTTTCACAAAGAGTTTGTCCCGTTTATTTAGATACGTTCAGCGTGCACTTCGAATACGCGCTTGGCTCGTTAAAAAATTGTTCAGCATGCTGGATACGTGCTTTATTTTAACGAGAAACTGTTTCAGCGTGGAAGTGAATATAATACGCGCTTCCTCGAAACGGAGACATTCTATGGAAGTAACTAAAAACACTTTGTGGTGCGACGAAGGAGATGATTAATAAAATTAATATGGGGCATTCTTAAATGATGAGTGCCCGCTCCTCCTCTTGTGATAAAGAAATTTGACCAAACACACGTAACATATGTATAATATAATACAAACACCAAAGGCTCGACTCGTCGATCGATCCTCCGAGAGAATCGACGACGACAGGTAAATAGAGAAGAGAGAGGGAGTGTGGCGAAAGACGATTTATAAGGGCGGGTGATTGTGTTTAACGATCACTCCCTGTTTTTCTCCAACACGCAACTCCCTGGTTGATCCTGCCAATAGTCATATGCTTGTCTCAAAGATTAAGCCATGCATGTCTAAGTACATACCGAATTAAGGTGAAACCGCGAATGGCTCATTAAATCAGTTACGGTTTCTTAGATTGTACCCGCATTTACTTGGATAACTGTGGTAATTCTAGAGCTAATACATGCAAACTAGAATTCCGACCAGAGATGGAAGGAATGCTTTTATTAGATCAAAACCAATCGGTGGCGGACGGTTCGTCCGTTCGTTCATCGTTTGCTTTCGTGACACTGAATAACTTTGTGCTGATCGCATGGTCATTTAGAACCAGCGACGTATCTTTCAAATATCTGACTTATCAACTGTCGATGGTGGGTTCTACGCCTACCACGGTTATAACGGGTAACGGGGAATCAGGGTCCGATTCCGGAGAGGGAGCCTGAGAAACAGCTACCACATCCAAGGAAGGCAGCAGGGGCGCAAATTACCCACTCCCGGCACGGGGAGGTAGTGACGAAAAATAACCATACGGGACTCATCCGAGGCCCCGTAATCGGAATGAGTACACTTTAAATCCTTTAACGAGGACCAATTGGAGGGCAAGTCTGGTGACAGCAGCCGCGGTAATTCCAGCTCCAATAGCGTATATTAAAGTTGTTGCGGTTAAAAAGCTCGTAGTTGGATTTGTGTGTCACAGTGTCGGTTCACCGCTCGCGGTGTTTAACTGGCATTATGTGGTACGTCCTACCGGTAGGCTTAGCTCCTCGCGGGCGGTCCAATTGATTACCCATCGCGGTGCCCTTCACTGAGTGTCGAGGTGGGCCGGAACGTTTACTTTGAACAAATTAAAGTGCTCAAAGCAGACTACCTTCGCCTGAATACTGTGTGCATGGAATAATGGAATAGGACCTCGGTTCTATTTTGTTGGTTTTCGGAACCCCGAGGGAATGATTAATAGGGACAGATGGGGGCATTCGTATTGCGGCGTTAGAAGTGAAATTCTTGGATCGTCGCAAGACGGACTAACGCGAAAGCATTTGCCAAAAATGTTTTCATTAATCAAGAACGAAAGTTAGAGGTTCGAAGGCGATCAGATACCGCCCTAGTTCTAACCATAAACGATGCCAACTAGAGATCCACCGATGTTCCTCCGATGACTCGGCGGGCAGCTTCCGGGAAACCAAAGCTTTTGGGTTCCGGGGGAAGTATGGTGGCTAAGCTGAAACATAATGGAATTGACGGAAGGGCACCACCAGGAGTGGGGCCTGCGGCTTAATTTGACTCAACACGGGAAACCTCACCAGGCCCAGACACCGGAAGGATTGACAGATTGATAGCTCTTTCTTGATTCGGTGGGTGGTGGTGCATGGGCGTTCTTAATTGGTGGAGCGATTTGTCTGGTTAATTCTGATAACGAACGAGACTCTAGCCTGCTAAATAGACGTACCTTATGGTATCTCGAAGGCCCCTGGCTTCGGTCGGTGGGTTTTTACTACCAACGTACAAACAAATCTTCTTAGAGGGACGAGCGGCTTCTAGCCGCACGAGATTGAGCAATAACATGTCTGTGATGACCTTAGATGGTCTGGGCCGCACGCGCGCTACACTGAAGGAATCAGCGTGATTTCCCTGGCCGAAAGGCCCGGGTAACCCGCTGAACCTCCTTCGTGCTAGGGATTGGGGCTTGCAATTATTCCCCATGAACTAGGAATTCCTAGTAAGCGCGAGTCATAAGCTCGCGTTGATTACATCCCTGCCCTTTGTGCACACCGCCCGTCGCTACTACCGATTGAATGATTTAGTGAGGTCTTCAGACTGGTGCGCGGCCAATGTCTCGGCATTGCCGATGTTGCCGGGAAGATGACCAAACTTGATTATTTAGAGGAAGTAAAAGTCGTAACAAGGTTTCCGTAGGTGAACCTACGGAAGGATCATTAATGAATAAAAATGTGTAGCAATAAAAAACACATTATAAATAAAATTGAACGTAACTATGACTGCGAATGGATCGATAAACACCAGATACCAAAACTAAAAACAGATACCAAAACTAAATTATTCGAACGCCAAAATATCGACGAGAAAGACGGCTTACGTGTAGGAGGCTCGCCCTCCCGTCCGTTCTCTCAGGTGAGAGAATGAAAGTCATCAGGCAAGTGACTATAAAATAACCTGTCGGAAAAGAGGCACCCACTGGGCTCGGTGGTCGTTTGTCCTCTGTCACCCTCGATTTCGGAATGTAAAACGGCATAAAGCGATGATGCATCGAAGGGGAGTACAGAAATGAAAGAGCGCTTGCGTGAGGTCGTAAACAAAAGGACCCGCCGCTCTTTGGAATTATATATATAAAATTGTTGGCTGTAGGTGTGTAGTAGAAATAACTGAAAAACGCACGATAATATATGTGATGTGTCTGCTGTCTATTCATGAGCAAAAGTACAAATCAAACGAAAGTCACACATAATTAAAAGAAGAAAAGGGGCGCTTGCGTGAGGTCGTAACAGAAGACCCGCCGCCTTACTTTTCTCTTTATATAATATGATATTAACGATATACACAGAGTATGAAATAACGAATCGGCATCCAAATAACATAAATAAATGTGTATTATCGTACCACGTCCACGCATATATAAATGAATGTCACACATCCTTGGTTAGGGCGTATATGAGAATAACAGCGACCACGTATTATAAATGTAATATAAAGAAACACGCGAAACGGCACACCCTACTCTCATAAATAATACAAAGAATAAATGACGCCGAAATATGTCGAAAAATTCCCCGTTTCGGAGAGACATCGCAATGTTGGTCAACGAGATCCGGCTATGGCGAGTGCATATTTTCCAGTATATATTCTATACGGGAGGCGAAGGAGAGGGAAGAAATGGATTGTTACCCCGTTGGGATTGAACAACGAAGCCGCCGGAAGCATAAAGGTTTCACGGCGTGACGCTTCATACCCATCGCGGGAACAACAATAATTACCTCCTGAGCGGTTTCGCCCGAGGATATATACGTATCCAAAACGGATGGATCCCACACGGTGTGTTTGCATACGTGGGGAACATCGTCGGGTAACTTGGAACCACAATGAAATGCAAAGCTGCACAGATTTTTGTGTCCGTTGTGTAAACTCTGTTTACATTCGACCCTGATAGTAGTACTCGTTCGGACAGGACGAATCTTTTGGTACGCCAGCAGCGTTACCCTCGTTGTCGAGAGTCTTGACACCCACGTCGTTGCGAGATCGAACAATTTTACTCGCAACGAATCGATGGGATGAAATGGACCGCTTCGAGGCACGTTTGTCGGGCCCCTAAGTCAATTGTTTTCGATCCTATTGACACATTACGTCGTAATGCCACCCGAACGGCGAAACGGTGGGTCATCTCGAGTAGAGCAGTGCCCATCCGGTTATAAGTAGTATTTGTTTATTTATTTCGTTCAGAGAGGGACCACGCTCACTGTGTTGCGTCGGTTGCCGTTAAGGGGCACCACCCTCCGTTATCGTGAGTCGGACACCCACGTCGTTGCGAGATCGAACAATTTTACTAGCAACGAATCGATGGGACGAAAGACCGCTTCGCGAGGTATTTGCCCCCGTTGTGCGTCCGATCGTCGCGCGTGCTGCGGTCCCTAACGACTATTATCGACTTTTTGACATTCACCTAAACGAAAAATACATAAATAAAACGAAAACGAAAAAAACGGGTTAACGGCTTACACAGAACTCGTGCCTCGACCCCGTTACTCCCTTATTGGTAGCCCACCGCCGTTAAAACAAGCGGGTGTTAATTTCGTTCAGAGAGTAACCTTCGCCCGGTTACCGTTAAGCCCTCCTCCTAGACGTCGTGAGTCGAACACCCACGTCGTTGCGAGATCGAACAATTTTACTTGCAACGAATCGATGGGACGAAAGACCGCTTCTGGAAGGTTTTGTCTAGGTTTATTAACACGGGATCGACGGTTCCTATCGATTCTCACCTGAACGAACAACCCCGGGAACAACGAGCGTGAGACAGGAGAAAAGAATGGGAGAAACTGGTGACGGTTAGGAGCAGGACCTGCTTGTAAGCGTTTTGCCATTTGGTTCCAGGGAGGTCGTTAAATTAAACACGATGAATCCAGTTATCGGTGCAATCACCGTCGTTTTCTTCGTGCTGCGACGATCTCCTCGAGGTTGTTGATTTCTCATTAAACGTGCTTTGCGCCCGATCGTCGGATCAACGTGTGCTGGTGTTCCACGTTTTCGTGACCCAACCACGATCCGACGAACAAACATCCGGGACACAATATTGTGTCGTCGATCGATCGTAGCATATAACGGACGTAAAAAACCGGTGCGACGCGGCGACTAACTCGCCTCTCCTTCGCGGAGTTGCGTCGGGATCTCGGCTTCTTTTGAACCGAGTATTTAGACCGATGAACGAAATACAATATTATACGATTACCCTGAACGGTGGATCACTTGACTCGTGGGTCGATGAAGAACGCAGCTAATTGCGCGTCAACGTGTGAACTACAGAACACATGAACATCGACATTTCGAACGCACATTGCGGTCCACGGATACAATTCCTGGACCACGCCTGGCTGAGGGTCGTTTACGTAACCTATATACTGCATGCGTTGCGTTTTGCTTTCTCCTTCATGTTTCACCTCTGCGAGAAAGATACGATAATACCCCGTCGTCGGTCGGTCCCCTTGTCGAATGGGGGGACTCGTTTCCGAGTCGGGGGGGATGTTCTCGTTAGAGAGATCGAGATTATCTCGATAAATCGGAGGAGATGCATGCGTATACGTACGAGCGATCGTTGAACGTTCGTCGGCGTTCGTCGCGGAGGTGTGTGCCTCCTTAACCCTTTGACTGCTACGGGCGCATATATGCGACCAGCGAAAACTGTAGCTGTGGCCTATGGGCGCACATTTGCGACCAGAACAACTCGTCGATATAGACTATGGGCGCACATGTGCGCTCGGCGACGGCTTTGATCATTTACTGTTGTCATACTGAATTTGTCAAGAAATTATTATATCATATCCGTGTAACACTCAGAAAGAACATACCTTGTTGCTTATCGACAAGAAAAATCTCGTTTATTTCGTCAGTTTTCCATATATCTTAAATTCGTTTCATCTGTTCATCTGCCATTTGACAAAAGTTATGTATGGTTTGGAGTTCGTTTTGTACATTTCATCTTATATATTTTATAATACATTATAATTATCAAATTATGGCGTTTTAAAACGTTACCCTTGACGAATAAATAATATATATTGAAGATAAAAAATATTAAAAAAATTGAAAAATATTAATTTTGGAGTGGATAAAGTAACAGTAATTTGATTCTGTACAATATTACAATTGAATATACCGCCGAACAGATTCAGATTGCGTGAAAAAGTATTCAGTCCCCAGCGATAGTTAGTGCCGGCTGCACGCCGTCGACGCGAAGCGTTTCGGCTCAGAGCCTTCAGCAGTCAAAGGGTTAAAAGACTTTGACCCCCGGATCGTACGCGCGTGCGCGTGCGGCGCCGAGTGTGTGGGATGTATTTATTCACGGAGGGAAACCTTTCGGGCGAACCTGCGAGAGTGCTGAAATGGCGTCGTGAGTCGTCGGTTCGATTTTTGTTCTAAAGATCTTACTTTGACGACCGCCCATTGTTAAAGCACCGCTTCGTCCGTACTTGTCAGGTTTCTATTGTTGTTTTTTTTACCCGTGTTAAATACAAACAGTAACCCCCACGGCATCCGCCACTCGCTCGATCCGAGAGGTTTCGTCAAGTCGTTTGGAGCACACCAAAATTACATATACCCGCGCCCCCGACGTCGTTTGAAATGAAACGACTGAGAGTCACAGAAAGAGAACGAGCGACGTAAATAAGATGGGAAAGAGAGGAAGAGGTACAAGAGACCCGGTGTGCGTGTGTATTGTACGCTGCCATTTTGTTTTTCTTACCCCGATCGACGACGGGTTACGATTATTCGTTAAAAGAACCCCAGGGAAGAGAATATCTTTTCCCCTTTGGTACGGCTATGTTCGAATAAACCAAAGACTCGTCGATAACGGTCGGGAGTTGGCAGCAGCTGCATCCACGCTGTGTTGGTCACCCCATGCCATTTTCGTTGTCGATCGCGAGAGACCGCGCAACCAGAAGCCGGAATCCGCTAAGGAGTGTGTAACAACTCACATGCCGAAGCAACTATCCCTGAAAATGGATGGCGTTAAAGCGTCGCGCCTATACTCCGCCGTCAGCGGAAAGAAAGGAGTGACGTGCGTCTTTTGACCCCTCGCTGGAGTGGACCGTCCTCCATGAAGCCTTGATGAGTAGAATGGTCTCGGTGGTGTGCGCAGTAGGGTCTAGGCGTGAACCTGCCTGGAGCCGCCGCCGGTGCAGATCTTGGTTGTAGTAGCAAATACTCCTACGAGACCCCGGAGGACTGATGTGGAGAAGGGTTGCGTGTGAACAGCTGTTGCACACGACTCAGTCGATCCTGAGCCCTACGAGAAATCATATGTAGATGAGCTGTCCTAACATATATTATACGCAAATTCGAACAAACGAGACTATGTACACACACACACCCATCGGGCGAAAGGGAATCCGGTTCCTATTCCGGAACCCGGGTGCTCGTCGGGGTAACCCAACATGACCTGCTGACGCCGTCGGGAGGTGCGGGGAGAGTTTTCTTTTCTGTATAAGCATTCGAGTTCCCTGGAAGCCTCTAGCAGGGAGATAGGGTTTGGGACGCGAAGAGCGCCGCAGTTGCGGCGGTGACCGCATCTTCCCCTCGGACCTTGAAAATCGAGGAGAGGGCCAGGTGGAGGTGTCGCGCCGGTTCATACCTATACCCGCAGCAGGTCTCCAAGGTAAAGAGCCTCTAGTCGATAGATTAATGTAGGTAAGGGAAGTCGGCAAATTGTATCCGTAACTTCTGAATAAGGATTGGCTCTTAGGAGCGGGGCATGTCGGGGTTGGTCGGGAAGCGGGTTTGGCTGACGTGCCGGGCCTGGGCGAAGTTGAACGGGAATCGATATTAATATCGCCCACGGGATCCGAGCTCGGTCCCGTGCCTTGGCCTCCCGCGGATCTTCCTTGCTGCGAGGGTTCCGTGGCGGCTTGCCGTCGTGGTCGCTCTCTTCGGCCGCCATTCAACGCTCAGCTCAGAAGTGGCACGGACTAGGGGAATCCGACTGTCTAATTGAAACAAAGCATTGCGATGGCCCTTGCGGGTGTTGACGCAATGTGATTTCTGCCCAGTGCTCTGAATGTCAACGTGAAGAAATTCAAAAAAGCGCGGGTAAACGGCGGGAGTAACTATGACTCTCTCGGGACGGTCGTTTGAGGTGTTGGACCGGTTCGCCGGTCTAGTATCCAAGACCAGCTCTGGAGATCTGGTTGCTGGGGACGTGACGCGCATTACACAGCCTCACCGTCCCAAGTCGTGCGTCTTACCTCCTCGAGGTCCCGCTGGGAACTCCTTATGTTGAGGATAGTCAACATAGGGTGCTGAATAGCGCACGGCGATAGTGGCCCCTAGGGGTTGCCAGCCCCTCCGGGCCGAGATCATGTTGGTCCAAAACGTAAAAACAATAAGCCTCGGATGACTTTTAACACTGGGGAGGTGTCCACTGACATCCCACGACCAACAAATTCCCCCCAACCGGGACCGAGCTCGGGGACTCCCCCTCCCCAGCCGGTCCAATTCATATGCAGCTACCCTGGATATTCCAGGTCGTTTAAAAGTAAAATTGGCCGTGGCGTCCACTTGAAGTCTGCACACCCGGATTGGAACGATGACGCGAACCGCACCGTGGGAGTCAAGGTGCATTGGAGTGAGGAGGAGGTATCCTTGCTGGCTCGGCGCGAGACGGAGCTTTCCATGAAGGCTGTCAAGTTCATCAACCAGGCGATTATGCAGTCCATGACTGGCAGGACGTTGGAAGCCGTGAAGGGCATTCGGAGGCGTCAGGGCTACCGAGTGCTCGTCGCGCAGCACGTTGAACGCATTAAGCAGGAATCTCAGCTCCCGGCGGCGGCGCCGGCGCGGACCGCCGATGAGGATGAGCAATGCGATCGGACCCTCCTGGAGTATTTCCGCGGAATCGCCCCCACTCGCGTGCGATGGATTCAAGGCTGACCGCATTGATGAAATCTGCGCTCGGGTTGGGTTGGACGAGCGGAAATGCACACTGGAGAAGCTGACCGTGTATCTCGCGGAAGTTTTTCCGCAACCACAAAAAACGGATATCGTGCGTCGTCGTCGTCGTGATGAGCCGGCTGTGCCAATTTCGCGTCGCAAGCGGCGCAGGATTGACTATGGTAGAGCCCAAAATCTATGGCGTAGGGATCCTGGCCGCTGTATTAATGTCGTACTGCGTGGCCCCGTGGTGAACCAGACACTCTCGAAAGAGGTTATGGTTCCCTATTGGGAATCCATTTCGACGAATGCGCGCGTTTGTTGTCCACCGCCGGCAGAGCGAGAGGAGACAATCACCTCTCTGTGGGGTCCTGTCAATCCGGTTGAGATACGGAAGGCGTTTCCGGAGAGGAAGGCAGCACCGGGTCCTGACGGCCTTACTGCGAGGATTCTTCACAAAACACATCCTGAAGTTCTGAAAAGGATCTATATCCTCACAATGTGGTGTCACAGACTACCCCTCCACCTGAAGGACGCCAGGACGGTGCTTGTTCCGAAGACTCCGCTGCCATCGAGTCCATCGGATTATCGGCCCGTTTCCGTGACTTCGGCCCTTGTGCTAGGTTTCCACAAAGTGTTAGCTATACGGATGCGTCGACTAATTCGACCGGATGAGAGACGGAGGGCCTTTCGTTCAACGGACGGGTGAGCGGACGACGTGTTCATGCAGGATTTGATTCTGCGACATGCACACAATCCCCATAAGCCGCCGTTCGTCGCATCGGTTGATGTTGCGAACGCGTTTGACACCGTTTCCCACCGCTCGATAATCCAAACCTTAGAGGCGAGGGGCTGCCCCGGGGCCATGGTTGAGTATATGGAGTCGGTGAACTCCGATGTTCTCACGACCATCGTCTCGAATGGGCGGCAGCCACATGCTACCCATCCTAGGCATGGGGTGAGGCAGGGAGATCCCATGTCTCCAGATATTTTTAACATGGTACTGGACAGACTTCTCAAGAATTTCCCCAATGACATCAGGGCTGATGTCGGCGGTGTGAAGATCGGAGCTTCTGCCTTTACTGACGACCTAATCCTCGCAGCCTCAGCGACCACGGGGCTTCAGCGACTGCTCGACTGTGCGGAGGGCTTCTTGGCATCATGCGGCATGACAGTTAATGTCGGGAAGTCTTTTACCATCTCAATTGGAACAGTTCCACACCAGAAGACCACTGTGGATGTAGGCAACTTCACCCTCGGTGGACAGAAGCTGGTAGCGATGAAGCGCACGGACAGCTGGAAGTATCTGGGAATACCATTTACTCAAGAAGGACGTCAGCGTTCCTACCCGGCAGTCGATTTGGTCGCTCGAATTAACAAAATCTCTATTGCCCCCTCAAGCCGCAGCAGAGACTGTTCGCTTTGCGGATATATCTGTTGCCGAGCTTATATTATTCGGCATCGTTGGGTTCTGTGAGGCTGGGTGCACTCAATCGTTGCAACAGGGCAGTGAGAGCAGCGGCGAGAAAGTGGCTAGGTCTGTCGGCCGATACACCGAAGGCCTATTTCGATTCCACCATCGAGTCGGGAGGGCTTGGTCTGTCTTCACTACGGTGGAGCATACCACGCATTAGGCTTAACCGCCTCAACGGACTATACCTGTCTTCGGATGCTGCCACCGCTCGGCCTGGGGATTATCTTCGGCTCGAGATCAAGAAAACGCGCCAGCGTCTCTTGGATCACGGTGAGGTCGTGGACACTCCGGAGAAGGAGGCGCGCCGGTGAGCGAAAGCTCTTCATGGTAGTGTCGACGGCGGAGCGCTGAAAGAGTCGAAGCGGGTCCCGGGGCAGAATCGATGGATAGCGGGGGGCACTCGCTTCTTGTCGGGAAGGGACTTTGTCCAATCCTGCAAGTTGCGGATTAATGCCCTACCTACGAATTTCCGAACATCACGGGGCCGAATATGGGATAGGCTCTGCAGGGCTGGTTACGCGATCCCGAAAACGTTCAACCACGTACTCCAGGGTTGTCACCGCACGCATGATGTTCGTATTAAGTGGCATGATGCGGTGGTGGCGTACTTGGCTCGGGGTTTAGAGCAGAAGGGCTTCCGGGTATCACGCGAGCGGAACTTTCGAACAGATGAGGGAGTGAGAAAACCAGACTTACTCGCGATCAAAGACGGTAAATGCATGGTCCTCGATGCACAGGTAGTCAGTGTACTGACGGTGCTGGATCATGCGAACAAACGTAAGGTTCGGTACAACTCTGACAACGCCAGCTTCCGACGTGCAGTTGCTTCTAGCAGCGGCACGGAGGAGGTTGGGTTTTTCTCAGCTACACTGATGTGGAGGAGGCTATGGAGCGCGAAGTCAGTAAAGACGCTAGAGGACAAACGTCGAGAGTGATTTAACGTGCGGCACCTGGTCCTAGACCTTATCCACACGGGCCTCATGGGCGCGGGGTTGGGATACGCCCAACCAGCGCGCAAGCAGTGTGACACCACACTGTTGCTACCATGTCATCCGAAAGAGCAAGGCTGACGAAAACCCTGGTGAGGCCGGGTCTTTCTTAAACCCTTCCAGCTATGCAGGCTGGCGCCCGAGCTGGGATGACGCAGCTCACCCGCCGAGGTGTTCAAGCACCTCTGACCCTGCGATATGGGCTATTACCATCTGCCACCACGAGGCCAACACCAATTGGCTAAGGGCGGCACCGACCCTTGGACTAACAAGTCAGCCTCCCGTGGTACCGGTGTTTAAAGTCATACCGATCATACTCCAGGCTGAGTTTCCGAAAAAACCCGCTACCCAATGGGAGCCTGCCCTCCATGGCCTGGGTACGCCAACACTTCAGGCACCTCGGGTTCGTCAAGCCCGTACTGGGGCCGACCACAGGTCAACCGCAGCCCCTGAGGGGAGACGCTAGTGGATGCTCGATTGATGAGCAAGACGGACATCAAAGTAGTTTCGTCGCGTGTGCTAATAGGTGGAGTAGCTGCCTTTAACATCTTTAACCGCCGAACAACTATGCGGTTTGACCGGGCTGGCGTCGGCTAAGCACCAGGTAAGGGGGATTTTTTGGTGCGGCCTCCTGATAAGTAGGCATAAGACGGAGGAGAGGTTTTAGTGGGTAGTGCGAATAGCGTGAGTCCCACACTACCCGCCGTCCATCCGCGGGTGTGCCTAAACGCATTTCCCCTCCTGCCTAAAAAAAAGAATGAAAAAAAATAGCCAAATACCTCGTCATCTAATTAGCGACGCGCATGAATGGATTAACAAGATTCCCTCTGTCCCTATCTATTTCCCTCAAGGGCTGCGGTTGACCTCTGTTGACCGGAGTACGGGCTTAACGACCCCGAGGTACCCGAGTCAAGATCACACCGTAATCCTGTGGTCATGTTTCGCAGGAACGGGGGTCTTGCCTTAATTGGCCGGACCGCGAGGATGATAACCTCTATAAAAAATCCCTTAATCCCCAGGGCTATGGTGCGTGGCCTTGGGGTACCACCCCGTCACCAGACGCATGGGGGGGTGGCTGGTGGGTGAACCAGCCTGCGAGCGACCTCCTCTGGGCACCTGGCGACCCCTTGAGTATAGAGCCTTCTCCCCGGAAAGGGCGTCGCCCGGGGAGTAACGTATAGTTCGTCCCATCTCGTGGGAACTATATGGATAAGTTCGTAAAATTGGGGACTTGGGGGGAGGGGGGGGATTAATAGTAATAGTAAGCGAGATACGGCCGATACGGTCATGGAAGTTGATGAAAATAGAACGGCGTCGTCCTCCAGGGGTCGCGGTGCCAATCTGGCGTCGAGGAGTGTAAGCCCTGCAAAGAGGCTTAAGCGAACGAGAGCGTGTGAGAATGTAAGAATAGATGAATTTGAAGAGTTGAGTGCGATGCGTATGATTGGTGCGAAAATGAGAAAGTTTGCATTTACTGATGGGAATCGAGTGTTTAAAGCGGCGAGTGAGTTTATTTTGAATTGCATGAGTGAGTATGAAGAGCAAATTATGAGGATGATCGCGAAGAATGAAAGGTTACAAGAAAGGCTTGATGAATGCGAGAAGCGTATGAGGCCGACTCAGCAGGCCGTGTCCTTCGCGAGTGTGGCAGCTAAAGGTGCTGCCAAGAGTGTGAGTGTGTGTGATGGGAAGCGTGCTACGGGTGTGAATGAGAAGAAGAATGTGTATGCTGTGGTGGTGAAATCGAAGGATGAATGTGTGAAAATGACTAGCGAGCAAGTGAAAGAGAAAGTGATGAAAAATGTGAGTGGTGATTTGAATGTTAGAATAAAGGCGGTGCGTAAGACTAAAAGTGGCGGTCTCGCGATTGAGGCCGCCAGTGAGAGAGAGATGAGAATGTTGAGTGAATGTAAGACGTTTGAAACGCTGGGTCTCAAGGTTGAGTCCCGAAAGAAGATTGGGTCGAAGGTTGTGGTCTTTGGTGTACCGAAAAAGATGACGAATGATTGTTTTATGACTGAGTTATATGTGAAAAATGTGAAGAGTGTATGTGTGAGTGAAAATGAGTTTAAGGAACGAGTGAGGATTGTGAGCAGAGTGAATAAGAAGGGTGCGGATGTGGGTAACGTCATTCTGGATGTTACCAAGAGAATGCGTGATATGAGAATGAGTGAAGGGAGAGTGTACGTGAAATGGAGAGCATGTCGAGTGAAAGATTTTGTGAGTGTGTTACGTTGTTATAGATGTCTGGCCTTCGGACACATGATGAGGGAATGCGCGCTGAAAGAGAGATTATGTACTAAATGTTGTGAGAGTGGCCACTTAAAGGACCAATGCAAGAAAGAGAGCGTGTGCCGCAATTGTAAAATGAAAGAAAAGAAGTCGGACCACTCGGTCCTGTCCGTGGAATGCCCGGACTATGTGAGGATGTTGGAGCGAGAGAAGGCGAGAGTGTGCGATGACTGAAAGGTGTATGAAAGTGGTGCAGTGTGATTGTCAGAGGGGGTATGCTGTGATGTGTGATTTAAGTAGTGTGATGTGTGAGCGTGTTGTGTCTGTGGCCCTCCTGCAGGAGTTGTATGTAATAGATGGACGCGTGAGTGGTCTACCGGCTGCGTGGCGAGTGTTTGTCTGTGAGAATGCTCCTCTCGGACAGCAGTTGTGGTTAGCGACCCAACTGTGGATGCAATGTGTGTGAATAAATTAACTGATTAGTATGGGGTTTGTGTGTGGTTGAAGGGAGATTTCGGTGAGTTGTACATGGTGTTCATGTACTGCAGATACGGTAAGGATATCGAACACTACCTGAGGTACATGGACAGAGTGTGTGAATATATGAGTGGGAAGCAGGTACCGATTGGTATGGAAACAAATGCGGCCTTCCCCTTGTGGTTCAGCAAGGGTGGAGGTCGCAGTCGTGAGAATGAGATGCGCGGTAGAGTTTTGGAAGAACGGGTTTTAGTGAATGAAATGATTGTTCTGAATGAGCAGAGTGAGTATTATACTTTCTCGGGTATGAGAGGGCAGAGTGACATCTATGTCACTCTGGTGAATGGGGTTCATGCTGGGTGCCGGTATGAATGGGAGGTAAAGAATGACTGGGGCGCGAGTGATCACAACGTGATCCTTGTGTGTATGTTGTATGGTGAGGGTGAATCGAGTGTTGTGAGTAGGAGTGATAGATGGATATGTAAGGGCGTGGACTGGGAAGGGTATATGAATGACTTGTGTGAACTTGCAGCGTCGTAAGGTGTGGATGCAATGAATGAAACAAGCGTGGAAGGAGTGCTGAGATGGGTCTCACAATGGATCCGGGTTGTGAGCGACAAATGGATGAAGGTAAGCAAACCGCGGCGTGATAGGAAGGTTGCATGGTGGACGAGAGAATTGGA
>JAOPTO010002123.1:5000-13422 GCA_033822845.1 Tetrapedia diversipes | reverse complement strand
CGTGCTACCTCCTTCATACTCATGTTCCGCTGATGGGAAAGCATGGATTCATGCAAAACGGAGTATAAGACTAGATATAACGTGCTATCTCCTTCATACTCATGTTCTGCTGATGGGAAAGCATGGATTCAGGCAAAACGCAGTATAAGGCGTAGATATAACGTGCTATCTCCTTCATACTCCCGTTCTGCTGATGGGAAAGCATGGATTCAGGCAAAACGCAGTATAAGGCGTAGATATAACGTGCTTCCTCCTGCACACTCATGTTCTGCTGATGGGAAAGCATGGATTCAGGCAAAACGCAGAATAAGGCATTGATATAACGAGCTATCTCCTTCATACTCATGTTCTGCTGATGGGAAAGCATGGATTCAGGCAAAACGCAGTATAGGCCGCAGATACAACTTGCTACTCCCTTCATACTCATGTTCTGCTGATGGGAAAGCATGGATTCAGGCAAAACGCAGTATAAGGCGTATATATAACGTGCTATCTCCTTCATACTCATTTCTGCTGATGGGAAAGCATGGATTCAGGCAAAACGCAGTCTAAGGCGTAGATATAACGTGTTACCTCCTTCAATCACATGTTCAATCGATGGGAAAGCATGGATCCCGGCAAAACGCAGTATAAGGCATAGATATAACGTACTAACTCCTTCAATCTCATGTTTTATCGATGGGAAAGCATGGATTCAGGCAAAACGCAGTATAAGGCGTAGATATAACGTGCTACCTCCTTCATGCTCATGTTCTCCTGATGGGAATACATGGATTCAGGCAAGACGCAGTATAGGACATAGATATAACATGCTACCGCCTTCAATCTCATGTTATATCGATGGGAAAGCATGGATTCAGGCAAAACGCAGTATAAGGCATAGATATACCGTACTAACTCCATCAATCTCATGTTCTATCGATGGGAAAGCATGGATTCAGGCAAAACGCAGTATAAGGCATAGATATAACGTGCTACCTCCTTCAATCTCATGTTCTATCAATGGGAAAACATGGATTCAGGCAAAACGCAGTATAAGGCGTAGATATAACGTGCTACCTCCTTCATACTCATGTTCTGCTGATGGAAAGCATGGATACAGGCAAAACGCTGTATAAGCCGTAGATATAACGTGCTATCTCATTCATACTCATGTTCTGCTGATGGGAAAGCATGGATTCAGGCAAAACGCAGTATAAGCATTGATATAACGTGCTACCTCCTTCATACTCATGTTCTGCTGATGGGAAATCATGGATTCAGGCAAAACGCAGTATAAGGCATTCAAATAACGTGCTACCTCCTTCATACTCACGTTCTGGTGATGGGGAATCATGGATTCAGGCAAAACGCAGTATAAGGCGTAGAGATAACGTGCTATCTCCTTCATACTCATGTTCTGCTGATGGGAAAGCATGGATTCAGGCAAAACGCAGTATAAGGCGTAGATATAACGTGCTACCTCCTTCACTCTAATGTTCTATCGATGGGAAAGCATGGATTCAGGCAAAACGCAGTATAAGGCATAGATATAACGTGCTATCTCCTTCAATCTCATGTTATATCGATGGGAAATCATGGACTCAGGCAAAACACAGTCAAAGGAATAGATATAACGTGCTACCTCCTTCAATCTCATGTTCTATCGATGGGAAAGCATGGATTCAGACAAAACGCAGTAAAAGGCATAGATATAACGTGCTACCTCCTTCAATCTCATGTTCTATCGATGGTAAAGCATGGATTCAGGCAAAACGCAGTATAAGGCATAGATATAACGTGATACCTCCTTCAATCTCATGTTCTATCGATGGAAAAGAATGGATTCAGGCAAAACGCAGTATAAGACATAGATATAACGTAATACCTCCTTCAATCTCATGTTATATCGATGGGAAAGCATGGATTCAGACAAAACGCAGTACAAGGCATAGATATAACGTACTACCTCCTTCAATCTCATGTTCTATCGATGGGAAAGTATGTATTCAGGCAGAACGCAGTATAACACGTAGATAGAACGAGCTACCTCCTTCATACTCCCGTTCTCCTGATGAAAAAGCATGTATTCAGGCAAAACGGAGTATACGGCATAGATATATCGTGCTACCTCCTTCACGCTCATGTTCTCCTGATGGGAAAACATGTATTCAGGCAAAACGCAGTATAAGGCGTACATATAACGTGCTACCTCCTTCAATCTCATGTTCTATCGATAGGAAAGCATGGATTCAGGCAAAACGCAGTATATGGCATAGGAATAACGTGATACCTCCTTCAATCTCATGTTATATCGATGGGAAAGCATGGATTCAGACAAAACGCAGTAGACGGCATACATATAACGTGCTACCTCCTTCAATCCCATGTTCTATCGATGGGAAAGCATGGATTCAGGCAAAACGCAGTATAAGGCGTAGATATAACGTGCTACCTCCTTCATACTCATGTTCTGCTGGTGGGAAAGCATGGATTCAGGCAAACGCAGTATAAGGCGTATATATTACGTGCTATCTCCTTCATACTCATGTTCTGCTGATGGGAAAGCATGGATTGAGGCAAAACGCATTATAAGGCGCAGATATAACGAGCTATCTCCTTCATACTCATGTTCTGCTGATGGGAAGTCATGGATTCAGGCAAAACGCAGTATAAGGCGTAGATATAACGTGCTATCTCCTTCATACTCATGTTCTGCTGATGGGAAAGCATGGATTCATGGAAAACGGAGTATAAGGCGTAGATATAACGTGCTACCTCCTTCATACTCATGTTCTGCTGATGGGAAAGCATGGATTTAGGCAAAACGCAGTATAAGGCGTAGATATAACGTGCTACCTCCTTTCATACTCATGTTCTCCTGATGGGAAAGCATGGATTCAGGCAAAACGCAGTATAAGGCGTAGATATAACGTGCTACCTCCTTCATACTCAGGTTCTCCTGATGGGAAAGCATAGATTCGTGCAAGCCGCGGTTTAAGGCATAGATATAACGTGCTACCTCCTTCATACTTACCTTCTCCCTATGGGAAAGCTTGGATACAGAAAAAACGCAGTACGAGGCATAGATATAACGTGCTACCTCCTTCATACTCATGTTCTGCTGATGGGAAGGCATGGATTGAGACAAAACGCAGTATAAGGCATTGATATAAGGTGCAACCTCCTTCATACTCATGTTCTGCTGATGGGAAAGCATGGATTCTGGCAAAACGCAGTTTAAGGCATAGATATAACGTGCTACCTCCTTCACACTAATGTTCTGCTGATGGGAAAGCATGGATTCAGGCAAAACGCAGTATAAGGCGTAGATATAACGTGCTACCTAATTCATACTCATGTTCTCCTGATGGGAAAACACGTATTCAGGCAAAACGCAGTATAAGGCGTAGATATAACGTGCTACCTCCTTCATACTGATGTTCTTCTGATGGGAAAGCATAGATTAGGGCAAGTCGCAGTACAAGGCATGGTTATAATGTGCTACCCCCTTCATACTCATGTTCTGCTGATGGGAAAGCATGGATTCAGGCAAAACGCCGTATAAGGCATTGATATAACGTGCTACCTCCTTCATACTCATGTTCTGCTGATGGGAAAACATGGATTCATGCAAAACGGAGTATAAGACGTAGATATAACGTGCTATCTCCTTCATACTCATGTTCTGCTGATGGGAAAGCATGGATTCAGACAAAATGCAGTATAAGGCGTAGATATAACTTGCTTTCTCCTTCATACTCATGTTCTGCTGATGGGAAAGCATGGATTCAGGCAAAACGCAGTATAAGGCGTAGATATAACGTGCTACCTCCTTCATACTGTTGTTCTCCTGATGGGAAAGCATAGATTCATGCAAATTTTAGTATATGGCGTAGACATAACGTGCTATCTCCTTCATACTCATGTTCTGCTGATGGGAAAGCATGGATTCAGGCAAAACGCGGTATAAGGCGTAGGTATGACGTGCTTTCTCCTTCATACTCATGTTCTGCTGATGGGAAAGCATGGATTCAGGCAAAACGCAGTATAAGGCGTAGATATTACGTGCTATCTCCTTCATACTCACGTTCTCGTGATGGGAAAACATGGATTGAGGCAAAACGCAGTATAAGGCATTGATATAAGGTGCTACCTCCTTCATACTCATGTTCTGCTGATGGGAAAGCATGGATTCAGGCATAACGGAATTATAAGGCGTGGATATAACGTGCTACCTCATTCACACTCATGTTCTGCTGATGGGAAAGCATGGATTCAGGCAAAACGCAGTATAAGGCATAGATATAACGTGCAACCTCCTTCATACTGATGTTCTCCTGATGCGAAAACATGGATTGAGACAGAATGCAGTATAAGTCACAGTTATAACGAGCTACCCCCTTCATACTCATGTTCTCTTGATAGGAGACATGAATTCAGGCAAAACGCAGTATAATGCATATATATAACATGCTACTTCCTTCATACTCATGTTCTCCTGTTGGGAAAGCATGGATACAGTCAAAACGCAGTACAAGGCATAGGTATAACGCGCTACCTCCTACATACTCATGTTCTCCTCATGGGAAAACATGCATTCTGGCAAAACGCAGTATAATGCATAGATATAACGTGACACCTCCTTCATGCTTACCTTCTCACTATGGGAAAGCATAGATTCAGGCAAAACGCAGTATAAGGCATAGATATAACGTGCTACCTCCAACATACTCATGTTCTCCTGATGGGAAAGCATGGATTCCGGCAAAACCCAGTATAAGATGTATATATAACGGGCTATCTCCTTCATACTCATATTCCCCGGGCCCCTAAGCCAATTGTTTTCGATCCTATCGACAGATTACTATGTAATGCTACCCGAGCGGGGAAACGGTGGGTCATCTCGAGTAGAGTGTTTACATTCCACCCTGACCGTGTAGTACTCGTTCGGAGAGGACGAATCTTTTGGTACGCCAGCAGCGTTACCCTCGTTGTCGAGAGTCTTGACACCCACGTCGTTGCTAGATCGAACAATTTTACTCTCAACGAATCGATGGGATGAAATGGACCGCTTCGAGGCACGTTTGTCGGGCTCCTACGCCAATTGTTTTCGATCCTATCGACAACATTACTATGTAATGCTACCCGAGCGGGGAAACGGTGGGTAATCTCGAGTAGAGTGTTTACATTCCACCCTGACCGTGTAGTACTCGTTCGGAGAGGACGAATCTTTTGGTACGGCAGCAGCGTTACCCTCGTTGTCGAGAGTCTTGACACCCACGTCGTTGCGAGATCGAACAATTTTACTCGCAACGAATCGATGGGATGAAATGGACCGCTTCGAGGCGCGTTTGTCGGGCCCCTATGCCAATTGTTTTCGATCCTATCGACACATTACTTCGTAATGCTACCCGAGCAAGGAAACGGTGGGTCATCTCGAGTAGAGTGTTTACATTCCACCCTGACCGTGTGGTACTCGTTCGGAGAGGACGAATCTTTTGGTACGCCAGCAGCGTTACCCTCGTTGTCGAGAGTCTTGACACCCCCGTCGTTGCGAGATCGAACAATTTTACTCTCAACGAATCGATGGGATGAAATGGACCGCTTCGAGGCGCGTTTGTCGGGCCCCTAAGCCAATTGTTTTCGATCCTATCGACACATTACTTCGTAATGCCACCCGAACGAGGAAACGATGGGTCATCTCGAGTAGAGTAGTGCCGATCCGTTTCTAAGTAGTGTTTGTTTATTTATTTCGTTCAGAGAGGGACCACGATCACTGTGTTTCGTCGGTTGCCGTTAAGGGGCACCACCCTCCGTTGTCGTGAGTCTTGACACCCACGTCGTTGCGAGATCGAACAATTTTACTCTCAACGAATCGATGGGATGAAATGGACCGCTTCGCGAGGTATGTGCCCCTGTTGTTGCGTCCGATCGTCACGCTTGCTGCGGTCCCTATCGACTTTTTGACATTCACCTGAACGAAAAATATATAAATATAACGAAAACGAAAAAAAACGGGTTAACGGGCTACACAGGACTCGAGCCTCGACCCTGTTACTCCCTAAATTGGTAGCCCACCGCCGTTGACACAAGCGGGTGTTAATTTCGTTCAGAGAGTAACCTTCGCCCGGTTGCCGTTAAGCACTCCTCCTAGTCGTCGTGAGTCGGACACCCACGTCGTTGCGAGATCGAACAATTTTACTGGCAACGAATCGATGGGACGAAAGACCGCTTCTGGAAGGTTGTGCCGAGGTTTATTAACACGGGATCGTCGGTTACTATCGATTCTCACCTGAACGAACCACCCCGGGAACCACGAGCGTGAGAGAGGTGAAATGAATGGGAGAAACTGATGACGGTTGGGAGACGGACATGCTTGCAAGCGTTTTGCAATTTGGTTCCTGGGAGGTCGTTAAATTAAACACGATGAATCCAGTTATCGGGGCAATCCCCGTCGTTTTCTTCGTGTTGCGACGATCTCCTCGAGGTTGTTGATTTTTCATTAAACGTGCTTTGCGCCCGATCGTCGGATCAACGTGTGCTGGTGTTCCACGTTTACGTGACCCACCCACGATCCGACGAACAAACATCCGGGACACAATATTGTGTCGTCGATCGATCGTCGCATATAACGGACGTAAAAATCCGTTGCGACGCGGCGACTAGCCCGCCTCTCCTTCATGGAGTTGCGTCGGGATCTCGGCTTCTTTTGAACCGAGTATTTAGACCAATGAACGAAATACAATATTATACGATTACCCTGAACGGTGGATCACTTGGCTCGTGGGTCGATGAAGAACGCAGCTAATTGCGCGTCAACGTGTGAACTGCAGAACACATGAACATCGACATTTCGAACGCACATTGCGGTCCACGGATACAATTCCTGGACCACGCCTGGCTGAGGGTCGTTTACGTAACCTATATACTGCTTGCGTTGCGTTTTGCTTTCTCCTTCATGTTTCACCTCTGCGAGAACGATACGATAATACCCCGTCGTCGGTCGGTCCCCTTGTCGAATGGGGGGACTCGTTTCCGAGTCGGGAGGGATGTTCTCGTTAGAGAGATCGAGATTATCTCGATATAATCGGAGGAGATGCATGCGTATACGTACGAGCGATCGTTGAACGTTCGTCGGCGTTCGTCGCGGAGGTGTGTGCCTCCTTAAAAGACTTTGACCCCCGGATCGTACGCGCGTGCGCGTGCGGCGCCGAGTGTGTGGGATGTATTTATTCACGGAGGGGAACCTTTCGGGCGAACCTGCGAGAGTGCTGAAATGGCGTCGTGAGTCGTCGGTTCGATTTTTGTTCTAAAGATCTTACTTTGACGACCGCCCATTGTTAAAGCACCGCTTCGTCCGTACTTGTCAGGTTTCTATTGTTGTTTTTTTACCCGTGTTAAATACAAACAGTAACCCCCACGGCATCCGCCACTCGCTCGATCCGAGAGGTGTCGTCAAGTCGTTTGGAGCACACCAAAATTACATATACCCGCGCCCCCGACGTCGTTTGAAATGAAACGACTGAGAGTCACAGAAAGAGAACGAGCGACGTAAATAAGATGGGAAAGAGAGGAAGAGGTACAAGAGACTCGGTGTGCGTGTGTATTGTACGCTGCCATTTTGACTTTTCTTACCCCGATCGACGACGGGTTACGATTATTCGTTAAAAGAGCCCCAGGGAAGAGAGGAGAATATCTTTTCCCCTTTGGCGCGGCTATGTTCGAATAAATCAAAGACTCGTCGATAACGGTCGGGAGTTGGCAGCAGCTGCATCCACGCTCTGTGTTGGTCACCCCATGCCATTTTCGTTGTCGATCGCGAGAGACCGCGCAACCAGAAGCCGGTCGTCCAGTCCCTGGAAAGAGAAAAAGAAGCTTGTCTATCTCCACTTGCGTGCGTTCTGTTTTTTGTCCCTTTTACGTTCTCTCGTACATATATAAAAAGAGTTTGAGATCCGTGTTGCGCACCTCCGACTCACCCCGGCCTGGTCCTTCGTTCTGAAGGATCTAGGGTAATAATAAAGAATCGGGATGACTATGAGGAGGATCGGTGAGCCGTTTCGATGCTCTTTTTTTTATATTGTACACAGAGAGACGTTCGAGATTAAAGGGCGAAACGATATATAGGAACCGCTGGAGAATAGTTTATACCAAGCATTGCTTTTTTTTTAAATACAGGACGGACGTCAAAAATCCGGGAAATTCTTCGGTTGTCCAGCGAGCGTCTCTCCGATTCGAACCTGCGATATAAATTGGCACTATGGTGCGGTGCATAAAACTAAGAATCCATGTTTCTTGTACAAATGTCTTTTCGACTTTCGACTATACCTTCTCTCTCTTACTTCTTTTTTTTTTGTCGCCACTCTCAACTGTGCGTAACTCAGGTTTTTTTTTATTGTTGTTGTTACGCACACAATAAAAATACACGTATATGACGACC
>JAOPTO010002123.1:0-2500 GCA_033822845.1 Tetrapedia diversipes | reverse complement strand
AGCTCGGTCCCGTGCCTTGGCCTCCCGCGGATCTTCCTTGCTGCGAGGCTTCCGTGGCGGCTTCCCGTCGTGGTCGCTCTCTTCGGCCGCCATTCAACGCTCAGCTCAGAACTGGCACGGACTAGGGGAATCCGACTGTCTAATTAAAACAAAGCATTGCGATGGCCCTTGCGGGTGTTGGCGCAATGTGATTTCTGCCCAGTGCTCTGAATGTCAACGTGAAGAAATTCAAATGAGAGTGGTTAAAGGCGGGGAGGTCTCAACGAGTCCGGTGCAGGCTTTGTATGCCCAGGACTGAGCCATTTATTCACAGGGTGTCACACCCCTGGTAGGGTCCGCCGAACGTCCGCGGCGGATCTACAGATAAAGCAAGGGAAGAGTAACCACGCAAGTGGAGAGGTGTGTAGAGGCATGCTGAGCCTCGTATCTCAAGTATGCAGAGACTGCCCAAAATCGGGTAGGTGGACCCACCACTGAATCCCGGCCCGTGTAGGAGTTCGGCTCCCGGGCGGCTGACGTCGAGCCTAAATTCGCGACGGAAGTGACGGCCACGCCCGTGGGAGGCCTGGTACCGACTGGTGAGTCAGTGAAGCGGGGCCTATGTGTCGGTTCGCCTGTCAGCCTACGACGTTAAATGCCGCAAGATTCACCAGGAGGCGTGCTAAGGCAGGGCGGAGACGGTCGCTACCGCGACCGTCTGGGTAAGGCGGCATGGCCCTTCCGGGTGCGTTGTGTATTCGGGAGGTAACTATGCCGCTCTTGAGTTAGCCAAATGCCTCGTCATCTAATTAGTGACGCGCATGAATGGATTAACGAGATTCCCTCTGTCCCTATCTACTAGTGTCCAACATGGCGGCGACCCGTGCGCACATGCCCGTATCGCTCCGTGAATGAAACGCAATTTCGTGTGGAAAAAGTGAGCGAAGAATTCCGAATTTGTGATGAGTAATTAGTGCTAATGGATCTGTACCTGTGTGCGAAAAATTGTGTCAAAATTCGGTGAAATATTGTAGAAATTAGTGATCGAAACATTTACCACGTGCACGTGTCGTATTGTGGCGTGTTTCCTTTTGTGCGTCGAAAAACTATTTCCGGCAAAAGGTGTCATACATATGCGTGTGCGAAAAATTTTTCTGAACATTTTAAGACCAATAAGACTGAAATCGGTTAAGAAATAGCGACAATATTAATTATAAAGTGATTTTATCGCCACGTGGTCGGGAGGTCGGCCATCTTGGCTCGGCGGTCAGTGCCGTATCATCAGGGAGCGGTGCCCTTTAGACACAGTGTTGTGCCAAGAGGGCGCAGTGCCCCTTGAAATTTTTAGATTTTAGATTTAGGTATTCAGGGCCGTGTCAACAGTGTGCGGTGCCCCTTAGACACTCAGTGCCGTATTAATAAGGTTTTTTTTTTCTTTTCTTTTTTTTTTTTGTGCATTTGAATTTAAGAAGAAATAAAAAACTGAAATAGACAGAAAATTTAATTTTTAGTGTAGTTATAAGAAAAAAGTACTTTTAAAAATCCACGCCATGGATATTGAACAATCTTCACTGCAGGAGGAACTTCCTCTCGCGACGCGCGCGAAAAACGCTAAGAAACGTAAAGAACAAAGAAGTGAGAGTAGTGAAAACGGCAACCGCAAAAAGAAACCAGCTTCGAGTGCCACCGATGGTGGATTTATAAAGCCTCCGACACCTTCCCCGAAGGCACGTAGAAGGACCATCTTCGACACTGAAGACACCGACCGCGATCCAGAAGATCAGAGGCTCGCTAGATGGCAATCTATTTCTACCATCACCACTGTATCTGAACCTGACCTCCTACCTAAATTTCCTGAACCTCCACCACTACTTGACACCGACCTACAAGAGGACATCGACAGATATGAAACCTTCGAACAGCGCGTAAACTCCTGGTCTCCTGAGGATATCACTGAAAAAAGGCTTGACAGAATCAAGTATTATGTCACCGATATGCTTGATACAATCAAGTGCCTCGCCCGGAGAAATGAAAGCATGAGTAAGAAGCAGGATGTGACGGTTGCTATTGAGAACCGATTAACTAGCCTGGAAAAGGTTATTCTGGGAGCAACAAACTCGATCCAGGAACTTAAAACGGTGGCACAGAAACCCACGACCTATGCAGACACATTAAAAGCGCCAACAGCACCGAACATTCCACCGCGTTTACCGACCCCAATGCGCCACGTTGTGGCTGTCTACCCGAAAGCTGGAGCCCAGATAAGTACCAGTGACGCCACCAAGCAAACGTTGGTCAACAATCTTGCACCGACCAAAGAGAGACTCCGAATCAGAGGCGTCAAGAGAATTGCCAATAATGGCGTTCTCGTCGAAACAGCCACAAAGGAGGACATGCAGCGCGTTCTTAAAAGCGACAAATTGCAGGCCGCAGGGCTCCAAGCTGGACTCCCGGCCAAGAGGAAGCCACGGGTCATAATTTATGATGTACCTAACGCCATCAGTGAGACAGAGCTCCTTGC
>JAOPTO010002122.1:0-19514 GCA_033822845.1 Tetrapedia diversipes | reverse complement strand
GGGGAAATAGACGAACGGGTTTTTGATCGCCACTGAAGATTACTGTATGATCGTTCGCTTAAAAGTGATGGTTATCTAAGAGGCAGGGAGGAGAGGGGGAATAGACGAACGGGTTTTTGATCGCCATTGAAGATTTGCGTGTGATCGTTCGCGAAAAGGTGAAGGTTATCGAAAGCACAGGGGGTGAGATGGGGGAGAGGGGAAATAGACGAACGGGTTTTTGATCGCCACTGAAGATTACCGTGTGATGGTTCGGGAAAAGGTGATGGTTATCGATGGGGCAGGGGGTGAGAAGGGGTAAGAGAGGAAATAGACGAACGGGTTTTTGATCGCCACTAAAGATTACCGTGTGATCGTTTGAGAAAAGGTGGTGATTCGTAAAATACAGTAATATATTCGTAAATACAGTGGGATCAGGATTTTATATTCATTTGGGAAACAGGGAGTATTTCAGGGGAAACAGTTTCTGAATGGGATAGGGGTAGATGTTAGATTTTATTTAAAATTAATTTGAATGTAGAAGGGCAATTTGATACGAAATACCGTAGCTCTGTTTTAATCGTCGGTTTATTTAGCAATGTACATAAAGGGATGAAATATTTATTCACCTATTCGCTTAAATTTAATTTGATTAATTTGATTAATTTAAATTTATTTACTTTAAATTAATTTAAATTTGTTCACTTAAAATTAATTTGCGTCTTAAAAAAAATGAACAAAGTTCTTGAACATTTTCTATCTAATACTAGAGTTTAATATTGAGATCCAAATTTGAGGTATTATGGAAGTTATAAGTCCATAGGGGAAGCGGATTTCGGTGTGAATCTCTGACCAGCTGTTTTAGGTTAAAGCTGGCCCGGAAAATGGGATTTCGGTATCGATTTAACGCCTCTGCCTAAGCTGAACCAAAACCCGAACCTAACTCCCATCATTCGTTAACATGTATCGTGTCGCAACAAAGGTATGAATCCATGATAACCTTCTGACAGCTATGAATACCATCGAACGAGATATCGATCTTAATATCTGATTATTTAGTATGGCTCCTTTAGGTATAACCGAAGTGTTGTTTGCATATTAAAATAGAACAGAGAACTAACAATAAAACAGTCGAACGAAATAAACAACGGACAGATAATTATTTAATCAACATTTTAACCTGTTAATTATTGTTTGTCAAAGTTGCCGGAGAACTGTATTTCATCTTTAATGGAATTCGATCGATAAAACAACATGGAATCATTCCAATCCTTTCTTATGAGATCAGACTGCTCTTTCCACAATTATGTTCAAATTGGATCCCTTAAAACTTTAAATACGTTGTTAATGTAACTTTAATGTATTTACTGCTATTTTAGAGGAGCAGAAAAATATCTTCCCCTCGTTTCTCAAAAAAGGATTAAAGAACTCCTAATTTAATCGTTTACTTGGAACCAGAATTGAAATTATCAGATGAAAATTTTAAACAGAAATTATCCAAAATAGAAACTATCCCTAAACAACCACGAAAACAATTTTCCATCAGTAAAATTTCAAAAAATTGATTTCCACTCATAACTATTAAACAGCCCACTTTCAGTTATTTCCATAAGCAAACATCACGCAAAGAACACACTTACCATATTAATTTCCCCCAAAAGAATCACAGTACGACTAAAATCAAACCACCCATCGTTTCTTCTCAAACCTTCCCCAAAAAACCTCACCGACCACCAAAAACACCTACCAAAGACCTCTCCCCGAACCCTGCATCCTCGAATCGTCACTTTTTCAACAACTGGTCCGAAATCTCGCTTTTGGATCAAAAACCCACGTTCCTCCTGTTCGTGAGCGATTCGCAGCGTTCCGTCAACCGGACTCGAATTCCCGAACCGAAATGAATGTTCTCCCCGGCCGGTAGCCTCGCGCGGTTCCGTGGCGTCCAATGAATAAATTAGCGCGGTCTCGAGTTGTCAAAGAGCAGAGGATGATCCGCAAACGCGGCGTGTCCTCCCCTCGTCTCCGTCGAGCCTCGTTCTTCGCCGAGAGCCGGCTTAATTGTGCCGCTAATTGAACGTCAGACAATCGAGGTGAAAGGGAGGAAAGAGAGGAAGAAAGAGGAGGAGAAAGAGAGAGAGAGAGATAATGAGAGAAAGAGGGAGAAAGTGAGAGGTCGTCCGCGACGATACACACACAGTGTATTATTTTTTTTTCGTAGAGCCGCGGAGAGCAAACGAGACGATAAAAGACGATAACGCGCGCGTGATTGTCCAAAAAGTGATCGTTTCTTATTGTATCATATGAAAACTGCATTCGATTCTATTAACCCTCTATAGGCCGAATTTTTGTTTCAAATATAAAAAAAATTTATGGAACGCAAAATCAATAATTATAATCCTATATATGCAAATGAACAAAAATTTTCTAATTTAAACAATTTTACATTATAAAACATTATAGAATTAATAAGTATACACCACCTTATGAGAAAAACTAGAATTATTTGTTAAAATGTCAATAAATTAGCATGTGATCTGAAAGTTCCACAGGCCCATAGAGGGTTAATGGAGTGCATCGCTGTTCGACAGTTTGGATATAGTCCCGTGGACTGCTCTTTTATTGCTGCACGAGTTTAATTATCGTGATTTAACCCCTTGACTACTGTGGGCGCCTGTAGGCGCTTAGAAATTTTGCGTTTGTGATACTGAGAGCTCCTATAGGCGCTCGACACAGTTTGACTTCCTGACACTGAGAGCACCTATAGGCGCTTCACACAGTTTGGCTTTCTGACACCAAAAATTCGTCGTTCTCGGCGCACATCGTAACTCAATCCCTGCCGTATGGTACGACCAGTACATATAAAAGTCTGCCGTAGTCAAGGGGTTAAACCGTTGGATTAACCGAAAAGAAACCTCGGAAGAGTTGAAACAGGGTTAACGTTGAAAGAGAAAGTTTAATCGAAATGTAATCGATTTCTCTGTGTAACCTTGTTTCAAATTTCCTTAATCTTGCAGCGTGGATAATCAGAAGTTATTTATGTTTTACAAAATTAGAGTAGCCGTTGTTATTGGGAAATAAAAGGCGAAATCTGACATTGCTCTTTTTGGACAATCTAATTATTTCGACACGTGTTTTGTGTAAACGTGCATGCAGAACGAGGGAGAACAAAGGAGTATTATTATAATAAGAAAGGCCTTTCTGAGAGCATGTGGACCCGAACTTTTGAGCAGCGATGCATCTCTGTTTCGCTTCACGACCGCCCCTCAGTGCCATCCCTTAGCTGTTAACTTATTATTCGTAGCGATTAGGTTCTATCGAGGTTCGAATTGGCGTTTGGAATAGTTCGGTTAGGATTCTATAGGAAGCTTCTGCGTTTTTCGGGAAAGAAAAATTGATGAGGGCAGAGTTCACTACAGTACCTTGGTCACACGTCGAATTTTAATGATGTTTTTTTACAGTTTTGAAAGAGGAAATTGGAATTGAACAACAGTTGGCCAAAATGAGAGATCAGCAAAAGGAATTCTTAGGATGTTTTTAATTCTGTAATTAGTTAATTCTGTTTAATAATATATTGTTTCAATTTTCGTCCAATTATTGTTGGTAAACGATACGCTATGAATTTGAAATTCTACCCGAATGATGTTGCATCCGTAAACAATCGCAGTTTTTAAAATTTGAGCCACGCGCTTTGCTCTTTGTCAGCGAATTAATCGGCTTTTCGTAACGAGAGCTCGCTTAAACAATCGATATTGTTTGACCAGCTTTCACTGCACTAATCGGCTTTTCCACACTGCAACTGAGTATTAAAAAGAAAAAAAAGGAAAACGGGCGCAAAAATTTCTAAACTAAATAAAAACGAAAACTGAACATTGTACAAAGCTTTTCAAAATTTCAAGATCTCCCGGCAATCTGTTTGATTTAAATCTTACAGTCAGAAACCTTTTTCAAGCTAATTTCCATTTGTCAACATCGTTTCTGCTACTTCAAAAAAAAAATATATGTACAAAATGAAGGGTGAGATGTGCGAATTCAGCCTTCATCGTTGAATCGCAAAAACTTTTCCAAAAACGCGGAACGCTCGTATGATCAAGTATAATTAAGCGTATACCTAAGTTCACCTGCGTTATAATCATAAGTTCACTAATTTAAAGCACCTGTCTAGCAAAAACCAAAAAGTCATGGATGCCAACACACGATGAAACGGAGTTATGAAAAAAAAAAGATACAAAAAGCATGCATTTTATACGTTCTCTTGCGTTTCACGATCTCTCAACGTTGCCAGCGCCGCTTTTATCGTAACGCGAAGACAAAATGGCGCGCGCCTGGTCCGTCGTAATGGCGGACAGCCGATTGATAACGTGGAGTAACGCTTGCCCCGCGCGATCTATAGAAAAAAAAAAAGAAAAAGAAGAGGGAAAGAAGAGAAAGAAAGTAGGAAAAAATGGAGAATTATCGATGATGTTGAGATTGTTTGTCATAGTATATGCGTTATCATATATATAGTATCGCGATATATAGTATATGAATGGTCGGACTGCAAAATGACCTTGGCCGGAGACGACGGGGTTGGTGAGTTGATGGAGAAAGAAGAGAAATGTAAGGAAAACGCGGCTTAATTGTACAAAGTATAGCGAACGAAACGCTGATTAACTCATTAACTAACTCTACTTCTATTCGACAGTATCGTAAAGAAAACGTGGAACGCGGGACAGGATGAGAAAATCAGTTTCTTTCTTTTTACATCCTTTTGTCTTCCCTTTTGGGCTGAGAACATGATTAACGACGAACGACCTTTATTCTGGTGAAATTCGGGTAAAAAGGTTTATCTGTCCTGTCAGGATGAGAGAATAGTTTGTTTTCTGGAGGACGATCTTGAGATTGAGACGAGGTAAGTGAAGCTGCTGGGTAGCGAAAGGATCGAAAGGGTTGACCGACTAAGGTTGAACGAAGAAACGCTTGATTCCTAGAGGATCTCTCGAGTGGAAAGTCTCGTGACACGAATCAAAGTTTAATCTACGTGTTAGAGAATAATTAAAATATAAGGGTTAAATTAACTGCGATAAAATAAGTTGCAATAAAATAAGAAATAGTATACGCACAGGAAGCACAACAGTGAATCAAAACTATTACTCTCTAATCGTAAGATAAACTTCCCTTTTTGCTGAACCTTCCGTCCGAATGAAGCCAGTAATATAAAAGTACCGAATGATACACCCCAAAGTGGAGACGTCAGAATTTTTTAAAACAAGTCTGATTTTATTTTATCGCTGCATTTCGAACAATCTCAAGCTTCTATCCCGTGAAACATCGATTAACAAAGTTTTAACTCTTTGAGGCACAGGATTTCAGAGAATAAATAGACACATGTTGCACAGGAATTTTGTTGCGTTTTAAATTTTAAAAAACCTGTGTAGTAACCTGTACTGACATGTTGAAAGTTGCCAACACAAGCGAACGTATTTATAACATTTTTTGTTATGGTGTTACCATAAACGTTTTTACGCTTTACGTAGATAAGATTAAATATAAATATAAATAATAATATGCGCATGCAGCTGATGCAATATTTAGAGGTGGCTCTAAAAATGTCCGACCATGCATTGTCGTGTATGAAAAAGGTGTGACATTTTTAATCCCATCGTGCACCAAAGAGTTAAAACTTGCTGTCGCTCGTGAACGGATTCTCGTCTTGGTCCGCGCCCGTCTTAGCCTAATCTCTTCCTCATTGTCATTGTTCTTCGTCGACTTCGTCGTATATCGTCATCCAAGCGTCCTGCACGATGGCATTTTGTGGCACGACATCTGTTGTCAATCGAGACGCACGCACGCGTACAAAGGGAGGCGGAAAAACCGGGAAAAAAAATAAGCGAAACCTATAGTGAAAATAGAAAACCAAGAGAAAAAAAAAGAAAAAAAATAAGGGGGTAATAAAATGGTACCAAAACGGGGTTATCGCGTGCGCCACGTTATTCCTTAAAAAAATAAATAACGAAACGAACGCAACCGGAAGTCCCAAACGAACGCACGAAAGGATAGCCGAATTCCCACAATGTTTCACGTGTGCGTGGAGCGTTCTCGCTCTAATCGAGGATATAAATGGTGTTCTAGAAAACGTATCGAGGTTTTTTCAAACGATTCTCGATGAGCATAGGTTATAAAACGGGGGAGAAGGAGATAATGAAAACGATATCTCGTATAAGCTAGGCTTAAGTACGATTCTGATTAAAAACAAAAATGGAAAAAAATATTTCAGTCTGTCTGTCTGTCTCTCTCACACACACAAACACACACGTACCCTCATGTATTAAGACAAAAGTACACGCATACGTTACACGCCCACCCACACGCACACACAGATACACAAATACATAAGTTCTCTGGAAAATATTAAGCTCGTAGGTAAACCAAAGATAAGGAAAGTTCGGTGTTAGTCGTTAGGAAAGCTCATTAACACAACCGGATATTCATGGTCCGCCTTTGATCATCGATCACGTCTTTATAAAGCAGGATTTGTCGTCTTAAAACTCGAGTCGTTACCATGCTCCGTTGTACGAGAGAGAAAAAAAAGAGGGAAGGAATTACGATGGAGATGAAGAGGATAGCGTAACCGCGATTGATTCTGATTGTATTTAAAGAGAAAGGACCATTTTGAACGTCGACGATGATGGTCCCTCGTTTCTAGGTTAAGATCGTGCAAATTTCGTTTCGTTTCGTTTCGTCCCGTCTCGTCCCGTTCCATCAACGAAAGCAAAGTATGTGAGAATGGAAACGAAGACGAGACAAACGTTCGACAACGAAACACAGCGAAGTTTTGCGAGTAACTCGACCTTTTTCCTTTTCGTTTTTTCTTTCGTTTCGCGCAAACGATTACGGCGATGGTCGTTGTTTCTATTTAACGATAATAAACACAAGATACGTCGAACGACGGGATCGACGCTTTGCCGAATATAATAATACATTATTATACCTGTCTCCGAGGTGTACGTACGTACCGGTTTTTTCTTACACCGAGTGATTCTAATTTTAAGCTAAACACTAAACACCGGCGTGAGTGCGCTACGATATAAGTTCTAAGGTTTTGAATATTGTACTACTTATGGATTCACTGTCAAGCCGTAATATGTATTATATGTTCTTTTGTAAGATCTAAACGATAAATAAATAAATCGTCGAGAAAGAACACAGCTGGCTGCAACGAACCCTTTCCTGTCGATCCGCTAACGATTTTCGAAAATGGTAAAGCGATTCTTGAAGGTAGTTCGCTTTACTTCATATTTATTTATTTATTTATTAACGGGTTTTGAATCCTCTTATACACTAAATATCATATACACAAAGTATAAGTGAAAAATTAAATAATAGCAATAATGTATGTAAACTTATAAATTGAATAACAAACATAACTTTATCATATAACATGTTGACATTTACAGTATATCAGACGCTTACATTAATAACAATCTTATTTTACCTATTTTACTTGTAATAACCTAACATTGTTAACTACCTGCCTTAACACTAGGTTTACGGAACCCGTCAATTTGAATTCATGAGCAAAATTCGCAAAAATAATTACCATTATTCCTAACAATTTGCATTGATTTATATTGATGAAGTGAAACTAATATACTCTAATCTGATTCCCTCTCAAACCAGTATACCTATTTCTTAGTATATTTATATTATAAATAAATATACAAGAAATGTCCGTAAATCTAGTGTTAAGAAGATAAGATATTGTTATCCTTATGAGGTTTAAAAAATTACGAATTCATCGGAACGGAATATTTATTCCTTTTCTTTTATATCGTTAGATTCTGACAGTGATAATGTTACCACTGTTCTTTCAAAGCCACTTTTGGTGCTTGAGAAAATTAGAAAGTTTACAAAAATGAAGTGCTCGTTTTAAGAACGTTATTTTGTAAAGTATCAATATTTAATTCGATACTTTAATTTGTGTACCAGTTCCTTATAATTTCCCGTTTAGAGAAAAGAATTACGTTTATTCTGTATTTCCTTATTGTACTTTTTCCTCGATAACGCTCCCCTCTCTCTTCCTCTTTCTTATTCTTTCTTAGGGGCCGGGTAAACATCAGAAGGAAGCAATCTAAGAAGATTAAAGCCCTTCAGTAGCTGGATAAGAGTTTGCGTAGGAAGCTGGAATACGAAATGACCGTAAAAAAAAATGTTCTCTCCTTTTTTCCCCTGCGCTATTTTAGAGGCATCGCGAGGCAAATAAATAAATAAGCCGGAATATCGAACGGCAGCGGCCGAAATAACGATCCGTAAGTATGTTTGCTCCGCTATAAACGTGTGCTCATTAATTTCTCGCGCAACGTGTGTTTAAACCGGAAAATGTAGTTCGCGATTTTCACAGCTAATTCCGCAGCAATGGTCGTAAAATGAAAATATGCTTGACTTTTATTCAACATCAGCTAAACGTCTTGAACGCGCGTCCCTCTTTCGGTTCTTGTTTGGTGAAAAACGCGTCGACCACTTAGGCCAATTTGCAGGAGCTGAGAACGGTGCTCGTAAATACCGAAGGAAGAAACACGGTTTCTGGGCGAAATAAAATCTTCAGCCTGTCCGACGGCTGAAAATTTATTCCGTTTATTGCCCAATCTATGCTATAACAAAACGAAGAACAGGAAACGCAGCTATGTTTATAAATCATCGAAAAACCTTCGCTCAGAATTATTTAACCCTTTGACTGCCACGTCGAAATTAAGACGCCACGAGAGTACACCGCTAGATACAATATTTCATGGATTTTAATCTTTTATTTTTAATCTTTTAATTAAAATAAAATAATCACTTTTTACCACAAAATATCCTTTAATTAGTGGTAATTGTCAAAATGTGCTAACTGTCAATTTTTACTCAACTCATTGGAAATTGTGGGTAAAAAGGAAGAAGTAACGATAATTTTCTTTATAAGATTAAGCTAGTTTATTTCTAAAGGAAGGTGTATCTCTTTATACTAAATCTTTACGCAGCGAAAGGTAAAACTCGAATGAATAGAACAAGCTAAAAGATACAGTTCGTTCGGATCCTCTAATTGTTATACACAGCATGGTGTAAACACTTCACCCGTTCCTAGTACCTCTTCAGCGCATAGTTTGACCTTACATATGTATTTTTTCTAAGAGATCAAATTTTGTTTATACGGATAAGACGTATTTTATTTCCAACACAACTCTTGCGATTGTTAGTGGTTGAAGCGCTTCGGTCACCAATGACCACCGTGGACGGTCATATATGACCAACATGGCAATCAAAAGGTTAAAACGATAATAATACGAATTCCAACGCGAGCGTTGCCATCAAACCAATATCCGAGTTGCATTTTTCCGAAAATTTCGTTCCACGTTTCATGTTCTGTAACAAGGAATTTCCCCTCCTTTCCGGTTGCACCGCCACCTCAGAAATGCTCGATATTAAATTCACCTTCCTTCCGATCGACAACACGTCAAAACTTCCCACAAAAGACGTCCAACGATCGAGCTCGCCTCGGAACAACGAGCTTGGCCTTGTTTACCCGTTCTCCGTGCCGCATAATCGCATCGGTACACGATCCCCATCGATTCGTGTTCCAGCGCAAATCGATCGCGTGTCATCTGTCGCCATCGAACGACCGTTTGCTCAGAGTGTTCGGTTGCTCGTCCTCAAGAGAACAGCCTGACAATTTCCCGCGACATCATCGATCTTCGCCAACTTCTCCGCGCAACGGTCTCTGGCTGTCTCTATTCGTTCAAGTTTCCTTACCAAAAGTATATATATATATATTTCTATAGGACATTTCTTCCTTTTTGTTTAGTAAAGTGAATGATAGGGTTCAGGTGTGAGTAAAATAAAGTGAAGTGCTTAGAATATATTTATATTTAAAATAGCTTAATAGTGTATAATTTAATAATATAAACGATTTTTCAACTTAGCAATTTACACGTTCTTAGTTTTTGTTTAGTAGAGTGGATGATAGGGCTTAGGTATGAGTAAAATAAAGTGAAGTGCTTAGAATATATTTATATTTAAAATAGTTTAATAGTGTATAATTTAATAATATAAACGACTTTTCAACTTAGCAATTTACACGTTCTTCCTTTTTGTTTAGTAAAGTGAATGATAGGGGTTAGGTATGAGTAAAATAAAGTGAAGTGCTTAGGATATATTTATATTTAAAATAGCTTAATAGTGTATAATTTAATAATATAAACGACTTTTCAACTTAGCAATTTCCACATTCTTAGTTTTTGTTTAGTAAAGTGGATGTAGGACTCAGGTGTGAGTAAAATAAAGTGAAGTGCTTAGAATATATTTATATTTAAAATAGCTTAATAGTGTATAATTTAATAGTATAAACGACTTTTCAACTTAGCATTTCCACGTTCTTAGTTTTTGTTTAGTAGAGTGGATGATAGGACTTAGGTATGAGTAAAATAAAGTGAAGTGCTTAGAATATATTTATATTTAAAATAGCTTAATAGTGTATAATTTAATAGTATAAACGACTTTTCAACTTAGCAATTTCCACGTTCTTAGTTTTTGTTTAGTAGAGTGGATGATAGGGCTCAGGTGTGAGTAAAATAAAGTGAAGTGCTTAGAATATAATATATTTATATATAAAACAGTTTAATAGTATATAATTTAATAGTATAAACGACTTTTCAACTTAGCAATTTCCACGTTCTTAACTTTTGTTTAGTAGAGTGAATGATAGGACTTAGGTGTGAGTAAAATAAAGTGAAGTGCTTAGAATATATTTATATTTAAAATAGCTTAATAGTGTATAATTTAATAATATAAACGATTTTTTCAACTTAGCAATTTACACGTCCTTAGTTTTTGTTTAGTAAAGTGGATGATAGGGCTCAGGTGTGAGTAAAATAAAGTGAAGTGCTTAGGATATATTTATATTTAAAATAGCTTAATAGTGTATAATTTAATAATATAAACGACTTTTCAACTTAGCAATTTCCACGTTCTTAGTTTTTGTTTAGTAGAGTGGATGATAGGGTTCAGGTGTGAGTAAAATAAAGTGAAATGCTTAGAATATATTTATATTTAAAATAGTTTAATAGTGTATAATTTAATAGTATAAACGACTTTTCAACTTAGCAATTTCTACGTTCTTAGTTTTTGTTTAGTAAAGTGAATGATAGGGCTTAGGTGTGGGTAAAATAAAGTGAAGTGCTTAGAATATAATATATTTATATTTAAAATAGTTCAATACTATATAATTTAATAGTATAAACGACTTTTCAACTGAGCAACTTCGACATTCTCACTTCTTTCACAATCACCCTCTTTCTGCCTCGCGCTCCCATTCTCCCCATTATATATTCTTCCAAATACTCATTTCTTTGCTTTCTAATTATAAACCTTTCTTACTCGATGCATTCGATCACGTCCCCTAAAATTTCTCAGTCACATTTTTTCAAGTATTCATCTTTCGCTCCTTAGAAATACTCCACTCCAAACATTCTACGTTCACACGGCCTTCGCTTTACTCAACCATTCTTCATATTTTCCTAAAATCGTAACCACTCAATCGTGATATTTCTACATCTTTTCTCGCTTCCCCTTGGTGTGCTTCAACCCGTTCGACGAAGTTTCGTTCAACTTCGACTTAAGTTCAGTTCAAATTGTAAGTCGAGTCAGTGAAGCACGGTGTGGATCGTCAATTCGGCCACGAACGAGCGATCGGCTTATACGAGAGAGAGAGAGAGAGGGAGAGAGAGAGAGAGAGAAATTTAAGGCATACGAGGAACGGTCGCATAAATTGGTGCGAGGTCGCATCTCGAGGCTTTTCTGCAGAGACACGGTAAGCTCGCAAGAGAAACGCGTCCCGGTGAGTAGCTCGTAAATATAATAAATATTTCCGTGTTCGATTACCGGGCTAATGGCGCCGCGAATTTATGAATCGGCATCGATCAACGCGTTCGACCGCCCTGTTTTCCAGTCCACGGAGATACTGTGCACGAAGGCACCGGCATTTATGGTCTTACCATAATAATAACACAATTTATATTGTTATCTCTGCATTAACCTAATTTATATTTACCGATGATTATCTTGCAAACATTGAAAATTTCCACCTTTCGAAATAATTAAGCGCGGCATTAATGATATTCCAATACGTGTAATTCTATATTTCCCGTTAATAAAATCGATTTTACCAATTTCACCTAACTCGCAAACGTCCAAGAAATCTGGGGTGTGCATCGAAGATCGTTGTTAACGCGTTACATTTAGCAATGAACATCAAGACAGGCACAATTTATTTACGAGCCGTAATGGAATATTAAGGCAAATAAGCCAGTGGCAAACTCCAGTAATAAATACGAAAACGAAAATTATATTTTATACGCATAGCTTGGAGACGAATGACGTGAAACGATGTGCAATGAGATAACGGTAACAAAAGATAACAAAAACGAAGAAATGAGAACACGAGCGCAACACACGATTTATGAAAGAAAAAACACGACAGTTCCAATGTCACTCATATGTAGATACCGCAATTATACAATTTTTTTATTACTTTTGATTGAAAATGGCGTTTTATATTGCTTGAATAAAATACACTCTTATTTGAAATATTATAATATTTTATTATACAGCACGAGGAAGATGTAACTGTTACCGAAACTTGCAAGCTTTGTCATGAGACTAGCAAAATTTAGTGGTCGAAATTCCTACAACCCCTATTCCTACGTCCTTTAACCCCTTTTGTTCTGTTTCTTAACATTTTCGAACTTTCTAAAATCCCAGATGTGACTTGGGTTCTTAGAAGATAGCCCCTGAGAATGTACGTTAACCCTTTAACTGCCACGTCGAAATCACATGTTTCGCTCAGGACATCACGACAGTACACCGCTAGATGCAATATTTCATAGAAATTAATCTTTTATTTTCGATATTCTAATAAAAATGTTTAATCGTTCAATGGGTCACTTTTTACTTCAAAGTATCCTTCAATTAGCGATAATTTAAGTTTAAAATCCATTAACTATCAATTTTTATTCAACTCTTACAATTGTAAGTAGTCGAAGCGCTCCGGTCACCAAATGACCGCCATGGCGTCACAGAAAAAACCGTAACCGATCATATACAGCGTGCTCCCTCCTTCATACTTATCTTCTCCCTATGGGAAAGCTTGGATTCAGGAAAAACGCAGTATAAGGCTTAGATATAACGTGCTACCTACTTCATGATTCCGTTTGATTCTAGTAACCAACTGAAGCAAACTGCCGCTCGTCACAGATATTCTTTGGCAAAAGGCGTGTTTTGCTTGCGAAATTGCGAGTTATATTCGGGTAGATTTATGTAATTATTTAGCACGTAATATCTAAGCCTTATACCGCGTTTTGCCTGAATCCAAGCTTGACCAACGTGACAGTCAAAGCGTTAAGAAAAAACTGGTTTGTGGTTAATTTTTACTTCGTAGCATTTCTGTATTCAATTTCTAACAATTTTCAACAAGCCGGAAATTGTCTCGACTGCGGAACGTCTCCGTTCAGACGGAGATTGCGAAGCTGGATACTGTTAGTATCGCGGTATTACACCCAGTATCGTTAATTAAGCGGAGGAGATCGATACGCGGCTGGGATAAATTAAATCGAATCTGTAAATGCGGACCAATTACCACGGCTTTAGCCATCCCCTTGTGTAACTCACTGTAATTTACAGCGGGGGCTGCGCGTGTTGATGCTTTCGCGAGTCTGGTTTCACTTAATCTCGCTACGTGCACGAGCCGGTCCACGAGCACCTAATGGGGTTAAACATCTCGTTTTATGCGGGATCCATTTGCGATTCGATGGAATTCCATGTTAAACGCGGAAAGAATAATGTCACGTGCAATGGGGGTGTAATTGCGAGTAATATCGATGAATTTGTTGACCGTTGATATTGTGCAATTTCCTTCGTCGTGTTTAAATTAATTATAAAGAGAGTTCCACGCGAGTGCGGCGGTAAAATTTTAGAGAAACTGAACTAATTCTTGGATTCTTTGGAAATGGGGTTTCGTATTGCTTAAATAAAATACACACTTATTTGAAATACTATAATACTTTATTATATTGCACGAGGAACGTGGAACCCTAACCGAACCTTGCAAACTTTCTCAGGAAACTAGCAAAACGCAGTGGTCGAAATTCCTACAACCCCGTCCGGGTCCTTCAGCCCCTTTGTTCTGTTTCTTAACGTTTTCAAACTTTCTAAAATGCCAGATGTAGCTCGGGTTCTTAGAAGAAGCCTTTGAGAAAGTACGTTAAGAAAAAGCAGATTCATGGGTAATTTTTGCTTCGTAGTGTTTCTGTATTCAGTTTTTAACAGACGCGATTTAAAGTGTCAGCATTACCTACTGTGGACTCACAGAGAGTTGGATGAAATAATATAGTGTTTCTCAATGGTCTCGATGAAGCATAAAAATGTATAGTTGCTAACAGTTCCCAGCAACGTATAACGCCATTAATCAGCTTATCTGATAATGATAATCATAAACAAAGCTGGTTTATGGTTAATTTTTGCTTCGTAGTATTTCTGTATTCAATTTCTAACAGACACGATTTAGAGTGTCAGCATTACCTATTGTGAACTCAGAAAACTGGATAAAATAATATAGTGTTTCTCAATGGTCTAGATGAAACATAAAAATTTATAGTTGCTAACAGTTCCCAGCAACGTATAACGCCATTAATCAGCTTATCTAATAATAATAATCATAAACAAAGCTGGTTTATGGTTAATTTTTGCTTCGTAGTATTTCTGTATTCAATTTTTAACAGACGCGATTTAAAGTGTCAGCATCATCTATTCTGAACTCGCAGAAAGCTGGATGAAATAATATAGTGTTTCTAAATGATCTCAATAGAGTATAAAAATGTATAGTTGTTAACAGTTCCCAGCAACGTATAACGCCATTAATCAGCTTATCTGATAATAATAATGATAAACAATTTCGTGCAACGAGACGCGAAACGAAGAGCGTCGGGACGCTTTTACACGGGACGAAACTGGACGAGAACCGTCGAGGGAACGGGCGGCGCGCCTCTTTTATTTTCGAGCCTCGTTGATAAACGTCGAAAACACTCTCCCTCGATTTTCTGCTCCCGAGGCCCGGCCACGGTTCGAATATAATTAGCGGCGAACGTTCGTGGACGGAAGACCGATGGCGTCGTTCGATGGCGGCCGCTCGATTGCCTCGATTCAATTTCACTTCCGGTACACCGTGCCGCGACTACGGATCCGTCGAGAGAATTTTGCGCAAAAGAACGGTCAGCGAGGTCGTGAGAAGGAGAAATCGATGGAAGAGCGAACGGTGACGATTTTTTGAGGAAAGAAACGCGAATAAATTAGAGTAGCGACGAATTTCGATCCATGCGTAACAAGATCGGTTGTTCTGTCCGTAGATATTTGCGAGGGGTACCGTTCCCCCTAACTAGATAAGGTCTCTCGTGAGACACAGAGCGGGGGGGGAAGGGCGGGGGGACACTAGATACATTCTTCTAGAGTTCTCAGTGCTTCCCCAATACGTAGTAAGTGGCCATCGTGGAGGTTTTAGTGGATAAGAATAGCACATAACCTAGCCGCCACCCTCAGGGAGGCGAGGGATGTTTTAGAAAATTTCCTCCAAGTAAAAAAAAAAGAAACAGAGGTTGGGGTTAATACATTAGAGTAGCGATGAGTTTCGATCTATGCGTAACAGATCGGTTGTTCTGTCCGTAGATATTTGCGAGGGGTACCGTTCGCCCTAACTAGATAAGGTCTCTCGTGAGACACAGAGCGGGGCGGAGGGCGGGGGGACACCAGATACATTCTTCTAGAGTTCTCAGTGCTTCCCCAATACGTAGTAAGTGGCCATCGTGGAGGTTTTAGTAGATAAGAATAGCACATAACCTAGCCACCCCCGTCAGGGAGGCAAGATCTGTTTTAGAAAATTTCCTCCAAGTAAAAAAAAAAAGAAAAAAAGGTTCGGGTTAATACCAGAGACTGAAATGATTAATTAAGCGTATTTTTATGTAATTTTTAAACTTTTAATTTTTTTAAAATCTTTGCCGTCTCAAACAACGAAGTCAGGTTGATTTCTTTTTTCCTACCCGCGCTATCATTTTGTCGCACCCAGTTTTCACATAAAAAGGTTAAATTTTCCGTAAAAAATATAATGTGTGGTTAATCTTCGTCTGTATTATTAAGAAATAGATACTGCATACAAAACTGCATGTACAAAACTTGTATACATTACGGTTAGATTCAAAAAACGCTAAAAATCATATGTTGTGCTATCATTTTGTCGGGTACTGTACATTCGGAGAATAAAATTTATGCCTCGTATGCATGCTGCGACAGAAATTGCGGCAATGATAATAATGAAAGGAACCTATTAAAGTAAACGACAGCGACAAGTAAAGTTTCTATAAATCGCTCGACGCATTAGTTTTATATGTTCGTGAAATATTTCGCGAAATAATTATTTATTCTCGTCCGTCATTTCGTACCAACAATTTTGATTCGTTCGTTAAACCGAATGCGAAAAAGGCCGTTAAAAATATTTGCTCGCGCCCGTGTTTTGTAACGAGCCGGTTTTTAATCAAGCTTCACAATTCATTTCACCAACTCGAAAAATATTATCGCACACGACGGAATGTTTAATATGTTTGCGTGCCGTCAAAACAAACGCGATGACGTACGGACAGCTTTTGTAGTCGCTGGTGCACGCGGCATAAATCCTTTGATACAAATGCGGCTAATAAGAGGAATTCTAGTGAACAGACAGGCAAGAGATACCTAGAGCCATGGATGCACGAAACATGCAAAAATAAAGGTTCACGAGTTACGCACGGCAGAGGGAACCGGGAACCTTTGACGGCTGGAAACAGAACCGCAGGGAAAGATCCACGTTATTGCAGAATAAATTGGCATTCGATACGGATACGGGCCCGAAAACAATCGCTCCTTCCAACACACATCACGACGAGCGTGCCCGATGAAAACTGGACGAGAAATCACTTTTCACCGCAAAGTCGATCTCCCCGTTCGCTCGAATTAACCCGATACGCATCGCGTCCGCCTGCTTCCGGAACCCCTCCCCCTAATTATGCGTTTCCGCAACAAGAATTCTCAGAATTTCCCTCCTCGAAACTTGGTATCGTTCGAAGCCAGTCGATGCAAAAAAAAAAAACAACAACTCTTGCTATCGCAGGCCTTTGTTTCACGTGTGCTTAACCCTTTCAGCGATGTAGCGCCAGAGAGAATCGAGCAACCCACAGCGCGCTATAAATTCCGCGTCTCGAGTTGCATTATGCACGGCAAGGCACTTATTGAAATTTACGGCTGAAATTGTGTGCTTCGTGCAACTGATAAGTAGGTAGATACTACGGAACACAGGAAATATTGATCGAAAACGGAGGATTGTTTTTTTTTTTTTTTAACCCGTTCTCTCCGTACTTCTTGTGATTTCGTTACATCGCGGAAGGGTTAAACACTTGTGATTTGTGAAATCTGAGCAACACACGGATACTTACGTAAGGGATACGTGAAGCTGGCACGCGAAATCAGATCATTGGGTTGCGCAACAACGCGAACGAATATGTAGCGTTATAAAAATAAGATTTATTTATTGTTCAATATTTCTAAAATCCCTTAAGTGATTCATTAGCTACACTCATGTAGATTAAGTGGATTTGTTTTCTTCTTTCCAAGTTCAAATTGGCACCAGTTATGCTGCGTGCCGCAGAGCTCCTCAGCTTCAACATACCTCGGGAGAATTGCTACAGTGTCGCCATTTTGTAATATTTTCCTATGAAAATTTTTTATGATATACTCAAATATATGCTCAATAATTCCTCCAAGTATTATTTTTCTGTCACCTTTTCTTCCGGTCAAAAAAAATTGTCAAAGAAACGCTTAATTTAAGGCAGTTACAGTGGTGTTACCCCTTAAGAAGGGAATATGATTACAATACTGTGTATAATTCTAATTCTTATCTAATTTAATTTTATCTAACTCTTATCTAATTCTTATCTAATTCTTTTCTAAATTATCTAATTTCTTTCTGCCAAAGAAAAATTCTCGCTGGCCCTTGGCCTTTTTTCCACCACGCACCTCGGAATTGTCTTTATAGTATTCCTATATTTGGGCATAACCCAAAAACATGACCACATTTAGGCATTTTTCAGAGGGCTTTCTTATCACCAACAGTTTTCTTTCAACGGACTTGAACTCTCGTCGTTCATCCCTCATTTTCTTTTAAACTCTAAGATTAACTACGAAAATTGCGAATAAAAAATTGCAAAAGAGTTTGAACGAAGAAGAAGCTAAACGGATCGGTGTCGCATTCCGTGTTTCTCCGCCGTTCACGGGAAGGGAACTTGTTTACCAGGACTCGAGAGTGAAAGCACGTCTGTGTAGGTAAGAAAAAGAAAAAGAAGAAAATAACGAAGCACGAAGGAAAGTGCTAGGTTAAAGAGCAGTTAGCCAATTAACACGAGAGGCCGAGCGACGGCCAGTTAAAAATTTATTTTGCCCATTAGGAAGTTCGTAAATTTCATTTAACGGTGTTCAAGGGTATTTCCGTCTTCCTGCCGGTCACCTCGTCCAGGATCGATCCGATCGTTGGAAGGAACAGATTCGACCATCAGTATCGCAACACAATCAATAGTTATAAAATAGTTCATCGTAAGCTATCTATTTAATGATCTTTCTAATAAATATTTTCATCACCTTCTGAATATTTTAAGTCATTATCGTAAAATATAATGAATGTAACAAGGATAATTCACTGTGTGAATTTTCTAAGGATTGTCAACCTCTTTCGTCCGTATCTAAGATCAATTTGAACACCGTCAAATAATTGAAAATCAAGGTTAACAACTCCAAAGTCAGAACGACTTATTAAAATTTGCAGAACGCACTGTCGCAAAATTCAAAAAATTTCTTACAAAACTAAGAATAATTCTAAACAAGATTCTATATCACAACTAAAATACAAACGTCAGGCTTTTCATCAAATATCTCCAAACGCAGGGACAATTCTGTATAGAAGTTTCTAATACCTGAAAGTTCACACCTGAAAGAACTCTTCACAAACTACTTGCAAACTGCTTCCGAACAGTAATACAAAAACTTTTCAACCTATTTGTGAACATTACTCGTGAAATGTATTCCAGCGCATACGCACCTTTAGCAAAAAGTGGACACCGTATTTACTGTTCGTTAAGAAGTACGCTCTACTCGCTGTTCACAAACAGTAGTGTAGATATGATATCAAAAAATTATGAGCTATTTCTAAACATTGCTCGCGAAATGTTTTCCAACGTTTACGCGCCTTTAGCGAATAGTAGACACTGTATCTACTGTTCGTTAAGAAGTACACTGCTCACTGTTCGCGAACTGTAGTGTAGACATCATATCAAAAATTTATGAGCTATTTCTAAACATTGCTCGCGAAATGTTTTCCAATGTTTACGCGCCTTTAGCGAATAGTAAACATCGTGTCTGCTGTTCGTTAAGAAGTACACTGCTCACTGTTCGCGAAC
>JAOPTO010002121.1:0-13409 GCA_033822845.1 Tetrapedia diversipes | reverse complement strand
GAATTATTAAATCACTTTATATTATCATTTTAGTTCACTACTTTCTTAAGATCTTAGTGTTTCGCCGGTGTCCTTGTTGAATTGCACTCATTTACATGTATATTGTCCAATAATTTAATTTGTTTAACTTATATATTCGGAATAATTAAATTTAATTGTGTCTAGTCAGAATATTATAGCGTTTAGTAATTACCCCCTCCACGGTCCACAAACAGCAAAATATTTTATTTTAGCAATATTGAATTATTAAATCACTTTATATTATCATTTTAGTTCACTACTTTCTTAAGATCTTAGTGTTTCATCTGTGTCCTTGTTGAATTGCACTCATTAAATGTATATTGTCCAATAATTTAATTTGTTTAACTTATATATTCAGATTAATTAAATTTAATTGTGGCTAGTCAGAATATTTTAGGGTTTACTTATGTGTCCCCCTCCTCAGTTGTTAAACACAAAAATATTGTGTTTTAGCCATATTGAATTAGTAAATCACTTTATATTATCATTTTAGTTCACTATTTTCTTAAGATCTTAGTGTTTCGTCGGTGTCCTTGTTGAATTGCACTCATTTACATGTATATTGTCCAATAATTTAATTTGTTTAACTAATTTATTCTGGATAATTAAATTTAATTGTGTCTAGTCAGAATATTATAGCGTTTACTAATAACCCCCTCCACGGTCGACAAACACAAAAATATTTTATTTTAGCAATATTGAATTACTAAATCTCTTTATATTAACATTTTACTTCACTACTTTCTTAAGATCTTAGTGTTTCGCCGGTGTCCTTGTTGAATTGAACTCATTTACATGTATATTGTCCAATAATTTAATTTGTTTAACTAATTTATTCTGGATAATTAAATTTAATTGTGTCTAGTCAGAATATTATAGCGTTTACTAATAACCCCCTCCACGGTCGACAAACACAAAAATATTTTATTTTAGCAATATTGAATTATTAAATCACTTTATATTAATCATTTTACTTCACTACTTTCTTAAGATCTTAGTGTTTCGTCGGTGTCCTTGTTGAATTGCACTCATTTACATGTATATTGTCCAATAATTTAATTTGTTTAACTTATATATTCGGATTAATTAAATTTAATTGTGGCTAGTCAGAATATTTTAGCGTTTACTAAATGTCCCCCTCCTCAGTTGTTAAACACAAAAATATTGTGTTTTAGCCATATTGGATTAGTAAATCACTTTATATTATCATTTTAGTTCACTATTTTCTTAAGATCTTAGTGTTTCGTCGGTGTCCTTGTTGAATTGCACTCATTTACATGTATATTGTCCAATAATTTAATTTGTTTAACTTATATATTCGGATTAATTAAATTTAATTGTGGCTAGTCAGAATATTTTAGCGTTTACTAAATGTCCCCCTCCTCAGTTGTTAAACACAAAAATATTGTATTTTAGCCATATTGAATTATTAAATCACTTTATATTATCATTTTAGTTCACTATTTTCTTAAGATCTTAGTGTTTCGTCGGTGTCCTTGTTGAATTGAACTCATTTACATGTATATTGTCCAATAATTTAATTTGTTTAACTAATTTTATTCTGAATAATTAAATTTAATTGTGTCTAGTCAGAATATTATAGCGTTTACTAATAACCCCCTCCACGGTCGACAAACACAAAAATATTTTATTTTAGCAATATTGAATTATTAAATCACTTTATATTATCATTTTAGTTCACTACTTTCTTAAGATCTTAGTGTTTCGTCGGTGTCCTTGTTGAATTGCACTCATTTACATGTATATTGTCCAATAATTTAATTTGTTTAACTATTTATTCTGATTAATTAAATTTAATTGTGGCTAGTCAGAATATTTTAGCGTTTACTAAATGTCCCCCTCCTCAGTTGTTAAACACAAAAATATTGTGTTTTAGCCATATTGAATTAGTAAATCACTTTATATTATCATTTTAGTTCACTATTTTCTTAAGATCTTAGTGTTTCGTCTGTGTCCTTGTTGAATTGCACTCATTTACATGTATATTGTCCAATAATTTAATTTGTTTAACTTATATATTCGGATTAATTAAATTTAATTGTGGCTAGTCAGAATATTTTAGCGTTTACTAAATGTCCCCCTCCTCAGTTGTTAAACACAAAAATATTGTGTTTTAGCCATATTGAATTAGTAAATCACTTTATATTATCATTTTAGTTCACTATTTTCTTAAGATCTTAGTGTTTCGTCGGTGTCCTTGTTGAATTGCACTCATTTACATGTATATTGTCCAATAATTTAATTTGTTTAACTTATTTATTCTGAATAATTAAATTTAATTGTGTCTAGTCAGAATATTATAGCGTTTACTAATAACCCCCTCCACGGTCGACAAACAAAAAAATATTTTATTTTAGCAATATTGAATTATTAAATCACTTTATATTATCATCACTACTTTCTTAAGATCATAGTGTTTCGTCGGTGTCCTTGTTGAATTGCACTCATTTACATGTATATTGTCCAATAATTTAATTTGTTTAACTTATATATTCAGATTAATTAAATTTAATTGTGGCTAGTCAGAATATTTTAGGGTTTACTAAGTGTCCCCATCCTCAGTTGTTAAACACAAAAATATTGTGTTTTAGCCATATTGAATTAGTAAATCACTTTATATTATCATTTCAGTTCACTATTTTCTTAAGATCTTATTGTTTCGTCGGTGTCCTTGTTGAATTGCACTCAATTTACATGTATATTGTCCAATAATTTAATTTGTTTAACTTATATATTCGGATTAATTAAATTTAATTGTGGCTAGTCAGAATATTTTAGCGTTTACTAAATGTCCCCCTCCTCAGTTGTTAAACACAAAAATATTTTGTTTTAGCCATATTGAATTAGTAAATCACTTTATATTATCATTTTAGTTCACTATTTTCTTAAGATCTTAGTGTTTCTTCGGTGTCCTTGTTGAATTGCACTCATTTACATGTATATTGTCCAATAATTTAATTTGTTTAACTAATTTATTCTGAATAATTAAATTTAATTGTGTCTAGTCAGAATATTATAGCGTTTACTAAATGTCCCCCTCCTCAGTTGTTAAACACAAAAATATTGTGTTTTAGCCATATTGAATTAGTAAATCACTTTATATTATCATTTTAGTTCACTACTTTCTTAAGATCTTAGTGTTTCGTCGGTGTCCTTGTTGAATTGCACTCATTTACATGTATATTGTCCAATAATTTAATTTGTTTAACTTATTTATTCTGAATAATTAAATTTAATTGTGTCTAGTCAGAATATTATAGCGTTTACTAATAACCCCCTCCACGGTCGACAAACCCAAAAATATTTTATTTTAGCAATATTGAATTATTAAATCACTTTATATTATCATTTTACTTCACTACTTTCTTAAGATCTTAGTGTTTCGTCGGTGCCCTTGTTGAATTGCACTCATTTACATGTATATTGTCCAATAATTTAATTTGTTTAACTAATTTATTCTGAATAATTAAATTTAATTGTGGCTAGTCAGAATATTTTAGCGTTTACTAAATGTCCCCCTCCTCAGTTGTTAAACACAAACATATTGTGTTTTAGCCATATTGGATTAGTAAATCACTTTATATTATCATTTTAGTTCACTATTTTCTTAAGATCTTAGTGTTTCGTCGTGTCCTTGTTGAATTGCACTCATTTACATGTATATTGTCCAATAATTTAATTTGTTTAACTAATTTATTCTGAATAATTAAATTTAATTGTGTCTAGTCAGAATATTATAGCGTTTACTAATAACCCCCTCCACGGTCGACAAACACAAAAATATTTTATTTTAGCAATATTGAATTATTAAATCACTTTATATTATCGTTTTACTTCACTACTTTCTTAAGATCTTAGTGTTTCGTCGGTGTCCTTGTTGAATTGCACTCATTTACATGTATATTGTCCAATAATTTAATTTGTTTAACTATTTATTCTGAATAATTAAATTTAATTGTGTCTAGTCAGAATATTATAGCGTTTACTAATAACCCCCTCCACGGTCGACAAACACAAAAATATTTTATTTTAGCAATATTGAATTATTAAATCACTTTATATTATCATTTTAGTTCACTACTTTCTTAAGATCTTAGTGTTTCGTCGGTGTCCTTGTTGAATTGCACTCATTTACATGTATATTGTCCAATAATTTAATTTGTTTAACTAATTTATTCTGGATAATTAAATTTAATTGTGTCTAGTCAGAATATTATAGCGTTTACTAATGCCCCCTCCACGGTCGACAAACACAAAAATATTTTATTTTAGCAATATTGAATTATTAAATCACTTTATATTATCGTTTTAGTTCACTACTTTCTTAAGATCTTAATGTTTCATCTGTGTCCTTGTGGAATTGCACTCATTTACATGTATATTGTCCAATAATTTTATTTGTTTAACTTATATATTCAGATTAATTAAATTTAATTGTTTCTAGTCAGAATATTTTAGCGTTTACTAAATGTCCCCCTCCTCAGTTGTTAAACACAAAAATATTTTGTTTTAGCCATATTGAATTAGTAAATCACTTTATATTATCATTTCAGTTCACTATTTTCTTAAGATATAGTGTTTCGTCGGTGTCCTTGTTAAATTGCACTCATTTACATGTATATTGTCCAATAATTTAATTTGTTTAACTAATTTATTCTGAATAATTAAATTTAATTGTGTCTAGTCAGAATATTATAGCGTTTACTAAAAACCCCCTCCACGGTCGACAAACACAAAAATATTTTATTTTAGCAATATTGAATTATTAAATCACTGTACATTATCATTTTAGTCCACTACTTTCTTAAGATCTTAGTGTTTCATCTGTGTCCTTGTTGAATTGCACTCATTTACATGTATATTGTCCAATAATTTAATTTGTTTAACTTATTTATTCGGATTAATTAAATTTAATTGTGGCTAGTCAGAATATTTTAGCGTTTACTAAATGTCCCCCTCCTCAGTTGTTAAACACAAAAATATTTTGTTTTAGCCATATTGGATTAGTAAATCACTTTATATTATCATTTTAGTTCACTATTTTCTTAAGATCTTAGTGTTTCGTCGGTGTCCTTGTTGAATTGCACTCATTTACACGTATATTGTCCAATAATTTAATTTGTTTAACTTATATATTCTGAATAATTAAATTTAATTGTGTCTAGTCAGAATATTATAGCGTTTACTAATAACCCCCTCCACTGTCGACAAACAGAAAAATATTTTATTTTAGCAATATTGAATTATTAAATCACTTTATATTATCGTTTTACTTCACTACCTTCTTAAGATCTTAGTGTTTCGTCGGTGTCCTTGTTGAATTGCACTCATTTACATGTATATTGTCCAATAATTTAATTTGTTTAACTTATATATTCGGATTAATTAAATTTAATTGTGTCTAGTCAGAATATTTTAGCGTTTACTAAATGTCCCCCTCCTCAGTTGTTAAACACAAAAATATTTTGTTTTAGCCATATTGAATTAGTAAATCACTTTATATTATCATTTCAGTTCACTATTTTCTTAAGATCTTAGTGTTTCGTCGGTGTTCTTGTTGAATTGCACTCATTTACATGTATATTGTCCAATAATTTAATTTGTTTAACTATTTTATTCTGAATAATTAAATTTAATTGTGTCTAGTCAGAATATTATAGCGTTTACTAATAACCCCCTCCACGGTCGACAAACACAAAAATGTTTTATTTTAGCAATATTGAATTATTAAATCACTTTATATTATCATTTTACTTCACTACTTTCTTAAGATCTTAGTGTTTCGTCGGTGTCCTTGTTGAATTGCACTCATTTACATGTATATTGTCCAATAATTTAATTTGTTTAACTACTTTATTCTGAATAATTAAATTTAATTGTGGCTAGTCAGAATATTTTAGCGTTTACTAAATGTCCCCCTCCTCAGTTGTTGAACACAAAAATATTGTGTTTTAGCCATATTGGATTAGTAAATCACTTTATATTATCATTTTAGTTCACTATTTTCTTAAGATCTTAGTGTTTCGTCGGTGTCCTTGTTGAATTGCACTCATTTACATGTATATTGTCCAATAATTTAATTTGTTTAACTAATTTATTCTGGATAATTAAATTTAATTTTTTCTAGTCAGAATATTATAGCGTTTACTAATAACCCCCTCCACGGTCGACAAATACAAAAATATTTTATTTTAGCAATATTGAATTATTAAATCACTTTATATTATCATTTTACTTCACTACTTTCTTAAGATCTTAGTGTTTCGTCGGTGTCCTTGTTGAATTGCACTCATTTACATGTATATTGTCCAATAATTTAATTTGTTTAACTTATATATTCGGATTAATTAAATTTAATTGTGGCTAGTCAGAATATTTTAGCGTTTACTAATAACCCCCTCCTCAGTTGTTAAACACAAAAATATTGTGTTTTAGCCATATTGAATTAGTAAATCACTTTATATTATCATTTTAGTTCACTACTTTTCTTAAGATCTTAGTGTTTCGTCTGTGTCCTTGTTGAATTGCACTCATTTACATGTATATTGTCCAATAATTTAATTTGTTTAACTTATATATTCGGAATAATTAAATTTAATTGTGGCTAGTCAGAATATTTTAGCGTTTACTAAATGTCCCCCTCCTCAGTTGTTAAACACAAAAATATTGTGTTTTAGCAATATTGAATTATTAAATCACTTTATATTATCGTTTTAGTTCACTACTTTCTTAAGATCTTAGTGTTTCGTCGGTGTCCTTGTTGAATTGCACTCATTTTCATGTATATTGTCCAATAATTTAATTTGTTTAACTTATATATTCGGATTAATTAAATTTAATTGTGGCTAGTCAGAATATTTTAGCGTTTACTAAATGTCCCCCTCCTCAGTTGTTAAACACAAAAATATTGTATTTTAGCCATATTGAATTAGTAAATCACTTTATATTATCATTTTAGTTCACTACTTTCTTAAGATCTTAGTGTTTCATCTGTGTCCTTGTTGAATTGCACTCATTTACATGTATATTGTCCAATAATTTTATTTGTTTAACTTAGGTATTCAGATTAATTAAATTTAATTGTGGCTAGTCAGAATATTTTAGGGTTTACTAAGTGTCCCCCTCCTTAGTTGTTAAACACAAAAATATTGTGTTTTAGCCATATTGGATTAGTAAATCACTTTATATTATCGTTTTAGTTCACTACTTTCTTAAGATCTTAGTGTTTCATCTGTGTCCTTGTTGAATTGCACTCATTTACATGTATATTGTCCAATAATTTAATTTGTTTAACTTATATATTCTGATTAATTAAATTTAATTGTGGCTAGTCAGAATATTTTAGCGTTTACTAAATGTCCCCCTCCACGGTCGACAAACACAAAAATATTTTATTTTAGCAATATTGAATTATTAAATCACTTTATATTATCATTTTAGTTCACTATTTTCTTAAGATCTTAGTGTTTCGTCGGTGTCCTTGTTGAATTGCACTCATTTACATGTATATTGTCCAATAATTTAATTTGTTTAACTACTTTATTCTGAATAACTAAATTTAATTGTGTCTAGTCAGAATATTATAGCGTTTACTAATAACCCCCTCCACGGTCGACAAACACAAAAATATTTCATTTTAGCAATATTGAATTATTAAATCACTGTATATTATCATTTTAGTTCACTACTTTCTTAAGATCTTAGTGTTTCATCTGTGTCCTTGTTGAATTGCACTCATTTACATGTATATTGTCCAATAATTTAATTTGTTTAACTTATATATTCGGATTAATTAAATTTAGTTGTGGCTAGTCAGAATATTTTAGCGTTTACTAATAACCCCCTCCACGGTCGACAAACAGAAAAATATTTTATTTTAGCAATATTGAATTAGTAAATCACTTTATATTATCATTTTAGTTCACTATTTTCTTAAGATCTTAGTGTTTCGTCGGTGTCCTTGTTGAATTGCACTCATTTACATGTATATTGTCCAATAATTTAATTTGTTTAACTTATATATTCGGATTAATTAAATTTAATTGTGGCTAGTCAGAATATTATAGCGTTTACTAATAACCCCCTCCACGGTCGACAAACACAAAAATATTTTATTTTAGCAATATTGAATTATTAAATCACTTTATATTATCATTTTAGTTCACTACTTTCTTAAGATCTTAGTGTTTCGTCGGTGTCCTTGTTGAATTGCACTCATTTACATGTATATTGTCCAATAATTTAATTTGTTTAACTAATTTATTCTGAATAATTAAATTTAATGGTGTCTAGTCAGAATATTATAGCGTTTACTAATAACCCCCTCCACGGTCGACAAACAGAAAAATATTTTATTTTAGCAATATTGAATTAGTAAATCACTTTATATTATCATTTTAGTTCACTATTTTCTTAAGATCTTAGTGTTTCGTCGGTGTCTTTGTTGAATTGCACTCATTTACATGTATATTGTCCAATAATTTAATTTGTTTAACTTATATATTCGGATTAATTAAATTTAATTGTGGCTAGTCAGAATATGTTAGCGTTTACTAAATGTCCCCCTCCTCAGTTGTTAAACACAAAAATATTGTGTTTTAGCCATATTGGATTAGTAAATCACTTTATATTATCATTTTAGTTCACTATTTTCTTAAGATCTTAGTGTTTCGTCGGTGTCCTTGTTGAATTGCACTCATTTACATGTATATTGTCCAATAATTTAATTTGTTTAACTTATATATTCTGAATAATTAAATTTAATTGTGTCTAGTCAGAATATTTTAGCGTTTACTAAATGTCCCCCTCCTCAGTTGTTAAACACAAAAATATTGTGTTTTAGCCATATTGAATTAGTAAATCACTTTATATTAACATTTTAGTTCTCTATTTTCTTAAGATCTTAGTGTTTCATCTGTGTCCTTGTTGAATTGCACTCATTTACATGTATATTGTCCAATAATTTAATTTGTTTAACTAATTTATTCTGAATAATTAAATTTAATTGTGTCCAGTCAGAATATTATAGCGTTTACTAATAACCCCCTCCACGGTCGACAAACACAAAAATATTTTATTTTAGCAATATTGAATTATTAAATCACTTTATATTATCGTTTTAGTTCACTACTTTTTCTTAAGATCTTAGTGTTTCATCTGTGTCGTTGTTGAATTGCACTCATTTACATGTATATTGTCCAATAATTTAATTTGTTTAACTTATATATTCAGATTAATTAAATTTAATTGTGGCTAGTCAGAATATTTTAGCGTTTACTAAATGTCCCCCTCCTCTGTTGTTAAACACAAAAATATTGTGTTTTAGCCATATTGAATTAGTAAATCACTTTATATTATCACTTCAGTTCACTATTTTCTTAAGATCTTAGTGTTTCGTCGGTGTCCTTGTTGAATTGCACTCATTTACATGTATATTGTCCAATAATTTAATTTGTTTAACAAATTTATTCTGAATAATTAAATTTAATTGTGTCTAGTCAGAATATTATAACGTTTACTTAATAACCCCCTCCACGGTCGACAAACACAAAAATATTTTATTTTAGAAATATTGAATTATTAAATCACTTTATATTATCATTTTAGTTCACTACTTTCTTAAGATCTTAGTGTTTCGTCGGTGTCCTTGTTGAATTGCACTCATTTACATGTATATTGTCCAATAATTTATTTTGTTTAACTAATTTATTCTGAATAATTAAATTTAATTGTGTCTAGTCAGAATATTATAGCGTTTACTAATAACCCCCTCCACGGTCGAAAAACACAAAAATATTTTATTTTAGCAATATTGAATTATTAAATCACTTTATATTATCATTTTAGTTCACTACTTTCTTAAGATCTTAGTGTTCATCTGTGTCCTTGTGGAATTGCACACATTTACATGTATATTGTCCAATAATTTTATTTGTTTAACTTATATATTCAGATTAATTAAATTTAATTGTGGCTAGTCAGAATATTTTAGGGTTTACTAATAACCCCCTCCACGGTCGACAAACACAAAAATATTTTATTTTAGCAATATTGATTTATTAAATCACTATATATTATTATTTTAGTTCACTACTTTCTTAAGATCTTAGTGTTTCATCTGTGTCCTTGTTGAATTGCACTCATTTACATGTATATTGTCCAATAATTTAATTTGTTTAACTTATATATTCGGATTAATTAAAATTAATTGTGGCTAGTCAGAATATTATAGCGTTTACTAATAACCCCCTCCACGGTCGACAAACACAAAAATATTTTATTTTAGCAATATTGAATTAGTAAATCACTTTATATTATCATTTTAGTTCACTACTTTCTTAAGATCTTAGTGTTTCGTCGGTGTCCTTGTTGAATTGCACTCATTTACATGTATATTGTCCAATAATTTAATTTGTTTAACTAATTTATTCTGAATAATTAAATTTAATTGTGTCTAGTCAGAATATTATAGCGTTTACTAATAACCCCCTCCACGGTCGACAAACACAACAATATTTTATTTTAGCAATATTGAATTATTAAATCACTTTATATTATCATTTTAGTTCACTACTTTCTTAAGATCTTAGTGTTTCATCTGTGTCCTTGTTGAATTGCACTCATTTACATGTATATTGTCCAATAATTTAATTTGTTTAACTAATTTATTCTGAATAATTAAATTTAATTGTGTCTAGTCAGAATATTTTAGCGTTTACTAAATGTCCCCCTCCTCAGTTGTTAAACACAAAAATATTGTGTTTTAGCCATATTGAATTAGTAAATCACTTTATATTATCATTTTAGTTCTCTCTTTTCTTAAGATCTTAGTGTTTCGTCGGTGTCCTTGTTGAATTGCACTCATTTACATGTATATTGTCCAATAATTTAATTTGTTTAACTTATATATTCGGATTAATTAAATTTAATTGTGACTAGTCAGAATATTTTAGGGTTTACTAAGTGTCCCCCTCCTCAGTTGTTAAACACAAAAATATTGTATTTTAGCCATATTGAATTAGTAAATCACTTTATATTATCATTTCAGTTCACTAATTTCTTAAGATCTTAGTGTTTCGTCGGTGTCCTTGTTGAATTGCACTCATTTACATGTATATTGTCCAATAATTTAATTTGTTTAACTTATATATTCAGATTAAATAAATTTAATTGTGGCTAGTCAGAATATTTTAGGGTTTACTAATAACCCCCTCCACGGTCGACAAACACAAAAATATTTTATTTTAGCAATATTGATTTATTAAATCACTATATATTATTATTTTAGTTCACTACTTTCTTAAGATCTTAGTGTTTCATCTGTGTCCTTGTTGAATTGCACTCATTTACATGTATATTGTCCAATAATTTAATTTGTTTAACTTACATATTCGGATTAATTAAATTTAATTGTGGCTAGTCAGAATATTTTAGCGTTTACTAAATGTCCCCCTCCTCAGTTGTTAAACACAAAAGTATTGTGTTTTAGCCATATTGAATTAGTAAATCACTTTATATTATCATTTCAGTTCACTATTTTCTTAAGATCTTAGTGTTTCGTCGGTGTCCTTGTTGAATTGCACTCATTTACATGTATATTGTCCAATAATTTAATTTGTTTAACAAATTTATTCTGAATAATTAAATTTAATTGTGTCTAGTCAGAATATTATAACGTTTACTTAATAACCCCCTCCACGGTCGACAAACACAAAAATATTTTATTTTAGAAATATTGAATTATTAAATCACTTTATATTATCATTTTAGTTCACTACTTTCTTAAGATCTTAGTGTTTCGCCGGTGTCCTTGTTGAATTGCACTCATTTACATGTATATTGTCCAATAATTTAATTTGTTTAACTTATATATTCGGATTAATTAAATTTAATTGTGGCTAGTCAGAATATTTTAGCGTTTACTACATGTCCCCCTCCTCAGTTGTTAAATACAAAAATATTGTGTTTTAGCCATATTGGATTAGTAAATCACTTTATATTATCATTTTAGTTCACTATTTTCTTAAGATCTTAGTGTTTCATCGGTGTCCTTGTTGCTTTGCACTCATTTACATGTATATTGTCCAATAATTTAATTTGTTTAACTAATTTATTCTGGATAATTAAATTTAATTGTGTCTAGTCAGAATATTATAGCGTTTACTAATAACCCCCTCCACGGTCGACAAACAGAAAAATATTTTAGTTTAGCAATATTGAATTAGTAAATCACTTTATATTATCATTTTAGTTCACTATTTTCTTAAGATCTTAGTGTTTCGTCGGTGTCCCTGTTGCTTTGCACTCATTTACATGTATATTGTCCAATAATTTAATTTGTTTATCTAGTTTATTCTGTATAATTAAATTTAATTGTGTCTAGTCAGAATATTATAGCGTTTACTAATAACCCCCTCCACGGTCGACAAACACAAAAATATTTTATTTTAGCAATATTGAATTATTAAAACACTTTATATTATCGTTTTAGTTCACTACTTTCTTAAGATCTTAGTGTTTCGTCGGTGTCCTTGTTGAATTGCACTCATTTACATCTATATTGTCCAATAATTTAATTTGTTTAACTTATATATTCGGATTAATTAAATTTAATTGTGGCTAGTCAGAATATTTTAGCGTTTACTAAATGTCCCCTCCTCAGTTGTTAAACACAAAAATATTGTGTTTTAGCCATATTGGATTAGTAAATCACTTTATATTATCATTTTAGTTCACTATTTTCTTAAGATCTTAGTGTTTCTTCGGTGTCCTTGTTGAATTGCACTCATTTACATGTATATTGTCCAATAATTTAATTTGTTTAACTAATTTATTCTGAATAATTAAATTTAATTGTGGCTAGTCAGAATATTTTAGCGTTTACTAATGTCCCCCTCCTCAGTTTTTAAACACAAAAATATTGTGTTTTAGCCATATTGAATTAGTAAATCACTTTATATTATCATTTCAGTTCACTATTTTCTTAAGATCTTAGTGTTTCGTCTGTGTCCTTGTTGAATTGCACTCATTTACATGTATATTGTCCAATAATTTAATTTGTTTAACTTATTTATTCGGATTAATTAAATTTAATTGTGGCTAGTCAGAATATTTTAGCGTTTACTAAATGTCCCACTCCTCAGTTGTTAAACACAAAAATATTGTGTTTTAGCCATATTGGATTAGTAAATCACTTTATATTATCATTTTAGTTCACTATTTTCTTAAGATCTTAGTGTTTCGTCGGTGTCCTTGTTGAATTGCACTCATTTACATGTATATTGTCCAATAATTTAATTTGTTTAACTAATATATTCTGAATAATTAAATTTAATTGTGTCTAGTCAGAATATTATAGCGTTTACTAA
>JAOPTO010002118.1:0-15727 GCA_033822845.1 Tetrapedia diversipes | reverse complement strand
TAGTGAAGAGCTATTGAACTTCCCGTTATGGATGTCAGGGCCGACTTGGTTGAGTAAGGAGGAAACAGAATGGCCTGCAATTCCAGTTTCCGCCGAAACCGAGGAAGAAAAACGAATCGCCCACGCCCACACGGCGTCCAATCGGAAAGAGTGGACGTTTCTTCTGCGCTTTTCCAAGTGGAGCAGATTATTACGCGTGACAGCGTACTGCGTGCGCTTTTTTAAGGCGTTGAAAGGCGACAAATCGTTGGATTCTTCGATTGGCCTCAATACAATGGAATTGCAAGATGCAACGGAAAGGATAGCTCGGCATCTGCAATATATGCATTTCGAGGAGGAAATTCGATGTTTGAAAACAAATCGAGCAATCCCCTCCAAATCAAAATTGAAAACTCTGAACCCTTTTCTGGATAAGAATGGGGTGCTCAGAGTAGGCGGACGATTGGAAAATTCCGTCCTTGCCTGGGAAACTAAGTTTCCCATGATCCTGCCGAAACATTATGTGGCAACACTCATAATTCGGCAGTGTCACCTAAATACGTTGCATGGAGGCATGCAATTAACGATGCACACCGTCCGACAACGATTTTGGATAATCGGTTGCCGGAATGCAACGCGAACGGTGATTAATCAGTGCATGCGCTGTACTCGCTGGAGAGCGAGTACAATGCCGCAAAAAATGCAAAATTTAATCCCCGCGCGTTGTCGACCGTCCCGCGCATTCTTTAATAGCGGAGTCGATTATGCCGGGCCGTTTCAAGTCCGCGATTCGGCAGGACGCGGTAAAACCGCCCATAAGGCATATATAGCGGTGTTCGTCTGCTATGCAACGAGAGCTATCCACCTCGAACTCGTGAGTGACTATTCCACGAGTGCATTCATAGCTGCATTGGAAAGGTTCGTTTCCCGACGTGGAATTCCGAACACTATATACAGTGACAACGGAACGAACTTTGTCGGCGCAGAGCGAGAATTGACGCGAGAATTTAATCGCAGATATTCGTCGCAAGAAATGCACGATAAATGCAGCGAGATTGGAATAAACTGGAGGTTTAACCCTCCCAGTGCGCCACATTTCGGTGGAATGCAGGAAGCCGGAGTGAAATCGGTTAAACATCACCTAAAACGCATAATCGGAAACTTTACGCCTACGATGGAAGAAATGCAAACATTGCTTTGCAAAATCGAGGCAAGTTTAAATTCGAGACCCATCGCCTCAGTAAGCGATGACCCGAATGATTATGCGGCACTCACACCAGGACACTTTCTGACGGGAGATACGCTTAACGCGCTCCCATGGCCATCAGTGGAAGAGGAGCCCGTAACGCGCCTAAAGCGTTGGAGGGCAATTCAAAAATTTCACGAACAACTCTGGAGACACTGGAAGAGAGATTATCTCATACAGCTCCAGAAACGAAATAAGTGGTCATCCACCGAAAAATCGCTGAAAGAAGGCGATGTTGTGTTAATAGAAAACACGCTCCTCCCACCGAACCAATGGGAAATGGGAAAAATTGAGCAGGTTTTCCCGGACAAAGAAGGAAATGTCCGAGTGGTCAAGGTTCGTACGGCGAAATCAAGCTACACACGACCGATTACGCGAATGTGTAAGCTACCCGTAGACGACCTTTCATATGAACACAACAAAAACGCTCCATGATTCGATCGCTACATAAAGGTAACGAAAACGACGGTTAATACTTGTTATTAACCAGCCAGAGTGAGTAAGACAAAAGAGGCAATAGTCCTCCTTTGTTCCACTACTAAAGGAACCCTGAAACCTGCGGGAAGCGGGCAGGGTGGCACCTTTAAATACCGTTGCTGAAAGCGCGATCGCCAGTAAAAAAGAAATGGAGCAAACAGTGCTATCAGCAGAGCTGGAGAAGTGCAAGCTTACCACACCCCCTCAAGTGGAGGGCTCTTCTACAAGGGAGGACAAATCCACGTCAACTTCTTTGGACCGCAAGGAAAGGACGCCGTCCAAAGAAGGCAATTACACCGTCCAGTATGGACCACCCGAAAGTATGGAGGTCTTACGGGTGCCGGACCACATCCCGGCAAAGGTCAGACGCTACAGGTGCCCAACGGCGGAAGGCCGGTACCTCATGAAGTGGAATAAGAACGGGAAGTTGGTCAGCCTTGAATATAAAGACAGAAAAAAAGGGAACACGGCCGATGACCCGCAGCCCTCCACCTCAGGTGAACGCTACCGGCCGAGGAGAACTGCCCCGGTGCAACGGAAACGACGGGGGGACCGTCGCCCGAAGCCGGAGGAAGGCCTTACCAAACTGGCAGAGGCCCTCCAAGCCCTCTGTCAGAGAAGAGGTGCAGGACCACCCCCAAAGAGGAGGAGACTGTAAGTCGTCTCTTTTGTTTTTTTCCTTTCTTGTATCTTAATCAAACTCACTCCTGTCTGCTCGGTCAAAACTCTCGCTCTCATAACTTTCTGAAAGAAAACGGTTCGCGAATTTCCATTCCGATTCCCTTTTTACGTAAGACCCTTCAAATTTGTTGCGCGGTCGCGCAAGGGGGGCGGTATGTTTAAAAAAGTACATATCGGAAAGAAGTCCGGGCGATATCGCACATAGCGACGCCCCTGGAATCGCGACCTCTAATTCCGTCGTTATTAGAAATAAAAATAATCGGTTAACGAAAAACGGCGGATTTCGGTAAACATCGCCTTGGCCTTGTCTGCGAGCGCAAGGGCATCGAACGCGAGGGCATTGAACGCGAGGGCATCGAACGGCAAGGTCCAAAAAAAAAGAAAGAAAAAGATGTTTGTCGAAGATCTAACGCCGTTGTTCGATTAATTTAAATAGAAAAATAACGAAACGAGAAGGGGCGATTAAGCATGAGAGCGAGAGAGAAAGAAACTTCGTCCGTGAGGTATTAAATACCGTGCGCTCACGGACGAAGAAGAGTTTCCGTTGAAAATATTCGAAGAGAATACTGCGTGGAGTCGCCGCGAAAAGAATTATCGAAATTAAACGGAACAGTCACGGAGTGAAGTCTATTCGGTCGGAAAGTAAGTGTCGTTTACGATTATCGTGATCACGCGCATCGATCGAAAAAGCGGAAGAATTTATAATTAAACGCGGTTGTCGTTTAATTATGTGATTCGTGCGTTTCGCGTTCCGCATCTCCGTGACATCGGTGGACACCCATAAAGTTCTTATGGGCCACTGACACAAGCACCTGAATTCCTCTGGAAAAGAGGAAAGAACAGTCGATGATCTCCGATTTTCGGAGCTCGACCAAGGCGGTAATAATCAACTATTCTGTCCCGTGCATCTCTGCTGTCCTTACCCCTTGTGAAGCATTAGGGGATGCACGCCCACGGAATAGCGTACGTCTTTCTTAAAATCCTGCCCACGAACAGCAGGTGTATTCTAGTGGAGGAATCTCTCCTGTTCCCGTGCATCATGTGAAGATGGAATTCACGCACGGGGGTCTTGAATAAGTCACAGAATACGCTCGATCTGTGGATCGAAGCAACGGTCGTTCCTTCACAGCTGCAAGGGCTATGATGCAATGGCTACGCCTGACGCAGCGTAGGCCCGGTAGTGCATGTACCAATGCTGTAGAAACAATTCACAGAGGCCCCAGCGGCTATGGGATTGCTACACTGGAGGCACTCTGCAGTTTCTGCAGGTCCATGCACCAGACCTTATGGGACTACACATTGCGTGTGTACTTACAACACACACGCAAGGGGAACGAACGGAAGAAGACGTTGTGTGTATTGCGATGGAATCATCTATTTCATAGGCGAGCCGCATACACACATAAGAGAGTAGATCCTCGGTGTTTACCGCGACGCGGTCAAAACACACAGACCAGTCGGGTCTATATGTGTTGTAGCATCGCGATGCTCAACACTTACTCTCTTAACGGGATTAACTACCGTCACAAAAAAGCGTCGCGACACGGCTGAACGCCGTGCAATAAGCCGACGCTACGGACTAGAAAAATAATAAACATTATATTTTTAAAACTAATACAGTCCACAATTGTTCGCAGGTGAGATCCTGACCTACCCGACGAGCCGGACCATTGGGCACCCACCAGGCCAGGCTAACCACCGGGAAATACTAATTAAATAATTCTCTCATCTCATTTGTAATCCAAATAAACGGTGTTCCGGGTTGGAACACCAATATAAATACAATTTCAGCGTTGACAATTTATTAGCCTTTATAGATACCACTCTCCCTCTCCCGGCTTACTCAAAGATTAGGGAAACTATTTAATAAATATAGAAATTTCCTTAGTCAAATTACGAACACACATTATATCTAGGTCTAGCATTGCGGTTTGCCTGAACCCATGCTTTTCCAATCTGCAGAACGTGAGTACGAAGGAGGTGGTCCGTTATAGCTAGGTCTAGTACTGCAGTTTGCCCAATTACATGATCCTGTGCCTGGAGAACATCTGCTTGAAGGACGTGAAACGTTATATCAACGCCTTATATTGCCTTTTGCATGAATCCATGCTTTCCCATAGAAAGAACATGAGTATGAAGCAGGTGGCACGTTATATCTATGTCTAGTAGTGCGGTTTGCCTGAATCCATTCTTTCCCATCTGTAGTATAAGGCGTAGATATAACGTGCCACATCCTTCAAAAGGATGTTCTCCTGGCACAGGATCGTGTATTAAGGCAAACTGCAGTACTACACAAACATATAGCGTGCCACCTGCTTCATCCTCATGTTCTGCCTATGGGAAAGCGCCGATTCATGCAAAAGCCAATATAAGGCATAGAAATACCGAACTACGTACTTCAAACAGATGTTCTCCTGGCACAGGATCGTGTATTTAGGCAAACCACAGTACTATACGTAGATATAACGCACCACTACATTCGTACTCGTTTCTGCAGATGGGAAAGCATGGATTCAGGCAAACCGCACTACTAGAACTAGATGTAACGTGCCACCTGCTTCATACTCACGTTCATCCTATGGGAATGCGTGGATTCATGCGAAAGGCAATATAAGGAGAAAATATAACGTGCCACGTCCTTCAGTCAGATGTGCTCCTGGCATAGGGTCGTGTATTTAGGGAAACTGTACTACCATACATAGATATAACGGACCACCTCCTTCGTACTCATGTTCTGCAGAATGGATATCATGGATTCAGGCAAACCGCACAACTAGACCTAGATATAACGTGCCACCTGCTTCATACTCATGTGCTGCCTATGGGAAGCGCGGATTCATGCAAAAGGCAGTATACGGCATAGATATACCGTGCTACGTACTTCAAGCAGATGTTCTCCAGGCACAGGATCGTGTCATTATCCAAACCGCAGTACTAGACCTAGATATAACGGACCACCTCCTTCGTACTCATGTTCTGCAGATTGGAAAGCGTGGAATCAGGCAAACCGCAATACTAGACCTAGATATAAGGTGCCACCCGCTTCATACTCATGTTCTGCCTATGGGAAAGCGCGGATTCATGCAAAAGGCAGTATAAGGCATAGAAATACCGTACTACGTCCTTCAAGCAGATGTTCTCCGGACACAGGATCCTGTAATTAGGCAAACTGCAGTACTTGACCTAGATATAACGGACCAGCTCCTTCGTACTCATGTTCTGCAGATTGGAAAGCATGGATTCAGGCAAACCGCAATACTAGACCTAGATATAACGTGCCACCTGCTACATACTGATGTTCTGCCTATGGGGAAGCGCGGATTCATGCAAAAGGCAGTATAAGGCATCCATATACCGTTCTACTTCCTTGAAGCAGATGTTCAACAGGCACAGGATCGTGTATTTAGGCAAACCGCAGTCCAAGACATAGATATAACGGACCACCTCATTCGTACTCATGTTCTGCAGATTGGAAAGCATGGATTCATGCAAACCGCAATACTAGACCGAGATATAACGTGCCACCTGCTTCATACTCATGTTCTGCCTATGGGAAAGCGCGGGTTCATGCAAAAGGCATTATAAGGCATAGATATACCGTGCTACTTCCTTCAAGCAGATGTTCTCCAGGCACAGGATCGTGTAATTAGGCTAACCGCAGTACTAGACCATGATATAGCGGACCACCTCCTTCGTACTCATGTTTTGCAGATTGGATATCATGGATTCAGGCAAACCGCAATACTAGACCTAGATATAACGTGCCACCTGCTTCATACTAATGTTCTGCCTATGGGAAAGCGCGGATTCATGCAAACGGCAGTATAAGGCATCGATATACCGTTCTACGTCCTTCAAGCAGATGTTCACTAGGCACAGGATCGTGTATTTAGGCAAACCGCAGTGCCAGACATAGATATATCGGACCACCGCCTTCGTAATAATGTTCTGCAGATCGGAAGGCATGGATTCAAGCAAACCGCACTACTAGACTTAGATATAACGTGCCACCTGAATCATACTCATGTTCTTCCTATGGAAAAGCGTGGATTCATGCAAAGGGCAATATAAGGCGTAGATATAACGTGCCACGTCCTTCAAACAGATGTTCTCCAGGCACAGGATCATGTAATTAGGCAAACTGCAGTACTAGACCTAGATATAACGGACCACCTCCTTCGATCTCATGTTCTGCATACTGGACATCATGGATTCAGGCAAACCGCACTACTAGACCTAGATATAACGTGCCTCCTGCTTCATACTTATGTTCTGCCTACGGGAAAGCACGGATTAATGCAAAATGCAGTTCAAGGCATCGATATACCGTTCTACTTCCTTGAAGCAGATGTTCAACAGGCACAGGATCGTGTATTTAGGCGAACCACGGTACTAGACGTAGATATATCGGATCCCCTCCTTCGTACCCATGTTCTGCAGATGGGAAAGCATGGATTCAAGCAAACCGCTTTCCTAGACTTAGACATAACGTCCCACCTGCTTGATATTCATGTTCTTCCTATGGGAAAGCGTGGGTTCATGCAAAAGGCAACATAAGGCGTAGATATAACGTGCCACGTCCTTCAAGCAGATGTTCTCCAGGTACAGGATCGTGTAATTAGGCAGGCTGCAGTACTAGACCTAGATATAACGGACCACCTCCTTCGTACTCATGTCCTGCAGATTGGAAAGCATGGATTCAGGCAAAGCGCACTACTGGACCTAGATATAACGTGCCACCTGCTTCATACTTATGATCTACCTACGGGAAAGCGCGGATTAATGCAAAATGCAGTACAAGGCATCGATATACCGTTTTACTTCCTTGAAGCAGATGTTCAACAGGCACAGGATCGTGTATTTAGGAAAACTGCAGTACCAGACATAGATATAAAGGACCACCTCCTTCGCACTAATGTTCTGCAGATTGGAATGCATGAATTGAGGCAAACGGCACTAATAGGACTAGATATAACGTGCCACCTGCTTCATACTCATGTTGTTCCTTTGGGAAAGCGTGGATTCATGCAAAAGGCAACATAAGGCGTAGATATAACGTGCCACGTCCTACAAACAGATGTTCTCCAGGCACAGGATCGTGTATTTAGGTTAACCACATTACTAGACGTAGATATAGCGGACCACCTCCTTCGAACTCATGTTCTGCATATTGGATATCATGGATTCAGGCAAACCGCACTATTGGACTTAGATATAACGTGCCACCTGCATCATACTCATGTTCTGCCTATGGGAAATCGCGGATTCATGCAAAATGCAGTACAAGCCATCGATATACCGTTCTACGTCCTTCAAGCAGATGTTCTCCAGGCACAGGATCGTGTAATTAGGCAAACCACAGTACTAGACGTAGATATAGCGGACCACCTCCTTCGTACCCATGTTGTGCAGCTGGGAAAGCATGGATTCAAGCAAACCGCACTCCTAGACATAGATATAACGTGCCACCTGCTTCGTGATAATGTTCTGCAGATTCGAAAGCATGGATTCAGGCAAACCGCACTGCTGGACCTAGATATATCGTGCCACCTGCTTCATACTCATGTTCTGCCTATGGAAAAGCGCGGATTCATGCAAAAGGCAATATGAGGCTTAGATATAACTTGCCACGTTCTTCAAGCAGATGTTCTCCAGGCACAGGATCGTGTAATTAGGCAGGCTGCAGTACTAGACCTAGATATAACGGACCACCACCTTCGTACTCATGTTCTGCAGATTGGAAAGCATGGATTCAGGCAAACCGCACTACTGGACTTAGATATAACGTGCCACCTGCATCATACTCATGTTCCGCCTATGGGAAAGCGCGGATCCATGCAAATGGCAGTATAAGGCATAGGTATACCGTGCTACGTCCTTCAAGCAGATGTCCTCCAGGCCCAGAATCGTGTAATTAGGCAAACCGCAGTGCTAGACTTAGATATAACAGACCACCTCCTTCGTACTCATGTTCTGCAGATTGGATATCATGGATTCAGGCAAACCGCAATACTAGACCTAGATATAACGTGCCACCTGCTTCATACTCATGTTCTGCCTACGGGAAAGCGCGGATTAATGCAAAATTCAGTACAAGGCATCGATATACCATTCTACTTCCTTCAAGCAGATGTTCACCAGGCACAGGATCGTGTATTTAGGCAAACCACTGTACTAGACGTGGATATAACGCACCACCACATTCGTACTCGTTTCTGCAGATGGGAAGGCATGGATACAGGCAATCCCCACTACTAGAACTAGATGTAACGTTCCATCTGCTTCATACTCATATTCTTCCTATGGGAAACCGTGGATTCATGCAAAAGGCAGTATAAGGCATAGATATACCGTGCTACGTCCTTCAAGCAGATGTTCACTAGGCACAGGGTCGTGTATTTAGGCAAACCGCAGTACTAGACATAGATATAACGGGCCACCGCCTTCGTACTCATGTTCTGCAGATGGGAAGGCATGGATTCAAGCAAACCGCACTACTAAACTTAGATATAACGTGCCACCTGCTTCATACTCATGTTCTTCCTATGGGAAAGCGTGGATTCATGCAAAAGGCAATATAAGGCGTAGATATGGCGTTTCACGTCCTTCAAACAGATGTTTTCCAGGCACAGGATCATGTAATTAGGCAAACCGCAGTACTAGACATAGATATAACGGACCACCTCCTTCGTACTCATGTTCTGCAGATGGCAAGGCATGGATTCAAGCAAACCGCACTACTAGACATAGATATAACGTGCCACCTGCTTCATACTCATGTTCTGCCTATGGGAAAGCGCGGATTCATGCAAAAGGCAGTATAAGGCATCGATATACCGTTCTACGTCCTTCCAGCAGATGTTCACTAGGCACAGGATCTTGTATTTAGGCAAACCGCAGTACCAGACATAGATATATCGGACCACCGCCTTCGTAATCATGTTCTGCAGATCGGGAGGCATGGATTCAGCCAAACCGCACTACTAGACCTAGATATAACGTGCCACCTGCTTCATACTCATGTGCTTCCTATGGGAAAGCGTGGATTCATGCAAAAGGCAATATAAGGCGTAGATATAACGTTTCACGTCCTTCAAACAGATGTTCTCCAGGCACAGGATCATGTATTTAGGCAAACCGCAGTACTAGACCTTGATATAGCGGACCACCTCCTTCGTACTCGTGTTCTGCAGATTGGAAAGCGTGGAATCAGGCAAACCGCAATACTAGACCTAGATATAACGTGCCACCTGCTTCATACTCATGTTCTGCCTATGGCAAAGCGCGGATTAATGCAAAATGCAGTACAAGGCATCGATATACCGTTCTACGTCCTTCAAGCTGATGTTCCCCAGGCACAGGATCGTGTAATTAGGCAAACTGCAGTACTAGACCTAGATATAACGGACCACCTCCTTCGTACTCGTGTTCTACAGATAAGAAAGCATGGATTCAGGCAAACCGCACTACTGGACGTAGATATAACGTGCTACCTGCATCATACTCATGTTCTGCCAATGGGAAAGCGCGGATTCATGCAAAATGCAGTACAAGGCATCGATATACCGTTCTACGTCCTTGGAGAAGATGCTCAACAGGCACAGGATCGTGTATTTAGGCAAAGCACAGTACCAGACGTAGATATATCGGATCCCCTCCTTCGTAACCATGTTCTGCAGATGGGAAATCATGGTGTTTGGAGTATACGTAAATTAAATTATCGTCCGGATTCCCGGACTCCAAACAGCTCGGATAGAGGAAGAGGTTAAGAACAGTACACAAAATTATTATTTTCGCCGCTCGTGCAGCGAGCGGCCGTATATTGTTACAGAACTATTGGAGCGTGAGAGAAAAAAAAAGGAGGGTAGAGGTGGCTCGGCAGTCCGGTCTGGCCGCTCTGCTCCGTCCCTTCTCCCGGTGGCTTCCTCGGTGGCTCTGGAACAAAAACGCTCGCTACAGTTCTGACGTCACGGGCTCCGAGTACGATCAGCTGGCCGAATTACGTCACGCACGATTGCCGTCGGCCCGTGGTGACAACTGCCTTTTGCCTGTGCGGCGAAGTGGACTGTAAATTTGTAGACGAGAGCGACAAGCCAAAAAGGAGTCTACTCTACGTCTGTAGATGTTACCAGAATCGGCCCCAAAGGGTGGAGGTTGTAAGGCTCCTCCCCTGGTGCACTTGATTCGGCCTTGAATTCCCTCACCGACACAACCTTAAGGGGTGCGGACGCCCGGTGTGAATGCACCGTGAGCGCGTGAGCAGTCAAGAGGATCCTGCAGACCGCTTGGATCCTCCCCTGTCTTTGGAAACGGTCTCACGGGAGAGCACGGCTAGTCCAGCGGCAGATGAGGGTGACGAAAGCGGTAGGCGACTGACGCTGTGAATCAGTGAGCAGTCAAGAACTATGTTCTTCTGTCTTGGACCTGATTCACAGAGCACCCTTCCCTGCAATCGACGAGAGGGCCGAGAAGCAGGACGCTAAAGCCTGGTTTCTTCGGCCGAAGCAAAGCTGGAAATTCCTAAAATTGCTTCAAAGGACAGTTGAAGCGCGAAGGAAGTCGACCCACGTTGGCCACGTGGAGACTCCGGTTACTCGCGCTACTCTTCTTCAACAGGATACTTCTCGTGATGCGGCACGACCTGGATCGCCGAAGTCGCTCGCTCGAGGTCCTGTGATAAACTGTGCCGTTCGTCGGCTTCCCCCGACGAACGCGCATTTTTGTTAATTTCAGCGCCGATAAGAGGCGCTGACGAGTCTCATATTCTTTTCTCTTTCCCTTTCCTGTTTCTCTCTGTTTTGCTTTCTAGCCGCGGCACGTGCGACCTAACCCATCACCTATTTTGTTTTCCAATGACTCACGCACCGGGCGGTGCGTGGCGAGTACATTGAAAAACAGGCGAGCCTAGGTCGTCTTCGTCAACGGTTTTTTGCGATGCATACCGATGCATGGTGACATCGCAAACGGGAACAACCGACAAAAACTACCGGCGAATTTCGCGGTGCTCTACCGTTCCGTTTTTAAACACATGGATTCAAGCAAACCGCACTCCTAGACTTAGATATAACGTCCCACCTGCTTGATATTCATGTTCTTCCTATGGGAAAGCGTGGGTTCATGCAAAAGGCAACATAAGGCGTAGATATAACGTGCCAAGTCCTTCAAGCAGATGTTCTCCAGGCACAGGATCGTGTAATTAGGCAGGCTGCACTACTAGACCTAGATATAACGAACCACCTCCTTCGTACTCATGTTCTGCAGATTGGAAAGCATGGATTCAGGCAAACCGCACAACTGGACTTAGATATAACGTGCCACCTGCTTCATACTTATGTTCTGCCTACGGGAAAGCGCGGATTAATGCAAATGCAGTACAAGGCATCGATATACCGTTCTACGTCCTTCAAGCAGATGTTCTCCAGGCACAGGATCATGTAATTTGGCAAACTGCAGTACTAAACCTAGCTATAACGGACCACCTCCTTCGTACTCATGTTCTGCAGATTGGAAAGCATGGATTGAGGCAAACCGCACTACTAGAATTAGATATATCGTGCCGCCTGCTTCATACTCATGTTCTGCCTATGGGAAAGCGCGGATTCATGCAAAAGGCAGTACAAGGCATAGATATACCGTTCTGCTTCCTTGAAGCAGATGATCAACAGGCACAGGATCGTGTATTTAGGCAAACCACGGTACTAGACGTAGATATATCGGATCCCCTCCTTCGTACCCATGTTCTGCAGATGGGAAAGCATCGATTCAAGCAAACCGCACTCCTAGACTTAGATATAACGTTCCACCTGCTTGATATTCATGTTCTTCCAATGGGAAAGCGTGGGTTCATGCAAAAGGCAACATAAGGCGTAGATATAACGTGCCACGTCCGTCAAGCAGATGTTCTCCAGGCACAGGATCGTGTAATTAGGCAAGCTGCAGTACTAGACCTAGATATAACGGACCACCTCCTTGGTACTCATGTTCTGCAGATTGGAAAGCATGGATTCAGGCAAACCGCACTACTAGATTTAGATATAACGTGCCAATCGGTTCATACTTATGTTCTATCTACGGGAAAGCGAGGATTAATGCAAAATGCAGTACAAGGCACCGATATACCGTTCTACGTCATTCAAGCAGATGTTCCCCAGGCACAGGATCGTGTAATTAGGCAAACCGCAGTACTAGACGTAGATATAACAGACCACCTCCTTCGATCTCATGTTCTGCATATTGGATATCATGGATTCAGGCAAACCGCAGTACTGGACCTTGATATAACGTCCCACCTGCTTCATACTTATGTTCTATCTACGGGAAAGCGCGGATTAATGCAAAATGCAGTACAAGGCATAGATATACCGTTCTACGTCCTTCAAGCAGATGTTCATCAGGCACAGGATCGTGTATTTAGGCAAACCACAGTACTATACGTAGATATAACGCACCACTACATTCGTACTCGTTTCTGCAGATGGGAAAGCATGGATTCAGGAAAACCGCACTACTAGAACTAGATGTAACGTGGCACCTGCTTCATACTCATGTTCTTCCTATGGGAAAGCGTGGATTCATGCAAAAGGCAATATAAGGCGTAGATATCACGTGCCACGTCCTTCAGGCAGATGTTCTCCTGGCATAGGGTCGTGTATTTAGGGAAACTGTACTACTATACATAGATATAACGGACCACCTCCTTCGTACTCATGTTCTCCAGATTGGAAAGCATGGATTCAAGCAAACCGCACAACTAGATTTAGATATAACGTGCCACCTGCTTCATACTTATGTTCTATCTACGGGTAAGCGCGGATTATTGCAAAATGCAGTACAAGGCATCGATATACCGTTCTACGTCCTTCAAGCAGATGTTCAACAGGCACACTATCGTGTAATTAGGCAAACTGCAGTACTAGACCTAGATATGACGGACCGCCTCCTTCGATCTCATGTTCTGCATATTGGATATCATGGATTCAGGCAAACCGCACTACTAGACCTAGATATAACGTGCCGCCTGCATCATACTCATGTTCTGCCAATGGGAAAGCGCGGATTCATGCAAAATGCAGTACAAGGCATCGATATACCGTTCTACGTCCTTCAAGCAGATGTTCTCCAGGCACAGGATCGTGTAATTAGGCAAGCTGCAGTACTAGACGTAGATATAACGGACCACCTCCTTCGTTCCCTTGTTCTGCAGATGGGAAAGCATGGATTCAAGCAAACCGCACTCCTAGACTTAGATATAACGTCCCACCTACTTGATATTCATGTTCTTCCTATGGGAAAGCGTGGGTTCATGCAAAAGGCAACATAAGGCGTAGATATAACGTGCCACGTCCTTCAAGCAGATGTTCTCCTGGCATAGGGTCGTGTATTTAGGGAAACTGTACTACTATACATAGATATAACGGACCACCTCCTTCGTACTCATGTTCTCCAGATTGGAAAGCATGGATTCAAGCAAACCGCACAACTAGATTTAGATATAACGTGCCACCTGCTTCATACTTATGTTCTATCTACGGGTAAGCGTGGATTATTGCAAAATGCAGTACAAGGCATCGATATACCGTTCTACGTCCTTCAAGCAGATGTTCCCCAGTCACAAGATCGTGTAATTAGGCAAACTGCAGTACTAGACCTAGATATAACGGACCACCTCCTCCGATCTCATGTTCTGCATATTGGATATCGTGGATTCAGGCAAACCGCACTACTAGACCTAGATATAACGTGCCACCTGCATCATACTTATGTTCTGGCTACGGGAAAGCGCGGATTAATGCAAAATGCAGTACAAGGCATCGATATACCGTTCTACGTCCTTGGAGAAGATGCTCAACAGGCACAGGATCGTGTATTTAGGCAAAGCGCAGTACTAGACGTAGATATATCGGATCCCCTCCTTCGTAACCATGTTCTGCAGATGGGAAAGCATGGATTCAAGCAAACCGCACTCCTAGACTTAGATATAACGTCCAACCTGCTTGATATTCATGTTCTTCCTATGGGAAAGCGTGGGTTCATGCAAAAGGCAACATAAGGCGTAGATATAACGTGCCAAGTCCTTCAAGCAGATGTTCTCCAGGCACAGGATCGTGTATTTAGGGAAACTGTACTAATATACATAGATATAACGGACCACCTCCTTCGTACTCATGTTCTCCAGATTGGGAAGCATGGATTCAAGCAAACCGCACAACTAGATTTAGATATAACGTGCCACCTGCTTCATACTTATGTTCTATCTACGGGTAAGCGCGGATTATTGCAAAATGCAGTACAAGGCATCGATATACCGTTCTACGTACTTCAAGCAGATGTTCAACAGGCACAGGATCGTGTAATTAGGCAAACTGCAGTACTAGACCTAGATATGACGGACCGCCTCCTTCGATCTCATGTTCTGCATATTGGATATCATTGATTCAGGCAAACCGCACTACTAGACCTAGATATAACGTGCCTCCTGCTTCATACTTATGTTCTGCCTACGGGAAAGCGCGGATTAATGCAAAATGCAGTACAAGGCATCGATATACTGTTCTACTTCCTTGAAGCAGGTGTTCAACAAGCACAGGATCGGGTATTTAGGCAATCCACGGTACTAGACGTAGATATATCGGATCCCCTCCTTCGTACCCATGTTCTGCAGATGGGAAAGCATCGATTCAAGCAAACCGCACTCCTAGACTTAGATATAACGTCCCACCTGCTTGATATTCATGTTCTTCCTAGGGGAAAGCGTGGGTTCATGCAAAAGGCAACATAAGGCGTAGATATAACGTGCCACGTCCTACAAACAGATGTTCTCCAGGCACAGGATCGTGTATTTAGGCAAACCACAGTACTAGACGTAGATATAGCGGACCACCTCCTTCGAACTCATGTTCTGCATATTGGATATCATGGATTCAGGCAAACCGCACTCCTAGACCTAGTTATAACATGCCACCTGCTTCATACTTATGTTCTGCAGATTGGAAAGCATGGATTCGTGCAAACCGCACTACTGGACCTAGATATTACGTGCCACCTGCTTCATACTCATGTTCTGCCTATGGGAAAGCGCGGATTCATGCAAAATGCAGTACAAGGCATCGATATACCATTCTACGTCCTTGGAGCAGATGTTCAACAGTCACAGGATCGTGTATTTAGGCAAACCACAGTACTAGACGTAGGTGTAACGGACCACCTCCTTCGTACTAATGTTTTACAGATTGGAAAGCATGGATTCATGCAAACCGCACTACTGGACCTAGATATTACGTGCCACCTGCTTCATACTCATGTTCTGCCTATAGAAATGCGCGGATTAATGCAAAATGCAGTACA
>JAOPTO010002112.1:0-76338 GCA_033822845.1 Tetrapedia diversipes | reverse complement strand
GCACCGTCATGTCGCCCATTACACAGTTTATGACACGGACGCGGAACGAAGGCTATTTTTGAGTTTAGTATTTTAGTTTATTTGCATGCAGTTAAAAACTGTTTTATGATAATAAAGTTTCGCGTTTCTCGTCCTCAATAGCTGAGGCCGTCTCATAAACGGGGAATTTCCGAAGGGTCCTGACACACATTTGTAACGGTAAAAGACCGAAGGTCAGAACCTGGAAGAATTTTCCGTCGTTGCTAACCGGCTCCACCACCCTCACCACTAACACGGCCATACCCCTCCTCCATGAGCGAACTAAGGGCTCAGGGAGGAGGACCTAACCAAATTTTAGGCTCGCTGATTGGTATTTTTTCTGTATTTGAAATAACCAATCAGCGGGTGTGACAATGCAGAGGGTGGTTGGTGGTCGGTAGCAGCGATACGTTACACTTCAGTTCACACAGTCTCATCAGTCGAAACAGTCAAGTCAGACACATCAACACAGTAAATACATCAACCATACCCCTAGAAGAGCCGACATAGTCCGTGTCTCTTAGTCTTACCCAATCAAAATACTTGCACATCGTCGACGTGCGAGGAGCGACATTTTTGACGCTCAACATACATTTTACAGGGATTATTTATAATCTTTACTAAACTCAAATATTGTCTTCATTCACCGTGCGAGACTTCTACTAAACTGAATGTTACTTTCAGTGTGTTTCTTCTTACGTGTTCGATGCTTTTTTGTTCTTGAAGTTGAGAAGGTGATAGGCTGGACCATCTCGAACGTTGTAAACAAACAAGAATCGACGCACGAGTGAAGCAACTATGTAATCTAATTGTATACTGCACGGCGTCCGCCGAAAAAAAGCGCTTGACGAGTCTGACTCGTCAAAGTCTACAGTGGCCCGTAAAATGAATGACGAGTCAGACTCGTCATTGTATGTCAAGGGGTTAAGAAAGACGGCAGACATATTATTTTTGTGATACCTGTATAGAAATGCCAAGATTACATATTGGCGATTGCTTCGAGAGGCATCACACCTTGGACGATTACAAAACGTAATAATTTTATAATTTTTTTTTTACATATATTATAACATTTGTATCCATAATCAATGAAAAAACAATAACATACTGTAGGCAATTTACTAATGAATGGAGCCTTTGTATAGGGGAGAGCGGCAAAGAATAACACTGCTTTCGTTAGGCGACGCGGATTAGGTTTCGAGGTGTCGCCGTGTTATTTTTTCGGGGCCGCGTTATCTTCCGGCGCCGTTTTAAACAACGCCTGCGTTGTAGGGATAAACAGTCCCGAAGAAAAGGGAGACGGCGATATCCTAGATGAAAACGCGTGGGGATATCGAAGGCGGGCATTTTTCCGAAGGTCCTGATTGGTAAGGACAGGAACCGCCTATCAGGCCCGAGGCAAATAAATAGGAAGCCTCGCGATAATTAGAGTTAGTTCGTTTTTAGACAGTTCGTTTTTCGTTAGTTCGTTCATGAGATAGAGTTCGTAGATAGTTCAGAGTATATAGTTCACGGTGCGTTAATATAAGTCGTTGCACTCGCTCATAATTTAGGTAAAAGCCCATCGGCCAATAGAATAATTCCCTACAATACAAACAATGACTTTTCTTTTAACGAGCATATCATTTACTTATATGTGAATACGATCTTTCCCATGAAATTGCTTCGAGTTGCTGGTAATATGAATGAAAAAAAAAACCTCGAGTACAAAGGGTTAATACAGATATGTATAATAGTTTATGTACAGTTCACAGGTAAATAAAGTAGTTATTCTTTATGTAACGTTCATTCGCGTATCTTTCATTTAACTTCCGCTTCACGATGCAAACGATAGGGCGCTCTTCACTTTTTGCTCGCAAATTTGCAAACGAAACCGTAGAACGTGGATTTCCTCGAGAGGTATCACACCTTGGACGATTACAAAACGTAATAATTTTATAATTTTCTTTTTACATATATTATAACATTTGTATCCATAATCAATGAAAAAACAATAACATACAAACAATGACTTTTCTTTTAACGAGCATATCATTTACTTATATGTGAATACGATCTTTCCCATGAAATTGTTTCGAGTTGCTGGTAATATGAATGAAAAAAAAAACCTCGAGTACAAAGGGTTAATACAGATATGTATAATAGTTTATGTACAGTTCACAAGTAAATAAAGTAGTTATTTTTTATGTAACGTTCATTCGCGTAACTTTCATTTAACTTCCGCTTCACGATGCAAACGATAGGGCGCTCTTCACTTTTTGCTCACAAATTTGCAAACGAAACCGTAGAACGTGATTCAGACCACGGTAGGTGAAACTCGCACGATTAGGCGAATTCCTTTGCCGCTCGGTCCGTCTTCGACTTCTGCTTCCCCCCTTAACGAAAGACGAAGCGTTTATTTCGCGAACGCGTTTTCGTTGTTTCGCGTGCGACCTGGTTAATTTTGTCTCGCGAGAGTGAACACAGGGAATGGCTAGAATTCATGTGAATTCTCTACGGCCATTGTTCAAAGAGCCGATATCAGAATATCGAGATTCGTGCTTGCTGGCTCGATTCCCGTTGATGCATGGCCGGTTCCGGTATCGACTTTTACAGAGGTATCCGCATTGTCTGACGCTGTTTGTTATCTATCCTTTGCAATTCTTTTTAATCGAGCTGCTCGATTATTCATTAGTCAGATATTCGCTCAGCTAACCGTTTCATAATGCAATTACAGTGTGAGAATTCGTAGTAATATCAGCTTTAAATATCTATTGCAATAACGAAGTATAATATTTTTAATAAAATGGCTGCATATGCACGCGAAAGATTGTTTTATTCGAATAACCATGATTGCTCCAAATTTGTTAGCGGTATCGTACATTTTCAGTTAATTCTCATTTCTAACATCCTCTGTTGACTTTTTGTAATGAATTTTAATCTTTAAAATGTGGATTTCTGTACAAATTCATATTTTTATGAAAATAACTAACTAAACCCAAGTCTAACAATTTTTCCAGGTTTTAAAATATAAAATATCTTCTTTACTTAAATAATAATGTACGATAGTATAGGATTAAGATCATCGTGTTTAATCTAAAAAATGATTGTTATGATAGTACAAAATAAATGTACAAAGTAAAATTTTAATTTAAGTGTAACAATTAAATTAACATTAATGAAATTTTATTCTAAGACATTATCTATAAATACTATCTATAAATTAAGGCTAACTGTAGAATACAGTGAATCACATAAATGGATTGAGGTGTATCTTTGAAACGGTTAATATTTGAAGAAAAATGTCATTAAGCAAGATTGACTTATTTGAATGTGGTGGTTGTATCTATTAATATAATTATCCCTCGTTATCAAGAATGTATACTTTTAATGTGCACCACTTTACATGTTTAAGACTAAAATGTTTCTTATCTTCTTGTTCTGCATAATTATTTTAATGTTTCCTCGTTCAGAGGAAACATTGGTGGATGAATTAATGTATTAAAAAGTATTATATTATATTAGAAACAGGAATGTCGCTACACTATGGAAGTAAAAAATATTATTTCAAACAAGGCCAGATAACTTCTTTCTGTACTTTTACTTCTTTCAAAAATACGTTTTGTTAACATATTAATTCAATTTAGGTAAACAGCACTATAATAATTATTAAGTATTATTTATTAAAGTGAATATTATAAATTTATAAAACTTTGACGTGATTGTGTAATAAGTATGGTCATGATTATATTTACTTTACGCATCTTAAAAAACAGATATTTTTAAAAATTTCACCTTTACATAATTCTGTTATGTTGTTACATTGTTTCTATCTTTCGGCCTGAGTCTCATCGCATGCTTTATAATAACTATAATTGTTTAAACCGCATCTTAATCAATGTTAACCTTTATGAACCTTCTATTGACTTTTTTCATATTCCCTATACTTCTTTTAAACGTTCTGTCTTAACTACAATTTTCATTCACTATCTTCCCTAGATTAAAATCTTTCTTACTTCCGTTTTTATTATTATTATTATTAATACTTTAAATACCAATCTAATAATAATTAAATACTGATTAAACACAAATTGATACAAATTTAATAAAAACAAGTTCTAGTTAAATATAATTAATACTTTAGTAATGTTATTATTATTATTTTTCGTGTTAATATATTTTCTCTTTTTTATTAAATTAATTATTAATTAAACTGATACTAATTATCTAAAATTAAATACTAATTTGTTCCAGTTAAATATAATTACTACTTTAGTAATGTTATTATCATTATTTTTTGTTTTTATATATTTTCTCTTTTTTTATGAAATACATTTTAATTATATAAATTTTATTTTATTTCATTTCATTTTATTATCGCGAGAATCTCTTCCTCTCGCACGGTAAATGGAAGTGAACATCGGCGAAAACCAGAAGGATAATTCGGAAACCTGCTCCCACACGCCGAAATTTCACCCTAATTTCGACAACGTAAACGCGTCGTATAACGATCGGTCGAATCGTTATCGCTAGACAGCGATCAGAAAAAGGCGCGGACCAGTCTGGACAGCCGTATCGGGATTCCAGCAAATCGTTCGACTCGTTTCACACGCGCTCGACACACGAACGATCCTCTGGGCAACTGTAAAATACACCCAATCCCGAAGGCCGTCCACCTTGCGCTTATACCGGGTGTCCTGTGTAACCGGTCTCGTTCTGGTCCCCCGGCGATCGTTATCGAATTAACGTAAACGCCTTTACGTAACGCCGGTGAACCGCTTATAACGCGCGCTCCATTTTGACCGACACCGGTTCTCGTTCTTTGCGGCTGATCGATTTTCCGTTCCCAGGCTCGCAGGGAAATTTCAATGCCTCGAAAAATCTCGGTTTTTATGGTTTGAAGCCTGCAATTAGCATGGTAATCAAGGTATCGGGTAATTATTGCTTGTTTGTGCTACTTTTGATTTTTCGGTTCTTTTCGTTCTTGAAAGCAATATTTTTCCACAGCTCCTTAATATTTAACAGAACCGAAGAATGTTATATTCTGTCTAGATCTTTGTACGTCATGATACTGGAAAATTTTTATTTTGTCTGTGTTAGCGTGGTTTTGTTAATAGGATGTAGGTATTAACCATTAGCTGTCGCTGAAACGGATTTCAGATGAATTTTTGGTGAAAATTAAATATAGATAATTATTATAGAAACGTCAGAGGAGAAATTGTTGCGATTAAATTATTGTAGTTTTGTTTGATGTGCAAGATCGATTTGTCAGTTATAAAGATTACACATATTAATAATAAAAGTTTATACAAAGAATGTTAAAAAAAGGGATTGGTGTTAAAAGAGTTGTTATAATCAAGATGTTACAGTTTTGCCTGGTACTATGTACAAAGTTATGTATTCTACTAGCTAAAAGTTAGGGATCATCACATTTCAGAGAAAATTTTTCCGAATGGCAAATACTCTGAAACTGTTATATCGTTCCATAGTAAGGCCAATACTGGAATACGGTAGCATAATTTGGATACCTTATTTTAAATTGTAAACTAGCTCCTTAGAAAAAGAATAGCATCAGTTCCTACCTTTAGCTTCATGGCATATTGGACAGCCGATGTCAGTTGCCTGTCATAACTATGAATCCATACTCTCACCACTTAATTTAGCATTAGAAAGAAGGAGAAAAATCTTTGATATTCTTTTTGTTTATAAAGTACTTCATAGTCTTATAAATTCCTCTGAAATCTTAGAAAAATTCACAATTAATATTCCAACTTTTCATTTAAGACGATACAACAAACCGCTTTTTCACACCACTACGGTATCAATAGAATAATCATTAATGTTAACAACACTTATACTACCCTAGATCTATTCAGTCAATCTCTTCACTGTATAAAACAGCAACTACACTGCACTTTTCTGTAAAATTCTCTTATCCTTATACACTTCTCTGCATTTCGTATATTTTTACTTTTCTCTGTTACCATTATTATATTTCATACCTCACTGTAATAATTTTCTTGTAATTCTCTAATGGGTTAATCTCGTAGATCTATTCAGTCAATCTGTTCACTCTATAAAACAGCCACTACAGCGTACTTCATATCTCACTTATATTTTCATACCTCACTGTAGCATTCTGTATACTTTTACTTTTCTCTGTTACCATTATTATATTTTCATACCTCACTGTAATAATTTGTATATTTTTACTTTTATATGTTACCATTATTATATTTTTATACCTTACTGTAATAATTTGTATATTTTTACTTTTATCTGTTACCATTATTATATTTTTATACCCCACTGCAATAATTTGTACACTTTTACTTTTCTCTGTTACCATTATTATATTTTCATACATCACTGTAATAATTTGTATACTTTCACCTTTCTCTGTTACCATTACTATATTTTCATACCTCCCTGTAATAATTTGTATACATTTACTTTTCTCTGTTACCATTACTATATTTTCATACCTTACTGTAATAATTTGTATATTTTTACTTTTATCTGTTACCATTATTATATTTTTATACCCCACTGCAATAATTTGTACACTTTTACTTTTCTCTGTTACCATTACTATATTTTCATACCCCAATGTAATAATTTGTACACTTTTACTTTTCCCTGTTACCATTATTATATTTTCATACCTCACTGTAATAATTTGTATATTTTTACTTTTCTGTGTTACCATTACTATATTTTTATACCCCATAGTAATAATTCCCTTATAATTTTCTAATGTGCGAATCCCTTATAAATAAATAAATAAATAAATAAATCAACGTTAAAACTGGTCGCGTGCCTCCCCTCGACCCCTTCGAATAATCGCGATGCCCCCCGTCCATAAAAACGGTGGGGCACGCGTTCGCCACCGGACGAATCGATCAATCCTCCGGTATACCTGTCGGTTCTCCCCTTTTTTCTCCCTTTTCCTCCGACTACTCGTCTCGCGGAGCTATCGACGGCCGCACAATGCTTCGTAGAAAGTGTGTCAGAGGTGTACGTTTCAATTCTTCGGCGGGGACTTCTTTTTCGCGGCGAGCGTTGTTGTTGCAGCACGACACAGGCCGCCGTGGAGGCAGGTGATTAATAGCGCTCCCTGTTTCGCGGTAACGAGCATCGAACGAGACGTAACACGTGGCCGCGCGAGCGCGTAATCGATTTCCAAGGCAGATACCAGCCGAGACGATCGAACTGGCTCGGCTCCACGTTAAAACGGCGAAACCTTGAATATTCGAAGACGAAGACGACGTCGGGGCCAGACATATCCTCGAGCCGCCTAGCTTCCTCGAGGCACGCGGATGAAAATGTCGGTCGTGGGAAGCTCCTGTAACAGGATCGGTTCTTTCGTTCGCCTCGACTCGCGATTTCCTTTTTTACCTGCGCGCTGGATTCTTGGTGTCTCTGCTCGAGCCACGGAAGACGGAAACGTTCCGTCGCCCTAGTTCTGAGACAGAACAAGGGGATTAGGAATTGTTTTTAACGTGAAATCTGCTAACCGTCGATTGAAACGTAGACACTTGTTTGCGGAAGAAATCAAATTGAAAGTTATACGAGGAACTAATAAATATAACGGACAAAAGTTTAAGACCAAAGAGTCAATGAAAATAAATTGATAAATTTGTAGAGGAACTACTAAATGAATACATTAACGGACAAAAGTTTAAGAACAAAGGGTCAACGAAAATAAATTGATTAATTTGTAAGAAATAGCATGATAAATTGTGAAACAGGATTTAATAACTCCAACGCCATCCTGTATATTTAAATATTTAAGGAGTTCATTTGTTTTTACTGTCTTTATCAATGTTCATTGTGATTACCTTATTGTTTTTCTATGAAAGCCATGTAGGCAACATTAATATTGTAATATTCAATACTCTGTTATAATAAACTAAGTTTACAAGAGTTTGTGCTCTTCATTTTTTCCAACATAAATAAAATTCGTATTCTATGCTGATCGATAAATAGTGTTTTACTACAGTAAGAATAAAAATAATTATATAGAACAAAGGTTCAGTGAAACTTTTAAAGAAATGTATTTAAATTATAAATTTTCCCATTAGTATATGTACAGCAGCGGACAAAAGTTTAAGACCAAAAAATCAACAAATACGAATAAATTTGTTTATAAGAATTAGTACGATGAATAAAATTTGTATCCTATGCTGATCAATAAATTGTGTTCGATAGACATTTATAATCCATAAAACTATGTTTTACATTATCTTCTGATTTTAAACTTTTATCCGTTACTCTAGGAAACAATTTTCATTTATACCTTCTGCAAAGTGACATAGTAAATTTCGGATGTTATGTAACAGTACATTTATCAAGCTATTATGGATAATTATCAATTAGTTATTTTGAGAGTTTTGGTAGTTTTAATGTTAAGTAACGAGTACTCCTGTTTTTTAGTAACAAATACAATGGGCTATCCTATAACGAGCGACCTTATAACGAACAGTTTTTTTTATTAAATCAAAACGCTTGCAACGAAGCTATAATTTTAGTGTGAAATTCGGCATTCGAATATTAAAATAAAGATACATAACCTTTTATCATTATGTAAATTATTTTATGCATTGTTTATTATAGTGAATTGGTAATCGTCTATTATTCCCTTTAGAAAAATATGATCTTTATTTTGAATAAGTACCGATACGGTTAGTATTAATGGTAAAGATACATTTTGCTGTTCTATTGTATATTTCTTGTCTTATATATTTCATATTAAAAACTTTCATTTCAATATATCCTATAACGAATGAACTTTCAGAACAAATTAATTCGTTACAGAATGCCCCACTGTGATCTTCTTTTTAAATAATCAATATTCTTATTCTCAAATAACAAGTATTCTTATCGTTAACTAACAAAAATTCTTACTTATAAATAACAGGTGTTAATATTCCTAAATAATAAATATTTTTACTTGTAAGCAAGCTACAAGCTAATTACTTGTTTGCTTTACTTGTGATAGAAGAAGGAATCAAATTAAATAAAAGCGAAAAATTTGATTCACAGGATTGAAGCCAATTCTAACATATTTTTCGTTAAAACCAAGCTTTTCCAAGTTTTTTATATATATTTGTTTTTGTTCCAAGTGACTTACGATAACCCTCGTAAATGTAAAATATTTTTAAAACTTTAGTCCTCCGATTTCAACATATTGCAAATAGTGTAACGTTTCACATTTATCTGCATAAATATATTTAAGACATTTTTTTAAAATTACCTTACAAACAGTTTTGATTTTTGCAAACTGCAAAAACTGCTTTCCAGACCATAAACAGTAAACAACGAAAAAGAGAAATACACAAGGGAACGAAGTGAAATTATTAACACAATTTTTGTCTCATCTAACAGAGACGTTCTATATCCGCAATTCGCTTTTACATACAATATCTGATCGATTCATCTCTACCAGCAGGATATCTCGTTCGCAATTATTCTATAGAGAGCTACATTTAATCTAATCAACTGTATTCGTTCGTTAGCTCAACAACAAACAGAAAACACACCTCCTACACGTTCGTTCAAATACGTTTAACAATGCACAATCCGCTTTCCCTTGCACTCTACAACCGATCTCTGCGTCCTGGATGCATCAGTCGTATACCGGTCAATCATGCTGCGTCTTACTCGTACTTCTGACATGCACATTATCTTGTGCATCTGAATTTTGCCACGCGGAAAACATCGATAATCATCCGGCAACCGTTTGTACCCTCGACATTGGCAGTTAGAAATCAAAGTTACCAGGATATTTATGCAAAAATGTACAGTGGGTCAAAAAAGTATTGGCACACCCAGTTTTCTTGGAATATCTTTAAACTGTAAAGTAATCTGTTAATATTAACTATGTTTATTAGTGTCTTTTGACACACAAAAATGGTATGTTGACTGAGAATTGTCAGTTATTTGTTATAAGGAAGTAAAGTAAAAAAAACGAAAATTCCAAAGTCAAAAAAGTATTGGCACACGTACGATGTCATTGCGGAAAGCACAATAATGAACACTATGAACAATATTGAACTTACTTAATATTTGGTGTGCATGCCTTTGGCCTTAATTACGGCCTGTAATCGATTAGGCATCGATTCGACAAGTTTTTGCGTAATTTCCGGTGAAATTTTAGACCACTCTTCTAAAAGCGTCGCTTTTAGGTCAGTTTTATTCTTTGTTTTCTTCTTTCGAATTTGATGCGTACGAAAGCGAATAACACTTATCCTAGTAGTAAAACCGTACGTGTGCCAATACTTTTTTGACTTTGGAATTTTCGTTTTTTTTACTTTACTTCCTTATAACAAATAACTGATAATTCTCAGTCAACATACTATTTCTGCGTGTCAAAAGACACTAATAAGCATAGTTAATATTAATAGATTACTTTATAGTTTAAAGATATTCCAAGAAAACTGGGTGTGCCAATACTTTTTTGACCCACTGTAGACGCTCGTAGCGTACGAAAGTTTAACCCCTTGACATTTGTTGGAATGTGAATGTTCAAATTACGCATTCCAGAATATTCGTGGTTCTCTTTTTCTTGTTCTAACGTCATTTATATTTATTTATTTGCTATGTTCACGTAAAGATGCTATTCCTGTGTTTTTACGTTAGTTTGTTTGTTTTTCTGTCACTTTTCCCGGCGTGCATGTTTTGTGGTTTTTCATATGTATAGTTCTTCCGTATTTTGTAAATAAAGCCATCAACATACAAATAAAATGGAATTTGATGCGTCCGAAAAATACTACTTAATTTCGCACAACTGAACAGTTATGCGCAAGTTTAAAAACAGGATATTTTATTTTGAAATTTGCACTGTTATACAGGGTGTCCCAGGCTTTAATGTTCAAACTTTGTCAGTGTATCCCATGGCAGAAAGCAAGAAAAAAATGTTATGTAAACATAGATCATAATTTTATTAACACATTGCGGACCAGACGTTTTATTGCTAACCGTACCCAGTGGCCGAGTATTATTTGCATCAAATATTTTTAAATTAATAATGATTTATTAACAATTAAAAATCATTGTCGCGTGAAATATTCATTTTCAACAACAAGTTCAAAAATGAATGAATTTTTTAATATTTTTCAATAAGTAAAAATTTGTATAAACTAAAAATTTTTCGAAGTATGATATTTAGTAAAACATGTAACATTTTTATTTTGAAAATTATCATCGTCCTCACAAATATTCATATTTTCGTCATCACTTAATGTATCCGATAAATTGTTTGCAAATATTTCTGTAATATTATTAATCGTTCTGTCCCTATACATATTTCAGAGTTTCAAATAATTAATTCTTAATACAAATTATCAGAAACTGCCCTTGACTATCACACAGCAACTGTGCAGACAAAAATCTCGTCAACGGCCTCTAACGACGCAACATGAAGGACGAGATATCTCGTCAATGGCTCCTTACGACGAAATAGGAAAGACGAGATATCTCGCCATCCGTCCGCAATGTGTTAAGAAGTTATAACAAAAATTCAGAATAGGAATAGTAATCAACTTGCTGTTACTGCGAGCATTGGCTTCGATAGATCAACAGTATTGTGTTTTTCAGTGTTTTCATGTAAGCTACGTTTACTATCTGAGGTCACCAAACATTGAAACGGATTTTCACCAATAATAGCTTGTGAGGATCGCAACGAGGGCTGGCGTGTGAATAGATTCAAGCGGACACGTTTAAACGCTAAGAAACGGATAATTATTTACTATAGGGACCTTAACTCCGATTTGAATGATTCTGAAATATGTTATAGAAGAGAGTATTCTGAACAATTTTTTCCTACACATATAACCGTCGCTCGGCCTTAGTTTCCGAGATATTTGCAAAATTCCTTCCGTGCTACTACATTGAATTTTTGTTATAACTTCTTAATAAAGCTGTATATATCCTATGTTTACATAACATTTTTTTCTTATTTTGTGCCATAGAATACACTGACAAAGTTTGAACATTAAAACCTGGGACACCCTGTATAACGTTTAATCAGGTTGATATAATAACACTAGAACTACCGACAATTATAATGTACTTATTTGCATAGAAGAGATCAAATTGAAAATTACACGAAAAGATATTGAGTACATAGAAAACAAATATTTACTTATACTTTCTGCAGAAAGACATAGGAAATTTTAAAAGCTTCGCCACAGTGAATTTATAAGGCTGCTATAAATAATCACCAATGGTCATTTTGACTGTTCTGGTAGTTCTAGTGTTAAGTAGTATTATAAAATAATAAATTAGTAGTTCTGTAAAGTATGAAACATTTCAAAACATTCTGGAATACGTAGACGGTTCTTGAGGTCTCAGAGACGTCAAAATCTACAATGGCACGTGAAATATGTTAAGGGGTTAAAACAACAGAATAATGTAAAACATAGTTTTATCGATTGCAAATATTGCCTGTATGTTCATTTTTAGTGTTATTTAGTAGAACACTATTTATTGATCAACGTAGAATAAGAGTTTGTTTATCATGCTATTTCTTGTAAATTAATTTATTTATTTTTGTTGACTCTTTAGTCTTAAACTTTTATCATACGTCATATATATATTATTTGAACGAATTCAGCCAGGTGAAATATTTCAGAATTTTTGAAAACACAGTTTTCTCCGAAATTAAACATTCTTCTTTGCATTTTTAAGTTTGTCCAATTTCTGTACAGATAGCAAAGAAATTATAATAGAAATTTCTTACCAAAATTTTTCAAAAAATACGATCTTTAAACGGATAATCCAAATAAAGTCAGAGTATCCGTTTAGAAAAATGGTTGCAACGTAAAATAGCTGGATTAAATAGACTGTCCACATTCATATTTTACATTTTCAGTAATTAATAATCACAGGTACGATATCATCGACGTTTAAACACTCTCTAACGTTACATAACCTGAAGGAACGTTTCTTCAAATTATAACATTACAACATTTTACGACTACCATAATTCACCGTGCAACAGGGCCCCATAGAAAACCGGGAACTCGTTTGAAAAGGAAAGAAAAAACGCATTTTCACTTATCACACCTAATCATCTAAAAGCGAACTGTAGCCCGCTTTATTACTCGTGTCCACCCTTTAGTTGAGCAATTACCGTGTCCCCCAATAGAATACAAAATCTTTTACGACGTACATAACTTACGCTCGGTGTATAAAATTGACGAACCAATCACGACTCGGTGACCACTAATTTCCCGCCGGTCAGGGGTCAACGATAAATTGCGCTCGGCTATATAAATTTTAACCGATTATGTAATCGTTCTAACGAAAGACGAAGGGTGGGGAGGGAATTCATGCATGTTACCGGTAATACAATTACGGCTGCTTAATCGTTTATTATTTTTCTAAATTTCAACGAAATGGATGAGAAGAATGAACAAACTACAGTGTCTCCAAAAAGTATTCGTACACTGTATTATGAGGAAATTCATCTACTTCTGAAATTCTGATTTCAATGAAACTGTTGGATACCCAAATTATTCATCCCCGTATCACAGACAAATTCCTATTCCTTACTCATCCCCGTACCATAGATAAACTCCTATTCCTTACTCATCCCCGTACCATAGATAAACTCTTCGCCCTTACTCATCCTTTTGCTCATCATCCACATCCCCACTCCACTATCCCTGTCATTTTCCTTATTGGTCACCTTTTCCCTTAAAAGAGCCGTCCGAAAGAACTCATGCATGTTACCGGTAATACAATAACGGCTGCTTAATCGTTTATTATTTTTCTAGATTTTAACGAAACGGATGAGAAGAATGAACAAACTACAGTGGCTGCAAAAAGTATTCGTACACTGTATTATGAGGAAATTCATCTACTTCTGAAATTCTGATTTCAATGAAACTGTTGGATGCCCAACTTATTCATCCCCGTATCACAGACAAACTATTCCTTACTCATCCCCGTATCACAGACAAACTCCCATTCCTTACTCATCCCCGTACCATAGATAAACTCCTCGCCCTTACTCATCCTTTTGCTCATCATCCACATCCCCACTCCACTATCCCTGTCACTTTCCTTATTGGTCACCTTTTCCCTTAAAAGAGCCGTCCGAAAGAATATTGTCAGAATCTCTGTAAATAGTCAGTCCAGTACGTACGTAAAGATTTGTTCGGAATCCAACAAAACTTTATGTATCGGCGTTCAGCAAGCTCGCTTAATTAAAATCTAGGAATCTATGAAAACTCTAGGAATCCAGAGACATATACGAAAGAGCGAGTTTTTCTAGGAATCGCGAAGTATTCCCTGAAAACGTGAGAGAAGATGCGTCGAGAGCAGAATGAAAACTTAACCCGTTTGACATACAAATAACACGAAATTTGTTGCGTTGGAAAAATACTATTTAATTTTGCTCAACTGAGCAGTTATGTGCAAGCTTGAAAGCAGAATCTTTTATTGTGAAGTTTGCGTTGTTGTAGAGCATTTAATCAGGTGGAAATATTAAATAACATTGTAAAATAATAAATTAGTAGTTTTATAAAGTATGAAACATTTCAAAACATTTTGTAATATGTACAGTGACTCCAAAAAGTATTCGTACACTGTATTACAAGGAAGAATTCTGATTTCAATGAAATTTTATGTGTGTACAGAGCTTGGTGTGTCCTACGTGGAGTAATTTTTTGGCGGCAAAATATCTTTTAAGGGGGCTGATAACGAATCTCAAAGTTTCAGCGATTTTTCACGCTTTGAATACAAGCTTTTCTGTATTCTTTTTTTATGCCAAAGCGATAGGGTATTAAAAATTAAACATTTTCTATTTGAAAGGTTTTGCTTCATCAAGTATTATTACAAATTTATGTTTAAAAAATGAGAGAAAACTCAGAAACTTCATCGCTGGTTTCACCCCTTTAAAATGGCATTTAGATGAAAAGAAGAGATTATTTCATACGTATACTGTTACGATTTACATACCCACAAAGTTTTATCAAATACTTCTGACAGACTCACAATTTCAGGGTTAAACGAATTTATTTGTGACATAGTGTACGAATACTTTTTGGAGTCACTGTAAGAATAAAAATGTGTTCCAAGTCCACATTTTTTTGGCTGTGTAGCCGAAAATAAAGATTATTTATGTTCATACTCGCGACATGTTACAATAGCGTGTAAGAGTTTATTATCAATGCCGCTGGGTATACATATGTTTGCATGTGTGCCAATGGATCATTCGCCGAATCCTCTGTCCGAAGGACATATTCTCTGTATAACCGTCGAGTCGTAAACATTAAACTATTGTACATTGCCACGTATTCCAAAAACAGTTTCACTTGCTCTATTCTTTTTAATCCCATTTCCATCAATTTACTATTACTATTTTTCCAAATTTTTGTAAGGAAATATTGTGACGAGGATAAAGTATATATCATTTAAAAAAAAAAACAAATTATAAGAAGGAATATTATAATTACAATGTTGTATTAATTAATTTAAACACATTCTCTTATTATATATTGTCACATTGTACAAGAACTAAATGATGTCAAAGATGGACTCATTTTTTCTTAAAAATTCAGCATTGTAAACCGTATTTCCACTTAAAACTGCTTTTATGATTGATCCTTCTAGAGGAATAAAATAAAGCAGCATTTTCAATTTGCACACTATTATACTACAGTCAAGGAAAAATTCTGTTCTTTTCCTGTTTCACATTTTTCTTTTTTCCTAACAAGTAACACCGTCGATATAACGAAATAAACACGAGGTTAATTCAGAATTCTCGAAGAAACGATCCACGAATAATTGGAGTCGTGCTGTTCAAAGGTCAACCGTAATTGCCTTTTATTTCATCACCATGATTATAAATTCAATTTTTTGATAACAACAAACGTCCTAATATTATAATTACAATTTTATGTCAATTAATATGAACACTTATTATGTGTTGTCAAATTGTAGAAAAACTAAATGATATAAAAAATGGACACGCTTTTTCTTAAAATTTCAGGATAGTAAGCCGTGTTTCCACTTAAAACTGACTTTATAATTGATCCTTCCAGTGGAATAAAATAAAGCAGCATTTTCAATTCGCACACTATTATACTACAATCAAGGAGAGATTCTGTTCCTTTCCTATTTCCCATTTTTCTTTTTTTCTAATAAGTAACACCGTCGATATAACGAAATAAACACGAGGTTAATTCAGAATTCTCGAAGAAACGATCCACGAATAATTGGAGTCGTGCTGTTCAAAGGTCAACCGTAATTGCCTTTTATTTCGTCGCCATGATTAGAAGTTCGACGTGTAGAACAGAGTGCCGGGCTCGAGCAATGTCTCGTGGCTATTTATAATGTTTGACAAGCAACGGTAGATAAGTAAAGCGAGTGTTGTACGAACCGCAGTTTACGCCCTGTAATTGCGAAAATTTTACGCTGCTGTCGGCGCCCATAATGAATGGACCAGGCGGTTGTAACAACCGGTGACGAGGGCTAATGGAATTCGGTTCATTCCCTGAACGAAAAGAAAAAACGCAGCATTTTAACGAAATATGCTCCCTTGTGTGACTTCCTTTCTCATTTGTTAGACGTTACTGTCGCACCATCCACATTTAGAGTACATACAGTAGCGGACAAGAGTTTAACACCAAAGAATCAACGAAAATGAATAAATTTGTTTATAAGAAATAGTACGATACTTTAACACTATTCCTACCACGACCGGTCAAATGACCGTTTTTAAAATTTTGATTAGAATTTCATATGTACAACGTAATTGAATCGCCTTTAAAGTTTAGACTTTTCTTCAAATATACATGTAATACATTTTTCAATATTCACTTCTTTCTTCATTGTTTATTTTCTCAGAAAAATTTGCAGTCTGTCTTACGTGGGAATGTTGCGGTATGAATAGGTATACGTGAAGTGTCGGTAGGAATAGTGTTAAGATAGAATTTTGCCTATAATCAGCTGAATCAATATCCAGAATCTGTACATGTGCATTTCACAATAATAATGTCCAGTTAAAATTTAAAGTAAATATAATAGGAAACTGTGACAGAACTACCCTATGTATTATTGGTTACTGTAGAGTCTCTGGTATATGAACTACAATAATAGGGAAACAAAAGTGTTTAGATATAAGAATCTTCGAATAATAAACAATTATATTTTCTTCTATTAAATTCTATATTAAGAGGGTTTCTTATTTCCTTTGTATTTCATTTATATTTTTACCTTTTCTTATATTAAACTTCGTTTATTCAAATGGACATTAAGAAGATTAACAAATCGGTTAAATATTTCCATATACTATATCTTTTTCGTGGTTACACTTTAGAATTTTTGAAAATAACTAACTATTATTAGATGACACACTGTTCGGATGATAAAATGTCTGGATAAAATATTTAAGTAATAGGTGTGCCAATAAGGGAGGTTCTACTGTATTTGAATTACATTATGTAAGATAAAAGAATCTGTATCAAATAATGTTGTATAGTGACTGTTAATTAAATTCGTGCACCTAGGGAATCGACAGATTCAATGTATCAGCATCATATTGTATAAAATATTATTAAAATTTTTGTAATATATCAAATAAAGAAGTATTGAACTATATGTTGGTACGTAATTTTAAATCATTTTATACAATTTTCATGTTTTATGGAAAAAAATCTGTCAAATCGTTAGGTGTAGGATTTCAAATGGCAGTCACTGTATGTATTCTTTTTTTTTCACAAAAATAAATAATTTATTATATTAATTCTATTAGCACTTTATTTTTATTTCTAATTTTAGCTTTTTTCAGCAGTAAGTACAATAATTATCGTGCTTTGTATAAGTTTCGTAGAAGCAACACATTTTACCCAGTTTATTTTATACGTTCTGTTTTCTAGTAAGCAAAATCCGAAGGCTGTGCCAGAATTAACTTTTCATAAGTGTCCTAATTATTTTCTGTACGAATATACAAAAGACCAGTCAATTCGAACCCATTAATCACCAGTGAACTATGCTAAATGCTTTTAAATTTTAAATTCCACTTAACTAGATAATAAATAACAGTCACCTTTAAATCTAATGCTTCAATCTTTAACCTACTGCCACTCACTAATCTCGCTAAATTGAATCAGAACGAGGTTTCACAAAAATCTTGATTAATTCTCTCTAATTGCATACGTTTAAAGTGGCTCACCAATTACATGCATACAGTACCGGTCAAAAGTTTAGGATCGCAATTCAAAGTTGCATCGTATCTTTGATCATTTTCGTTTTTCAAAATAATCGAAAAATTATTTAAGATAATACAATTTTAATAAAACGGCTTTGCAGAAGGGCATCACTTTAAGCTTTCGTCAATTATGCTAATACCTCGTTACCAGTCTTAACGAAATCGATAAAACTAAATTAAAAGTAAATAAAACGCTTCTTGAAAATAATATTGCAGTTTTTTCAATATTCTTCAAATAAAATAGGCACTATCTTAAACACTTTTTATAAAAGATGAACCATTTTATTCTCAAAATTACACTAAAATAAAATTCCTATTTCGTATTTACTGTTTGAAATAATATTTTACTCGACTCTAACATATTCCCCATTAATTCTAACATAGAAGGCTCTACACTAACACAACTCTAAATTCCCTATTTTTTGCTTTTATACTTTTTATTTATCCTACAACAATTATTTATCATCGTACCTAATGCTTCTCATTCTTTTATATATCACAAAAATTTCTACTAAAAACTCTAACACAACTCTAAATTCCCTATTTTTTCCTTTTTTTTTTATTCGTCCTACTACAATTATTTATCATCGTATCTAACACTTCTCATCTGTTTATGTATAACAAGATTTTCTACGCGTTAACGAAAATTCTCTACTAAAGACACTAACCCAACTCTAAATTCCCTATTTTTTTCTTCTATACATTTGTTATTTGTCCTACTATAATTATTTATTATCGTATTTAATACTCTCCATTCTTTTATAGATCACAAGATTTTCTACGCAGTAACGAAAATTCTCTACTAAAAATACTAACCCAACTCTAAATTCCCTATTTTTTTCTTCTATATATTTGTTATTTGTCCTACTATAATTATTTATTATCGTATCTAATACTTTCCATTCTTTTACATATGACAACGAAAATCAAGCTTCTAAAATTCCTGCGTTCTCGTAGCACGCGCCGATCTTTTGACCAACACTGTACGCAAGCCGTGACGACGCACGAAAAAATGGCGGAAGAGCCCGCAATAACCCTCGCATCGATTCAATAACCCTCGCCGATCCTGACAGAGGATGAACTGCATCGCATTGAGCGCAAAACGGCCGTGCAATAAAGTTTAACGACGATCTCGTTAGCGTTGAAGAAAACGGGAGGCAAAAATTGGCCGAGCTGTTCCGCGACTGAAAAAGAATTAAGAGGCGCGTCGTTGTGAAAGGATCCTCCTGACAAATGATCCTCCTCTGCTCTGGAACCAGCCGCGAGGTGGGCAGAGAGAGACGTGGAAAGGGAGTAGCTCGAGATGGGATCGTTCGCACAATTGAATTAATTATCGCGGCAGGGCGAGAAATGATTGGAGCCAGATTTCACCGTCCTGTCCTATTAAGATACTAAATCACGTTGGTTCGCCGGGGTACACGAAACTCGCATTAGCGCTCATAACCGGCCATAAATCTGCAGGAATCCGTCAAACGTTCGCGGAAGAAGCAACCGCGACGCGTAACGATCGACCGCGTTTTAATTTTTGTCAGATCCGGTAACAGAAGCAAGTTAACACTTGAACTACCAAGGGGATCAAAATGACACAATTTGTAATTTTTTGCAAGTAGAGAAAAAAAGTGTTGTCAATTATTTAACCCAGCCATTAGAAGATACAAGTTGCGTTGGGTATCAATACGCCCAAACAATTAGTATTGTAGGAATGCGATCGAGCGGATGCGAGTTTGGAAAAGTCTGAAGAGTACTTGAGTTGGGCGATTGTCGTGCGAACGCAGAATGTTTGGGCTCGAATGTTTCTAAGGCGTGAAAGATGAGAACTTCGGAAAACAGTGTGACTGAGAAATTCTGGGTGGTCGTGCCGAATGCGTAGAGTGAGAAAGGTTGACAATTAGAATGAAAGGAAACGAGTGTTTGGAAGAATATATGACGGAGAAAATGCGAGCGCGAGGCAGAAAGTATTGGACGGTGAAGACAGAAAGGTTTGGTTGTGAACGTAGAAAGAGTGTTAAAGTTGCTAAGTTGTAAAGTCGTTTAAGTTGTTTTTGTTAAATTGTTTTAAATATATTGTTATTAAGTTTTAATCGCTTCTCTTTTATTTTTCACACCTGAATTCCATCTTCTGTTCTACATTTTATAGAACATTTCTTATAGTATCCACCAGATTCCGCGTAACAAATCGAACCTCAGAAGTTCTAGGATATTTCTAATTTGTTAATCCTTCATTGTTCATGAGAACTTTAATCGGGTTTGAAGGACGAGGTCTAAAAAAAAAAATGTAAAATAACAGGAAGAAGCAAAAAACTGACAATTAACGTGCCCCGTAAACAATAAACGTTTTGTGTTTAGTAATGAAGTCGTAGAATTTCGGAGTGCTCGTGATTGTCAGTCGTTCGAATACAGCGAATGTCGATGACGAAGCGATATTCATTGAAAAACGAAGGACTTCCTTTTTGAGCCAGTGATCGAGCATTACTACTTGGTCTACTTGGTATTCAGATAAAATAAACAGATAGGAAGGTGCAAGAAGGGGAATTGAATACACTCGTTAGCTTCGTTTATTGTGACAACGTAATCAACTTTCCTGACATATTTTTATTATTAACGAGGACACGAACGTTAAAAGACGAGGAGACATCGAATAACACATTTTATTCAAACTAACAAAAATCGAAGACTTTATTGGCACAACAACTAGTCATCGTTGGGAGTAATGATTATTTCGGGATTAAAAAAATTTGATGTTCAATTCTTTATGTTTATTTTTTACCTTACATTTATATTATAACAAAGTGAATTTTTTTTATATTAATAAGGTTATACGTGGTCAAAAACACAGATGACTGCATTTTGCAGCAAACTTTTCGATCCTCCATCAAATTTTCTAAACTTAAAACTAAATTAATCCTTTGCACTCGAATTTAATATGACCATGAATTACCGCCAATTCGGAATTTATTTTTTTATTCAATCAAAACAACACTTTTCCAATACGTTATTAGCATACTTAGCTGTAACATTTCATGAGTATAATTAAAAAGAATGAAAATTCCACGGTAAAACTTGTGATGTCGCATACGCTAAGACATACGAGCGTAAAGGGTTAATGTATTAATTAAAATAATACTTGTTTATTAAAGTATTTATCAGAAGATAGAAAATAAAAACTGATATCAAGGTGTCTTTACGTATTTTCGTATTACCTGGTATATTTATTAGGTATTTAAATAGATACTCAAAACTGTACTTAAATAATAAGAAAGAAAATTTTTAAATAAATACACAAATTGAATTACAAATTAACTTCTTATACACATGATCGTAATTTCTCTTTCCGTGATCTATGGCGGTATAATAATAAAAGTGTCATTATAATGAAAACATGTTAGTACTTTTAAAAGTGATTAAAATACATGACAATGGCACCGAAAATTATTTATACGAATTTTTTTTTAAATCAAAAAGATTCTATTCCCACAAACTTTATATACTATTGATGGTAAACAAAAGAAATAAAACACCCCATATATATTTTAAATATTTGTCTGCAAACAATAAAATGAGCATATATTAATTATATACTACTTTACATACTCCCTTATTCAGACACCCATTATCTGAACATTGTTAACACCTCAATATTCTACCATCAAATCTAAAATCTCACAGTGAAAAAGATACAACACGTATAAATATTTAAACGAACTACTAACTCTCTTAATATTGATTTAAATACAGTAATAAACAAAAGTTTAAGATGAGAGAACAATGGAAAACATGAATTTTATGATTTGTAAACATTTTTCATATACTTATTTTTATCGTCATCATGGTATACCACTATTTATTAATTAGCATAGAATACGAATTTTATTTATCGTGCTATTTCTTATTAACCTTTTGCACTCGAGAGGTGACCGTTAGTCGTTTAATGATACTAACTTCAAAAATTGTCAAACTCGAAATATTTACTATGATTCACGTATATTAAACTTCATTTAGTTTAGTTAAGTCGTATATTAAAATTTACATATATGACTATTTAACGTCCGGGTCTAAACTAACGTCTGAGAATTTGCGAAACTATCATACGCTAGGATTACGATGTCCCATGAGAGGGGACAGCCGAGTGCAAAGGGTTAATTAATTAATTTATTTTGTTTGACTTTTTGATCTTAACACTATTCCTACCGACACTTCGCATATACCTATTCCTATCGCGATATTCCCACGTGAGACAGACTACAAATTTTTCTCAGAAAATAAATAATGAACAAAGAAGTGAACGTTGAAAAATATTTTATACGTATATTTGAGAAAAAGTCTAAAATTTAAAAGCGATTCAATTACATTTTTTTTTTTTTTTTTTCTTATGTGAGTTTTTAACGTCGCATCGACTACCAGGTCATTAGCGACGGTTTAATAGTGGGTTAGATTTTGTTAGTTAAGTCGGAGTCGAATAGATATTCCAATGTATTTTTTATATTCTTTTCTGAAGTCAGTGCCGTGTGGGGGATAATTTTATGCTTTTTCCTATAGGCTTCGAATTTTATACAATCGTATAGAAGGTGGTGAACAGTAATTTTGGTACGACAGGTATTGCAGATTGGTGGTTCCTTTTTTTTTTTAGTAAATATTCATGAGTAATCCTGGTGTGGCCGGTCCTCAGGCGAGACATTATTATCCTCTCCTTCCTATTTAGCTCACTGATAGGGTCAATTACATTGTGTAGGATTCGTCCACGGAATAACCGTTGGAAAGACCGTTGGAAAATTGTATTTTCCCGTAAAATAGCCGTTACAAAGATGACAGGGCGATAGTCAATTGTTTTTGGTAAACTTGTTGCGACCGGCAAATTTGGCGGCAGTCGTTTTCTTGCGTGCATAAGAAGAAGAAGAGTCGCGGAAAGCAGTGCCGCTCAGAGTTTTATTCTTTTTCTTGCGTGTGTTCAAATAAATTAACTTTTCTTGTGTGTTTTTCTTTTAATAAACTGTTAACTCTATTTGTTTATGACTCGTGTGTTTTTCCCCTTCACCCTCATATCCTACAATTGTATCTATCAAATTCTAATCGAAATTTTAAACCTGTGGTAGGAATAGTGTTGTATTCCCGGTGAGAAGAAATACCGTAACACGAGGTTTATTTAAAAAGTTTATTCTTAAGAGTGAGGTCGAGCGGGGACTGTCGTGGACTGAACTCTAAGTGCTCGTGATCTGGAATCTGGTACCTTTAAATGTTAGGAAAAGTAGAGTGGTAGGGATGAGATAGGATGAGGAAAATTTGGAGTTCAAGGGGTACGGATGAGTTAGCGGCCAAAGGACGTGGATGAGTCAGTAGAAAGTGAGGGTTCAAGCAGTACAATGTTTGGAATAGGATGACTATTGGACGGATGACTGTTGCGATAGGATAGTTGATAGGAAGGAACGATAGGAATCCAACAATAGTGTGAAACTTTTGTCCGCTATTGTACATTTCAAGTGTCACGTTAAAAAATAGAAACACCTAGTATTTCCACACAGAAGCAAAGAGAAAAGGAATCATAGAACAGGCAGCTACTGCAACAAAGTAAAAATATTACTTAGAGCTAACAAGATGAACAATTTAACAAGCCTGCCCACGCGGCGCGAAAACCGCGAGTGGACTCTCGTAAATCGAAAGAAATGGCGTAAGAAAGAATGGTGGGTGTTTAGACACTGCTTGGTTTTACTCCTGTGTAATTTACCTCGTCGAGCCCGGTGTGCACGCGTGTACACACACGCGTGAACAGAATCGTGCTCATTATTCCTGGCGAACATGCGAACCGGGAACCAGCGCGTTCCCGCTTCTAGAATATCTCTTCGGGCGCGTACGTGTAAACAGAGGAAATCGATCTGTAAATCAATTAGAATTAAATCCCCGATTCTGAAATTTATGCGGCCGCTTTCGCTGTTCGTTAGCGTGTATAAAATTGACCTTAATTTCTGCGTTTCAGATCCTTTCGGAATTGAATCTGATAGCCTTATAACCCGACTCGGGACGTGGTAAACAGTCGAGGAATTAATCAACCGGTCAATTACTTCTGGAATCCGTTTCGAGAAGTATTTTTCAGCTTAGAAATGTACACATTCTACGTTTGATTCCTCGAGTTTGGAATTGGGGTTGGAAGTTTTTGAAAGTTCGAAGTGGTTTTTGTAATTTTCAATGTACTTTAGTTTAAAAGATTACGGCAAGATTAATCTCGTATATTATATTATTATATTAAGAGGGCTTCTTAGTTTATTTATATTTTGGGATACTTAAAATTCTGTCGGCCATATCCTACTCACGAGACGATCACGTGCAGATGCCTTAATTTCTATCTCGTCTCTTTGGACAGAGTATAAGTGAAATTTTAAAAATACTTTCCTATGCTCTAGTGCTTCAAATCACGAAACTTAACCCTTTAAGGTCTATCGTCGAATTTATGATGAACCTTCATAGTCTTGGTACCCACTAAATGATGACAGAGTAGAACTTCTCATATATGAACTAATAGAGAAACAAAAGTGTTCAGGTAAACAAATTTTCGAATAATAAACAATTACATTTTCTTCTACTAAACTCCTGCATACATTAAAAGGGTTTCTTATTTACTTTATATTTTGAGATACTTAAAATTCCATGTTGGCCATATCCAACTCCTGAAACGACCACGTGCAGTTGCCATATTTTCCATCTCGTCTCTTTGTACATAGTATAGATAAATAATATATGAAATGTTAAAAATATTTTCCTATATTCCAGTGCTTGAAACCACAAAACTTAATCCTTTAGGGTCTACCGTCGCGTTTATGATGAACTTTCATACACTTGAAACCCACTAAATGATGACAGAGTAGAACTTCTCATATATGAACTAATAGAGAAACAAAAGTGTTCAGGTGAAAGAATTTTCGAATAATAAACAATTACATTTTCTTCTACTAAACTCCATTTATTTAAATGCATACATTAATAGAATCTCCTATTTCCTTATTTTGGGATACTTAACCCTAGATTCATAAACATTCGTCTCTCAGACGAACGTATCATATTGATAATTTTTGTTTTATAGAATACAAGGAGCAATAAAACACACTTTAAGTCTGAAAAGTTATTTATTAATCATTAATTTTCCGAAATAAAAATGGACACGATAGTATATTCTGAGCAATCGAATCTCATTTTTCTATCTCTTTCACTTTAAAGGTTACAAGTGTTTACGTATTTTGCGTGGTCTGTGAGACGAATGTTTATGAATCTAGGGTTAAAATCGTGCGTCGGCCATCACGTGCAGTTGCCATATCTTCTGTCTCGTTTCTCTGGACAGACTATAATGCTGTAATGGTTCTTTTTCAGTGCAGCACCATGTATATTTGCGACATGCATCACAGCGGCCGATTTTTCCCTCGACCGGATATTTATGCGCTCCTCGACGCCTGTTGCCACCTAGAATATATGTAGGTGGATAATTGCGTTTACGTCGAGATCGAGAATAGCCGTGGAAGCGGCGCGAAAAGCTAATCATGCGTTGCCCACCGTTCATTCCCTCGTTCGCGTTTTTGCACGGTTATCGTTCACCATTTTCTCCTTGACTGCGTTCGTTCTGTTCACCAAGTCCGTGGTATTATAGACTGAGAATGATAGAAGAAACCGTGGAATCGTATATTGTATTCGCTTGAATTCGAGTTTTCCTTTTTTCGTTGCAACCAAGCACCTGCTAGTTACAAATGTTCATTAGCATTCGAAGATAATGTTGATATAAATATGTGAATAAAGACTCAGGCTCTCGCTTAGACTCAGGCTCTCTTTATTGGGTGTCTGGCCCGATTGGACCGTTTCGCCAAACCTTACGTCTTATACAATTAAAACATTACAATAAACTTTTAACAATAATAACCACGTATTTCTTAAAATTATCTTAACTTAAGGTTACAGAACAACGAACTTTCTTAAACTTTTTATATTACAAACATGTTATGACTACATACTACTAAAACTACTTGAGCGCTTTTATTCCTACATGTGTATTTATCTATAATGCGCCTCTTGTAGTCTTTGGTTCTTTGGCAGTTTCCATTGTGTATATTATGAAGTTCGTTCTGATGAGACAGTGGAAAAGAGTACACGAGTCAGAGAGCATCGTCGAGCAAGAAGAAAGTGAGAAAGAAGTAAAGAGATAGAGTAATATGGTAAAAATAGAATATATATATAGATATTACTATTAATATTATATATATATATATATTTATTTATTCACTTTATGATATTTAATCTAATAAACAACTTTGTGTTCACCTGTGTTTAACCGAATTCATCATAATTTGTCCCATTCTACCCACATTAGTATCTTACTAACACCTATAAATTATTTAAATGACTGGTTTATACAATTCATCAGTTTTTTCTTCCACCCTGCCTTCCACAAACTCACACCCCCAATTGTTGAATCGTCAAGTAATTTCACCATGATCTTTAAGAAAACTAATTTCAAATTACTCGTTTAAGAAATTGCAGTGTATAAAACACCAAATAAACATATAAATTGTTGTCCCATTTTAACCCCTTAACACTATTCCTACCGACAATTCACGTATACCTATTCCTACTGCGACATTCCCACGTAATACAGACTACAAATTTTTCTCAAAAAATAAACAATGAAAAAAGAAGTGAATATTGAAAAATGTATTATACGTATATTTGAGGAAAAGTCTAAAATTTAAAAGCGATTCAATTATGTTGTATATATGAAATTTTAATCGAAATTTTAAGAACGGTCATTTGACCGGTCGTGGTAGGAATAGTGTTAACCTAGGATTTACGTTCGAGAATTTTGGGCCGAAAACGTAAACAAGCTCGCGCAGCCTTCGAGCCTTCGAGTGTTTGGTCCGATCATTTACTATGGACTATGCCCGTAATATTTATATTTGGCCCGATCATCGTATTACGAGTTATGCCCGTAATATTTACGTTCAGTTCGATTATCTAGTACGGGCTATGCCAGTAGTTGTAGGTTAAAGGGTTAACACTTAACACGTTCTACGCAAAATGAAATTGGAATGACACTGTAATTCAAATAAATTCATTTAACTTTAAAATTTTGATTTCAATAAAAGTTTTTAATAAAATTTTGTAAATATGTGAAACGTAATAGTATGTTCATGGATTAATTTTTTCTTTTCTTAAAATACCACCTTAAGGAAGTGAAAACAACGTTAACGGTTTCAATAGTTTTCCTCGTGTTTTAAATATAATTTTATAATGGCGTGTGATAAAACAAAACCTTTCGAATAAAAGATGTTCAATTTTTAATCTTCTATCACTTAGTCATAGAAAAAGATTCCAGAAAAACTTGTATTCAAAGCAGCGAAGAATCGCTAAAACTTTGAGGCTAACTTTTAACCTCTCAAAAAGAATTCTCGTCGAGAAAAAAAATTGCTCCATGTATAACCCATTATGCTCTACACACATGCAAACTTTCATTGAAATTAGAATTTCAAGATTAGGTGAATTCCCTTGAAATGTAGTGTACGAATACTTTTTGGAGCCACTATAAATGTGAATCAGGTACTCACACTTTGGAAACCTCTGCCTTAAGATATTTAAAAGGCTCTGAGTCGCTAAAAGGGTTGAAAATTAAAAGGGTTGCTTCTGTTTACAACTAGATTGAAAAGAAAAGTGTAAAAACAGAAAGTATATAAAATTATTTATCTAATTACTCATGATTACACAATTATTTAATTGATTCCTCGAGTCAATGTGTCCACAATTTTGTACGAAAAATTCCACGGTTTCTAGTTAAAACAGACACCCTGTAGACACGAGGCGAACGTTCTGAAACGGGGCTCGTACGCAGCGTGAGCCAATCGCGAGGCGAGAGAGACACGCATAAATTATGCACGCCCCGCGTCACCAGGACACGCCGAAAGGGTATGGTTGCCGTGAACTGCGTCATTAACAATATTCCACGGCACACCGGCTGTCGATAAAATATTATGCTAATCCCCAGCAACGCGAGCACCAGAGCGTTCTAGAGCTAGCGTTGATCAGATGCGTGACACCAAAAGTGTTGAGGTAAATGGACAAGGGTGGAATGTATAGAATATATTTATTTATTTATAATTTTACTCTGAGGTTCACTCGAACGTTTTTCTTTATCAATCATCGACAAAAGATGCACGCTTACAATGTTCATTCAGCTTTTTTCATTCTCTGCTCCATTCACTCGTATTTTCATTCTCCCTTTATTTCACACATTCCTTCTCATTCTAATTCGTCCAATTTGCTATTACTGCTATTACGAATCGTACACGTGATCGATTAACACGTTCCGTGCCAAGCTATTTTTTCCTGACTTTTCAGGCCATCTGATATTTTGACTAAATGCACCATTAAATGTAATTATTAATTATTGTATATATAATAATTAAATTAACTTATGTGTTTTGCTCTTGTACTGCATCTTGTATAATGCTTCATTTTTTAGGTAGAAATATAGTTTACAGAATGGTATTTGTAATAAAATATATGTTTTCAGTGCATTAAATAAATGACCGTGGTACACGTGGCACGGAACGTGTTAACCCATTGACTGCCATGCAAATTTAGCACGTCTTGTCCTGGGTGCCAAGATTTTATTGTAAAGAAACACATTCACATATATATATAATTATTATGTTATAATGTAACCGTCTACGTTATAATTTTTCTAACAAAAATTGCTAATTATTATGTTCTCTACATTATATATATTTTTCGTTCATCCTTTATAACAATTCCTAAGTCAAATGGTTATTCGTAGCCAATCTAAACTTGCAGCACACACTACGAGATACCTCGTAGCTGGCTGTTTTGGTACGTTTGCTACGAGATATCTTGTAATTGACAGTCAATGGGTTAATTTATCGAATTTCATATTACAGTCTGAATTTTATATGATTAATAATCTAAGTTATCTGTTATGTAAATCATTCTAATAATAAGAATGCTTCAGCAGACCTTAAGTTCGATAATAGACGCTTTATTTCTTTATAAAAAAAATAAATAAAAAAAAACTATTTACAAGGATGGATAGGGTGTGCCGAAACCTAAAATTTAAAAAATTAAAAAATGTAACTTAAGGTCTGGTGGAGGGGGTAAATAAAAAAGTATCGATTTGTTACACAATCTTTTTACACATTATTGTGAACATAAAAATAGCATTCAACTTTTGTTTAAACTCTTTTTCAATATCTCTCATCGTTCTCGAGATATTCGAGAAGAAAGATAATTTTCCATTCTCGTTAAGGGGTGAAATCATCCCTTGAAAGTGAGATTCGGCACGAACAAAAGATAGGTATGTGTTATGGATGGTTTACTCTATCTCTACACCAAGATTCATATTTTTTTGAATTTCCCGGCTCGCAAATTTCCCTGGTGAGTAACAACTTCCATGTTCTCAGAAGAAATCCACGTCGAACTGATCGGTGTCTTCGTGGGCGTTCAAAATAGTCGTAAACACTTAACCCTTTGGCTTACACGATATCTGCCAATTTCGCGAGGTAAAGTAAACAAGAAAGTCGGTCGTGTGCCGTGCCATTCAACTGTTCAGCCGTGTACCCGAATTGGCGCAAAATGTCTACTTTTCATGACATATATTTCAGTGCAACGAAAGGAATTGTGAAATAATGAACAATGTTTAGATACAAATAGTAATTTTAAGACGTCTAGAGTGTAATCATAATCAAGGGAAAAATATTCAATGTGGAATAACTCCAATCGCTTGTTCTAATAAAAATACGCGGCATCTTGTGCACAAATTCCACACCACGAGTCTGACTCGTGGCTTTTATTTATGGCACAAATTTTTTACCACGAATCAGACTCGTGGTTATAGGCCAAAGGGTTTGTGAAGATGCCCTTATCTTCGGACCACAGCCGATATTCATCCGCCAGTGACTAAGAAAAACAAACATAGACACAGCGTTCAAGAGTCACTTTCCATTACTCACCTTTTCCATAATCCAGACAGTCATTTTCCATTACTCACTTCTTCCATAGTCCAGAAAAACATCCTAGCAAACTAAAGTCACCATTACCCCCACCCATAGAAAAAAATCCTATAAAGACCTGAAAATAGCTCAGGATACTTCTTGTAATAGTAACCACCGCTGCGTGAAGACACATTTGTTAATAAATTTATTAAATTCCAAAGTGTTGTGAATTTTCCCGTGACAGGTTAATGGTGAAATCCATGTACTATAAGTACATCCCCATTCAACGGTGTTAGATCTTGTATAAAACGTTACAGTTGAATTATATAACATTTTGTAACTATTACAGTTTTCTGACTTTGTATTATCAAAGTTATAAAATATTAAGGTACATCTGTTTATTGCACATCAATAACAAAAGTATAATCGACCAACCAGAAGGTCTAGCGTGTTCCGTAAACGATGCATGTGTATACAGTTGCGCGACAAAATGATAGCACAGCTTATGATTTACAGTGTTTCTCGAGTAAATTCTAAGCGGTATATTTCGGCAAAAAAAGCACAGTACAATTAACCCTTTGCGCTCGAGAAGTGACTGTTAGTCACCAAATGACAGTTTCGCAAATTTTCAGATTTTAGTTAATTTGCTTATTAGTCGGACTCAGAGATTAAATAGTTATATATATAAATTTTGGTATATCACTTAACTAAACTAAATGATATTTAATATAGGCGAATCTTAGTAAATATTTCGAATTTGAAAATTTTTAAAGTTAATATCATTAGACGACTAATAATCACCTCTCGAGTGCAAAGGGTTAAAAGTCAAATTTGACTTTATAGGGGAAGGTTAGTACTATACGGTGCTATTTACAAAACTATTGGACAAATTTTACTATCTATGGAATATCAATTTAAATATAGGGAAAATCCGTACTTCCTATTCATTTATCTCTTAAACTTAATGCGGAGAGCTACTTTTGTGATCTAAGACGAGAGGACAACGTAGAATTATTAATATATTATTATTATATTAATATTTTAATATTATATATATTAATATATTATTGTTATATTAATATTGTGAACATATTAATGTATATATTATTATTATATTAATATTTTAATATTATATATATTAATATATTATTGTTATATTAATATTGTGAACATATTAATGTATTATTATTATTATATTAATATTATATACATATTATTATATTATTATTATTTTAATATTATATATATTAATATATTATACTATTAATTGTGCTATAAACCGATTAATTTATTTTCGTTAACTTTTTCGTCTTAAACTTTCGTCCGCTACTGTAAGTGATTCCCAAAATATTTACGAATTCGAAAGCATTGCCTGCGAACAGTATTTATGACTAAAAAATCTTTGCCATCTCAAACAACGAAATCTCGTTGATCTCTTTTTTCCTACCCGTGCTATCATTTTGTCGCATCTAGTTTTCGCAAAAAGGTTAAATTTTCCCTAAAACATATAACCTGTGGTTAATCTTCGTCTGTATTATTAAGAAAGAGATACTGCATACGAAACTGCATGCACAAACTTGTGTACATTACGTTAGATTCAAGAAACACTAAGAATCATACGTTATGAACGACGCACGTGTTAGGAAACGTGTTTTACCGTAAGAAAGTAGCTTCACTTTCAATTAGGTGCCGCAAAATCTTTCAATCTTAACACCGAACCGAGCAAGACGATTCTTAATGAAAGCAGGCGACCGTAAACGAACTGTCGGCTGTTCGCGGAACCGCGAACGACTAGATTGCGCCGGGGAGAGAAAAAAAAGGGAAGGAAAGATACGACACACGATCGTTCAACCCTTGACCTTTCGATAATTTAGCGGCTCAACATGAACAGCGTAATTTACACGACAGCCTGCTAAATACGCGTAGAGCGCCGCTTATTATGGCCTGCGCCCGCTGGAAGTCGGCATTCCGCGCAATTATTGCGACATCGGTTGTTCTTGGAACCCGCAACGCGGCGGTAATAAGGATAACATTTCATACGGAATATTATGGATGCAAAAATCGAGGCGAACGTCGATGCACGTATTTATTTCCGTGAGTAATCGTGATTCGAGGCGTTAATCGTTTTACGGTTTTCCGTGATTCCGTCGTGTACGCGAACTCGCAATCTTCTTGGGGGTAAAAGTATTTGGTCAGTTTTAACCCTTTGCGTTCGAGAGGTGACTGTCAGACACCAAATGAAATTTTTAAATCTTCAAACTTTAGTTAGTTTGTTTATTAGGTAGACTCAGAGGTTAAACAGTCGTGTATGTAAATTTTAGTATATCACTTAACTAATCTAAATGACGTTTTATATAGGCGAATCTTAGTAAATATTTTGAATTTGAAAATTTTTGAAGTTAGTATCATTAAACGACTAACCTCTCGAGTGCAAAGGGTTAAACGGTATCTCGGTGAGATTCGAGATGTGTTTAAATAGGATTTAGATAAAAATACATTTTAATTCGCCGAGATATAGGTTCTGTTTTAAAGTTATTCGAAAGGCACTGAAAATCATAGTGCGTACATTTTTTTGCAATCTAAAATTTGATGCAGTCGTAAAATACGCATTAGGGATTAGCTATTGCTAGGTATTGTAAATTCCGAAAGGTTGCTTGTCCACGCTTATTTGTAGAGTCAGAAGAATGTTCACAATGTAACATTTTATTGAGGCTTTACCTCATTTCATTTCGCCGGAAATCGTAATTGTAATCGTGACGTTCCTTTTGACGGAAAAAGAAATATTAAGCTTCTTCCACGTCGTTAACACATTGCGGACCAAACAGTTTATTGTTAACCGTATCTACTGATTGGGTATTTTTTACGTCAAATATTTTTAAATTAGCAATGATTTGTTAGTAGTTGTTGGCGCAAATGATGGCTCGATTACGACTTGTCGCCGGCCAAATTAATCTTAACACTTGGATTGCAGGCAACGTACTTTTACGTCTTTTGAAGTCTGTCACTGGAGCGCGGGTCACGTAAAAATACGTATTTAGTAGATTCGTGGTGGATATCGGGTATTGTATAATTACAATGCAATTACATACAATGTCACACATACGTGTCATGTATGTGGGACATTACATGTGTGTTGTTGCGTTGTTAGACAATTCTTCGCAATCTTTTTTCCTACAAACTTACTGAATGACCAAAATCCACATGCCGTTCACGAGAAAACGCCCGCTGCACGCGTAAGTTGGCGGCGAAATATACCCGCGATCCAAGTGTTAAGCGACTGATTTAAATTCGGTGACTCGAAATTAAACTATTGTCCCTCTACGGACGTTAAGAGGATTCGAAAAAAGGCAAAAAGGCTATAACTTCCTAATCCTCAAAAGTAGCATTACCGGCACGCTCGTGTCATAAATGCCGATGGTATAGTAGTTAAAAATTATTGCCACGTGAAATATTTATTTTTTACGATAACTTTAAAAATGAATGATTTTTTAATATTTTTCAACACTATTCCTACCGTCACTTCACGTATACCTATTCCTACCGCGACATTTCCACGTGAGACAGACTACAAATTTTTTTTTTTCAAAAAATAAACAATGAAAAAAGAAGTAAATATTGAAAAATGTATTATACGTATATTTGAGGAAAAGTCTAAAATTTAAAGACGATTCCATTACATTGTATCTATGAAATTCTAATCGAAATTTTAAAAACGATCATTTGATCGGTCTGTGTCACATTTCCACGTGAGACAGACTACAAATTTTCCTCAAAAAATAAACAATGAAAAAAGAAGTGAACATTGAAAAATGTATTATACGTCTAAAGTTTAAAGACGATTCAATTACATTGTATCTATGAAATTGTAATCGAAATTTTAAAAACGATCATTTGACCGGCTATGGTAGGAATAGTGTTAACATAATTTATTGATTAACATGGAATGCAAATTCTATTTATACTGTTATTTCTTATTAATCGATTAATTTGTTTTCTTCGACCCTTTGGTCCGAAACTTTTGCCCGCTACTGTACCCACTTACCATGCACCTCGTCCTAGATCATTTTCGTGGTGTCGGCACGAAAACAGCGTCGCTGGCGCAATCGCAAGGTGTATTTCAATGATGAACGGTTATGTCCCGGGATCGCATCAGCTCTCACGGATGGACGCGCGCAAAAAATCCAATCGACGGCTACATCGGTAATTGCATCGAAGACGATCGGGGACGTTGTCTATGGTTATGCGCGGCCGGTGCCATGGGTGCAGCCTTCGGTCGCTCCTCTAACTAACGTCTTTTGCAACGTTGTATATCTGGGGCGTTGCAGTGCATCCCTGCCTTGGGACCTTGTGCAACACGGACCTCGCTAACAGGGCCACGATCGAACGTTACGGTGTTCCGTTCGGAGGCGTTCCCATTGGGACAGTTTTAACCCTTTGCGGTCGAGGACTTCCTCGAGTACACATCTTGCTGGGTTGAATACAATTTTTTGTGAAAAACGATATAATGCAGTGAAGCATTGAATACAGTAGCGCGCAAAAGTTTGAAACTATTAGGTATACAAGTTAATTTTAGTCTTTCATTTTTCGATTATGAAGAAGGCTATTTACAATTTGAACATTTGGTATTTTTGGAGTCTTACAGTGTAGACATCTAGCTTTCCAAAACATTAGAAGACTGCTTGATTCCGTCAACATAATTTAGGTAAACGATAGTTTAAACGATGGCATGCAGCAAAGAACGCATTCGTCGTTTTGTGCTCTTCGTACTTCAGTTAACACTTAGCCAACCGAATGGGGTGATCTCCCATTTTTTCGTTGACAAAGCAGTGCCATTGATTCTATTTACTTTTGTTATTAGTTGAATTTATTAAAAATTGTATTTTGGAAAATTAACACGGTAAACTTGATCGTCAGGCCACATGTACCACCGGTGGTACATGCAGTTATACTTATTTAATGTGATGAAAACATATATTTTATTACAACTATAATACTGTAAACTATATTTCTACCTAAAAAATGAAGCACTATACAAGATGCAGTATATAGCAAAACACATAATTTTATTTAATTGTTATATATACAATAATTAATAATTACATTTAATGGTGCATTGAGTCAAAATATCAAATGGCCTGAACGACAAGTCAGGCAGAAATGGCTTGACACGGAACGTGTTAACCCTTTGCGCTCGAAAGGCGACTGACTGTCTTAAAAAATTTCCAAGTGCAAAGCACTGAACTTGGATAAATCAGAATTTACTTATCTTAAAATTCAGTTAACACTTAGCCGACCGAATGGGGAGATCTCCCATTTTTTCGTTGACAAAGCAGTGCCATTGATTCTATTTACTTTTGTTATTAGTTGGTCCTAAGCTGATGTTGAATTTATTAAAAATTGTATTTTGGAAAATTTATGAACAGTACTAGTTCAAGACTAACTAATAACAAAAGCAAACAGAATCAATTGCAGCGCTCTGTTGAGGACAAAATGGGAGATCTCCCCATTCCAAAACTCCGAAGTATCACCATTAAAGGTTCTACGAGTAATCTTTCATTCTACATAAACCTCTAATCATTCAATTTCGTTTCTCTGATGCACATACAGTGGCTCCAAAAAGTATTCGTACACTATGTCACAAATAAATTCGTTTAACCCTGAAATTCTGAGTCTGATAAAAGCATTTGATAAAACTTTGTGGGTATGTAGATCGTAACAGTGTACGTATGAAATAATCTCTTCTTTTTATCTAAATGCCATTTTAAAGGGGTGAAACCAACGTTAAAGTTTCTGAATTTTTTCTCATTTTTTAAAGATAACTTTGTGATAGTACTTGATGAAGCAAAACCTTTCAAATAGAAAATGTTTAATTGTTAATACCCTATCGCCTTGCCATAAAAAAATAACACAGAAACGATTGTATTCGAAGCGTAAAAAATCACTGAGACTTTGAGATTCGTCATCAGCCCCCTTAAAAGATATTTTGCCGCCAAAAAAATTGCTCCACGCAAGACACACCATGCTCTGTATACACATAAAGTTTCATTGAAATCAGAATTTCAGAAGTAGATGAATTTCCTTATAATACAGTGTACGAATACTTTTTGGAGCCACTGCAGCTGTAGTGTAACATTTATGTAAATGTTCATTTACTATCACGTTTTTACTATCATCAAAATCACGTAATAATTATCAAAATTTCACAAAACCTTCTCGTTTCGCAGTGTTCTCTGGTGTACACACATTTTTAAAATAACTTTTACTTGCAAACTTTTTGCCCATACTGTACGCGTCTTTTATCCCATGATCTGAAGGATCCTGTCTAATCTCGCTAGATCCTCGACAGATTTCGTGCCACACAGATGCTTATCCTCGGTGACAACCAGGCAACGGTGCATTCACACTGAAACAGAATAAGGGACCCGTAAACGAGGGCAAATTGTGGCTTATCAGGTATCGAATGATAATTTTACGAGCGACCGTGCGCCTAATTTCCAACGTCGATCGAGAGCTGATGTTTCTGTATGATATACGAGACGATTAAGGGCGGCGATCGGTATCTGCGAAACTGGAAACTCCGGTCGAAAGCCCGGAAGATGTTTTCCGCTGGCTGATTTTTCAGCGACTCCCTGTACCGCGGTTCTCTTTCTGCTTCTCGTGATGGAATTTGAGAATCTTACGTGTTCCGAGGAAAAAATGGTGATTCTTGAAGATTTTTAAGAGACAGGACGATCATTTTCATTTCTTATGAAAAAAGTGAAGTATTTTTTATGGTTCGATGGAATCTGAAAATCGCATCTGTTCTGGATAAGCGGACAAAGAAATGGAAAGAAACGATTGATGAAATTTGCAAATTTTTGAGATATGAAGGCGATTTTTGAAATTTATTGCGAGAGATGTGAAATATTCTTCGTGGTTTGACGGAATTTAAGAATTTTACTTATTTGGAGAAAGTGGAAAAAAAAGTGGGGAAAAATATTTGATGGAGTTTGCATATTTTTGAGATTCATGGTGAGAAAGATGAAAGCAGGCCTGAGTAATTCTTAAATCCTAAAGTAAGAATAATTTTTACGTAACTCTTTATTAAAGATAATTCTTCCGAAATAAATAACAAATTAATCGCATTAAATAATAATCTTAGAGATTACTTGAAAGTTTATTTCAAAAACCACTTGTTCAATACAATACAGTATAAAAAATTATTCGACATTTAACAATCAAATATTAAAATATATAATTCAGAACAAAATTAATTGTTCATTATTTCAAAATAACTTATACCCAAACGAGATGATGGATTCTTTTCAAAATATTTTAAAGCAATTGCTTTCATCTAACCTGGTACCAAGATAAACGTATTATTATGAATGTTTAAAACTTGGAAATTCATTGACAATAATTTATAAAATGCTAATGAAAAATAATATTAAAACATGTACATATACTTTACAAGACGGATATGGAAAGAAAAAATTTCTTTTATTCTCAAAAAATATAGAACATAAAACATCCATAAATCCACTTCCTTTTTAGAATTTTTAAAAATGTTTAATTACATAATAAGAAACTATTCCTCAAAATTATTGTCTAAATTATTGTTTAAGTCAATACAACTAAATAAAATCATTAAAAAAAAATATGCTGGTTATGTTTAATTATAAGTTATTATCCAATTTGTTTGCCGATTCATATAGAATGAAATAACAAAATCACTGCGTTTAAGCAAAACCTACTGCAAAATTATCTTTAGTTAACGTAACAAAGAGAAATAACATTTTTATTGGAAATGATAGTGCATATAAACATATATGATACCCAATAAAGGTCATAATTAATGTTTAGTTTCAACTAAATTATACCGCAATAACTATAATGAACAGCACTTATGTTGCAACGCGGCGCAACAAAGATGTTGGGTTTCATCGTTACCACCGATAGTTCGCAACGTTTTGAACTGAAGATATCACAATTGAAGACAATGTCCGAGACAAACGTTCGATAAGAATCGATAATGATACGACAGTTAAACAGAAAACGTTAAACTTGTCGACTTCGATGACGTGGAATCAGAGAACGCGATTTAAATATCACAACAATCCCATGGAAGTGTGAAAGTGTGTATTTACCATTATCCGATTCTTTGATCAATCTGATTATCGTACGCCATCTTTATCGTATAATCTTCCTGAAAATTACCTTCAAGAATTCGTATTAGAAACATTAAAATATGAAATAAAATTAAATTAAAAAAATAAGAAATCTTTAAATTTCTAAATAGGCTGCCAATTTTAATATTGGTAATTCAGGTAATAAAATGATATTTTCAAGTTATAGTATGATTAGTACAAGTTTTGCAGAATTGTAGGTAAATTATGAACAAAGTTGCCAAATGTTACAAAAAGAGTGGTGAAAGCTACAAAGTATTTTATAATATTTTGTAATAATTGCGTTAAAATGGATTAATTAAATATTAAGTAAAACATACATCAATTCTAAAAAAAATAAAGCAATCTTATCAATCATTAATTAATAAAAAGATCTAGTAGGAAGCTTAGGAGGAAAGCAATAGTTTCCCAAATTTTCAGACTTTAGTTTGTTTATTATTCATAACCCGAGGTTCGATAATTATACATGTAAATTTTAGATACGACTTAACACTTAGCCGACCAAATAGGGAGATCTCTCATTTTTTCCACAACAGAGCGTTGCAATTGATTCTATTTGCTTTTGTTATTAGTTAGTCTTGAACTAGTACTGTTCGTAAATTTTCTAAAATACTATCTTTAATAAATTCAACATCAGCTTAGGACCAACTAATAACAAAAGTAAATAGAATCAGTGGCACTGCTTTGTCAAGGAAACAATGGGAGATCTCCCCATTCGGTCGGCTAAGTGTTAACTGAATTTTAAGATAAGTAAATTCTGATTTATCCAAGTTCAGTGCTTTGCACTTGGAAATTTTTAAAGACAGTCAGTCGCCTTTCGAGTGCAAAGGGTTAACACGTTCCGTGCCAAGCCATTTTTGCCTGACTTGTCGTTCAGGCCATTTGATATTTTGACTAAATGCACCATTAAATGTAATTATTAATTATTGTATATATAACAATTAAATAAACTTATGTGTTTTGCTCTATACTGCATCTTGTATAATGCTTCATTTTTTAGGTAGAAATATAGTTTACAGAATTATATTTGTAATAAAATATATGTTTTCAGCGTATTAAATAAATATGACTGCGTGTACCACCGGTGGTACACGTGGCCTGACGATCAAGTTTACCGTGTGAATTTTCCAAAATACAATTTTTAATAAATTCAACATCAGCTTAGGACCAACTAATAACAAAAGTAAATAGAATCGGTGGCACTGCTTTGTCAAGGAAACAATGGGAGATCTCCCCATTCGGTCGGCTAAGTGTTAACTAAACTAAATGAAGTTTAATATAAGGGAATCATAATTGAAAATCGTTGAAGTTTATATTTTGTAAAAGTGATTCTCCATGATCAAGTCGATTTTATTCTATAGTTGTCCTCCGTATTTTGAAACGTAATATTGCTTTACTACTTTGACTAATCGATCGCACATAGCACGATTCATTTCTTTAACCAACAAATTAAATTGACTGTAATTATTTTGTAACGTTTTGTAGTTAACCCTTTGACTGCTGAACACTCCTGGCCTATGCACTAACGATCACTGTGGACTGAATACTTTTTCGCTAGACTGAACTCTGTTGATGAACTATTCAAAGCATAAATCGTACTTTCGTACGAGATTAAATAATTCAAGAGCGTTATTTTTTGGAATTAATTATTTATTAGTATTATTTTTTAGTATTCCTTATTATTGACGTTGAAACTTAAAATAAACTAAAATTTGTGTAATAAAATAGAAAACAATAAACTGGAAAACTAAATTTAATAAATATATTGTTTACTGCCGTTGCTAAGGAATGCATTTATACGTATCTCACACACGCATAATGGTATTAATTCTGTGTAGGTGCTTGAAAAAATTGACAAACGCATATATGCGTCCTTAGTCCATGCCGGACACTTACAGAAAGCGCATATATGCGTCCTTAGTCCATACCGATAGCTTTCGCCAGACGCATATATGCGTCTGTAGCAGTCAAAGAGTTAATATTATTAGTCGACTAACAGTCACCTCTCAAAGTGCAAAGGGTAATACCGCCAAAATGAAAACAAGGTCGGTATACGTTGGGAACGCGTGAACGAAGTGAGTCACTTCTGCGTGTTCCCACATCCTGGACACCTGTTCGCGAACCTGGCCGCGCGTCAAGTGGCCGTAATCGCGTTCAGAAATTCGTACTTTGCGGTGGCCGCGATTGCTGACCGAAAAAGCCAGCGGTCCGAAAGCGATCCTCCCAGCAGTAATTGCACGTTCTCCGGTTACAGCTAAATCGTCGAGTGTCGGATCAAATTTTATGGTTCAATCGATCCGGAAGCGGCAGGACACTGTCGCACGTTCGTCGACCGAGGATTCGCACGTTCACGTGGGCAACGGCTCTCGAACTTTTCGAGAGAGAGAGAGAGAGAGAGAGAGAGGGGGGGGTGGAAGGGGGGAAAGAAATTACAGGGTAAAAAAGAGAGGGGGGAAGGAACAAGGATGAAAGAAAGGAAGGGAAGGAGAAGGAGAGAAAAGAAAAGAGAGGGGGAAGACAGCGCAAAAAGAAGCAGGAAAGAGAGAGAAAAGGGGATGATGAGATAAGAGGGAAAGAAGAAGAGAAATGAAAGGAGGAAAAGGGGGAGAAGAGAGAGCCAGAGCAGGAACTAGGATAAGGGAAAGAAAGAGATGGAGAAGGAAAGAAAAGAAAAGAGAAGGAGGGGAGAGAGGGCAAAAAGGAAGAGGGAAGAGAGAGAAACAGGGATAAAGAGATAAGAGGGAAAGAAGATGAGAGAAGAAGGGAACAAAAGGGGGAGAAGAGAGAGGGGGGAAGAGGAACAAGGATGGAAGAGAGAAAGGGATGGAGAAGGAGGGAAAAGAAAACAGAAGGGGTAGAGAGCGCAAAAAGGAGGAAAGAAGACAGAGAAAAGGGGATGAACAGAGAAGAGGTAAGGAAGAAGAGAGAAGAAAGGAGAAAAAGAGAGAGAAAAGAGAGAGAAAGAGAGGAGGAACGAGGATGAAGGAGAAAAAATAGAAAAAGGGGGAAGGAGCGCAAGAAGGAGGGAAGAGAGAGAAAAGGAGATGAAGAGATAAGAGAGAAAGAAAAGGGGTGATGAAATAAAAAGAGAAAAGAAGTACGAATAAAAGTTGAATCAAAAAGAGGAAATAAAGGAAGAGAGTGCAAAAGAGTGAGGCAGAAAGGTGAAGAAAAAGGGATGAAGAGATGAGAAAAGGAAAGTGGAAAGGAGAAAGAAGGAAAAGGGATGATGAAGAAAAAAAGAGGTGAAAGAAATACAGAAAAAGTTGAAAAAGAAGGGGAAAAGGAAGAGGGAGAGTGAGAGCGAGGGAGAGAGAGAGAGAGAGAGAGAAGGAAAGAGAGAGACAGAGTTTCTCCTCCGTTATTGGTCTGACATTCGGCAATGGCCAGGAAATTTAACACACCTGCGGCGATCATCAAGGATGGGGAATCCCGAAATGTGCTGCGGTAATCCGACATGCTTTTCTGTGTCATTTACGTTTCCCCCTCCTCCTGCCCTGCGTAGGATTTTCAAGTGGATCGCAATAAAAAATGAGGCGATGAATTGTTGAGTGTTCTGTTTTTAACAAGTTCACCGGCGAGTTGCTTTTTATGCAACTTTCTATTCAGGCTGCGTGCACTGAAAATAATATACACACGTTACGAAACATGATGGATGGGTTGAAATGATGTGTATTGCAGGTTCTGTGGAATTAGAGAATTAATTATTATTCAAGCCCGTAGTGGAATAAAAATAAGTCTATTCGGAAATTAAGAAGCATATCGCATAAATGCAGTATTTTAGAATAAATTGAAAAAGAATAAAAGATCAGAATATCTTGCTTTATAAAATGGATGAAATATTGCTTTTGAACATACTTTAACTAAACTCGAAAAAGATTTATGAATGTATTCCAGGAATTTAGTATAGAAGGTGCATGCTATAAACGGACACGTGATGAATAGTCATAAGTTCTTGTTTGAGAAATGCTTCGATGCTTTATAAGAACTTATATCGTGAATTTTAGTTTTTGAAGTGAAATGAAAGTTAATGTAAAGCAGTTATAAAGGGAATATAAAACAATAGTTGAATAATTACCAAATAGTAATCAAACAATCATCACACAGCTATCAAATATTATTATTAAGCACTAACAGTTATTTGTTAATTTTAATATTTTATTTTATATCATTTAAAAACACAATTACAAAACAATTTCAAACTGAAATTAATTACTATACATTACACTGAATAAAAATTTCCTTTTTCTGAATATAAAGATTAAATAACTTGGAAAATGGTAATTTAATTTACAGGATTGTTTTAAAACAAACTATGTCGTTTAATAAAAATAATGTACGCTCATGATTTTATGAAAATCAACCAGCTACAATAATTTTCCTGGAATGGCCATATTTTAATGTAAGCACTGTCTATCGAATGGCAAAATTTAGACATTTTCCCGATAATGGTACCTTTTCAGAGGTTCGAACGTTAAACGAGAAATCGATTGAGAATTCGTACACGGAGAAGTTAACGGAACGGGGCGAGTTTACATAAAACGCGAGATTTTACGAGGCTCCATAAGAGAGAAAGTCGAATTGCCGTGTAAAGTCATTCAGAGATCGCGGTGGCTCGGGAAGAGTCACCATAAAATGGACGGTTGTAGATTTCCTAAGGCAATTCATCTTGAACGAGCGACGCGGGATCCCTTTCATTAGACAACGAGAAAGAGATTTCTGGCCATTGCTTTATTTTCACCGGCCACCATTTCCAACGAAAAACATTTGAACGTCCCCAAAACGGTAAAAAAATGTTGGTCTCTTCATAACAGGAGTGATCGAGGAACTTTCGATGAAATTATAAGATGGAAATTACTTCGCTTTTGTTAATCGTTGGTTTACAATTTTTTTCTAACCATTTCATGGAAGATAGTATATTGAAACAAGCTTAAGAAAATAAATGATTTATAATTTGACTAAACTGTTTCAAATAAAATAATAGTAAAATGTAAAATAGAAAATTATTTCAATTAATATAGGGAAGTAATTAAATAATTTCTGAAAGATCATTTTTTTTAAATAAATTAACCTATAATTATTTCAAAGTAATACACGATCAAGTAAGATGATACATTACTTGAATAATTAATTTTAAAATGTTGTATTTAAATTGTTTGCAAAATCGGGATCTGAAATTGATGTTCATTAATTTTTAGTAACTATAATAAGAGTAACAGTAGTTTATTAACACATTTACTAAAAAATTTAAGAATTATTAAATTTTATATGGAATATAGGAGTTAGAAATATTATGTATTAAGTATGAAAATGCAAATTAACAAATAACAAAACATATTTACAGGAAAACAATGTAACAATTATTATTTTGATTAATATAAACATATATGCCTTGTTTCATTGTTATATTAGTACAACAATTTTTTTATCAAGTAGTTTATTATATCGTTGTATAAATTATATGATTGTACTTGAAATTAATAATTACATCCTTAAAAGATAAATTTTCGAATATAACTACAGAAATATCAAAAAATATACGTAGGTAATTATAACTAAGCAATTTACATTTATTAAATTTAATGTAGATTTACCGTAGAAAAATTAACTCTATAATAAACATTTAACCTGCAATTCTTTAATTCATCTAAATCGTTTCTGTTATCACGATCATAACGATCAACGTTTGAAACGATCGATCATCGATCTCATCACAATTGATTCATGTTGTCCCTAGAGTAATTAATCATCTACAAATTTCGCAAGCGGAAGATCTGCTCACAATTAATCAGTTATTTTTATTTTATAATACAAAAGCGTTTTACGTTTCCTAAATGTATCATTTCTTTCTAAACTATGTCCAAGCTAGTCTAATTTCAAATTTGCTTTACAAAATTCACTTATGTCGTAACTTTTATGATGATACTTCGTAAATTAAAGAAAAGAAACGAAATTAAGTGAAATACATGTTACATTAACTTCCAAGAGAAATATTTTGTAGATTCATAATAATTAATTTAAAACTACCAGGAAAATGTACTAATCGTTCGTGGGTACTTCGTAAATTAAGGAAAATAAACGAAATTAAGTGAAACACATGTTACATTAATTTCCAAGAGAAATATTTTACAAATTCATAATAATTAATTTAAAACTACCAGGAAAATGTACTAATCGTTCGTGGGTACTTCGTAAATTAAGGAAAAGAAATAAAATTAAGTGAAATGGATGTTACATTAACTTCAAAGAGAAATATTTTGCAAATTCATAATAATTAATTTAAAACTACCAGGAAAATGTATTAATCGTTCGTGGGTATTTCGTAAATTAAGGAAAATAAACGAAATTAAGTGAAACACATGTTACATTAACTTCCAAGAGAAATATTTTGCAGATTCATAATAATTAATTTAAAACTACCAGGAAAATGTATTAATCGTTCGTATAATCAACAGGAAAGTAAAAATTATCCAATTGTACTTGTAACTGTAAATCAAGTTAAATGATTTACAAGCATCTGCCTGGCTAAATGCACCCCCCTCGAAAAAATAGCTGTATCCCAAGCGTCCGTGCCACAAATCAAAGTCACAGCGCCAAACGACACCGTAAATCACGCGCGCGACGCGTTTAATAAACACATTATTAAACGAGCTGCTAGTTTGAGTTATCGCGTAATAACAAGTCCATTTCGTGACTGATCTGCGCGCAGAGGGTCGTTTGAAGCGAAAACAAACTCCCCTGAGTCGACCAGAGCCGAATAAAGTATCGACTCGTCTCATGAGTAATGGGAGCACTCGAGAAAGTCAACAACGAAACAACAAAATTTATCGAAGAAAGCAATGGTGAAATTAACGAACAAATTGGAAGCAACTGAACAGTAAAGAATAAAATGTTTCCAACGCTTCTTAAATATATAATAATAATACAGATAAGATCTATGGGTCAGGTCTATATTTATGAAACCATTAACTTACCTTCCTTACCATTTTTAAATCGATACTAAGTAACTAATTAAATACTTAGTAACGAGAAAAATTTTAAGACGACAGGATAATGTAAAACATAATTTTATGGTTTGCAAATATTGTCTATATATTAATTTTTATTGTCATTATGGTAAAACACTATTTATTGATTAGCATAGAATACAAATTTTATTTATACTGTTACTTCTTATTGATTAATTAATTTATTTTCTTTAAGCCTTTGGCCTTAAACTTTTGTCCGCTACTGTATATTAACAATTATTTCCTTTCCCGTATGACACGTTTTTATGGAAAAATTTCCTTATGAAATGTAATCTTATTAACTCTTTCACAGTTTAATATGACAAAAACACTATTTAATAGGAGAAGCTATGAATTACGATGCTATCAGCATTTATGTATTAAATTGTATCATACACGGTGTAATTAGTAAAATTTATAGCGCACAGATAATTGAAGTTATTCATCTTTTTAATTCAGCACTAAACGTGCAAACAATTGTGACAATAATTCTATGAAACTTATTTTTATTATATCCTTCCTTACTTTATCATCCTACAAGAGGATTAAACTCTAACCAATCAAACCTACACTTCTTCCAGATGACTTCTTTTCAACCCTAGCTCTTTTTGACGCTCGCCAAACAAATTTTTCTCTTCGAAACAGTTGTCAACTTAACCCCTCGACATACAAATAAAACGAAACTTGATGGGTCCGAAAGATACCAGTTAATTTGGCTCAACTGATCAGTCATGTGCAAGTTTAGAACATTTTATTTTGAGATATGAATTGCTATATAACATTTAATCATGTTGATATATAATGTTAATGGGCAATAATTAAGTAACATTACAAAATAATAAATTAGGGAAACACAGAAGTGTTATTCTCAACACAAAAGTCTGAACCTACAGCACATTTGCTTATAGTCTGTTACAAGCAGACTGATTGCAAATATCCTTGGATTCATATAAAAAAAAAAGTAATTCTGTAAAGTATGAAAGATTTCAAAACATCTTGATGTCTTCCAGACGCTATGGTATGTCAAGGGGTTAAAACAATCATAGTGAATGACAGTATACCGTGAAGATCCTAAAAACGTGAGTCTGAACAGACCCCCACAACGATGTCTGAGTATCAAGAATAAACGATCCCACGGAGGTAACGGTGTACGATCTGAAAAAAATCTGAACAGCGAACAACAAAGAACCATTAAAAGCGGGGGTGACATTATTGGCGATAAAATACGGGGCGGCATGACGTTTTCGACGGACACGCGATAAAGCAGCCTGTAGATAGATAAGAGCACCACGGAGAGTATCACGAGCTCTAGCGTTCTAATTAGCGACACGTGTCGCGATGTCGGCACATTCGAAGGTATTGGTATAAAATAATTATCCTCCATGTTAGAGGAGAATGGAACAAGGTGAACTTCACCACGAATTAGAAAAATTCGGAATTTTAGAACGAGGTTAACGTAAAAATAGACATTTTTCTGGTTTTTAACTTCTGTTGTATACCGCTGTAGTTCGCAGGTTATTTTTGTACATGAAAAAAGTACAACCTCCAGTGAAATAAAGGACGAAAGTTTTATTCCAATGTCGGAGAAATATTCGGACATTTTTCTGGTTTTTAACTTCTGTTGTATACCGCTGTAGTTCGCAGGTTATTTTTGTACATGAAAAAAGTACAACCTCCAGTGAAATAAAGGACGAAAGTTTTATTCCAATGTCGGAGAAATATTCGGTGCAGACGTACAGTGGCTCCAAAAAGTATTCGTACACTGTATTATAAGGAAATTCATCTACTTCTGAAATTCTGATTTTAATGAAACTTTATGTGTGTACAGAGCATGGTGTATCCTGCGTGGAGCAACTTTTTTGGCGGCAAAATATCTTTTAAGGGGGCTGATAACGAATCTCAAAGTTTCAACGATTTTTCACGCTTTGAATACAAGCTTTTCTGTGTTCTTTTTTTATGGCAGGGCGATAGGGTATTAAAAATTAAACATTTTCTATTTGAAAGGTTTTGCTTCATCAAGTACCATTACAAAGTTATCTTTAAAAAATGAGAGAAAACTCAGAAACTTCAGCACTGGTTTCATCCCTTTAAAATCGTATTTAGATGGAAAGAAGAGATTAATCCTTTGCACTCGAGAGGTGACTGTTAACAGTCTAATTATGCTAACTTCAAAAATTTTCAAATTCGAAATATTTATTAAGATTTGCCTATAATAAACGTAATTTAGTTTAGTTAAGTGATATACTAAAATTTACATACATGTACGACTATTTAACCTCTGAGTCTAACTAATAAGCAAACTAACTGAAAACTTTTGAAACTATCATTTGTTGACTAACAGTCACCTCTCGAGCGCAAAGGGTTAAAAATTAAACGTTTTCTATTTGAAAGGTTTTGCTTCATCAAGTACCATTACAAAATTATTTTTAAAAAATGAGAGAAAACTCAGAAACTTTAACGCTGGTTTCACCCCTTTAAAATCGTATTTAGATGAAAAGAAGAGATTATTTGATACGTATACTATTATGATTTACATACCTACAAAGTTTTATTAAATACTTCTATCAGATTCAGAATTTCATGGTTAAACGAATTTATTTGTGACATAGTGTACGAATACTTTTTGGAGCCACTGTACATCTGATCAATCACTGTTACGTATTTCTAATGAATCTTATGAAATTGATAAGTATGAAAGTTACGAAAACAACGGTTCTTGGTATTTGTCTTTTAAAGTAACGTGTAGTTACATGTTAATTCTTGATTTCATGCAATAGGTAATTTTCAGGAACCTACCTACCATACCGTATTATAAGAGAGATATCTACATAAACAATTTTGACAATAACACGTACTTTTTAAGTAATTAGAGCTAAATTGGGTAGCTACGCTATTATATTATTATAAATACAATGTGTGGCAATGATTTTAAGTAAAAATGAATAAATGGTACACAATAACATTTTTCATAAGAAGCTTAATTTTCCAGATAATTTTATTTAAAAATTTATAAAGTTCGCGTACGTTCCATTATTTCTGAATTTTTATTTATAAAATAAAAGATAAAAATACAGTTAGATCGTCAGACGCCTTTGTTTGCTTAAAAATGATACATCCATTCCAAACTGTTTTTATTACAATTATAATATGCAAATAATTTTAGTTAACTGTGCATCACCTTGCACAAACATTTGAACTTGTTAACTCCATATGGTTACGTTTAGTACCGTTTTAGATTGAGAAAATTAAGAGAGCTTATTGCTCCGTGAAAAATCATAGCACGAAACGGTTCGCGACCGCCATAATACACGGTCCACCTCGATCTAGGAGAGAAAAAAAGAAAAATTAGGAGAAAAACACGCTACCCGTTTACTGGCCATTGTACAGTTACGTTTATGTTGTTTCACGCGCGCCTTCATTGGTACTTTTAAAGGATGCGTCACTATTTCATCACTCCCCTCGTGTTTTCTCGTGCATCATAACTTTTTTCCCGCCATTACGTTAACCAACACGCCGTCTCGGCTAAACAGAACGCAGAAAGTTAAACGTTGAATAAATAAGACGCTTATCCATGCTCTTGCCATGTGAAAAGCAATAAAACGGGAATATAAGAGTAAGAATAAGAACAGGAAGAGGAGAAAGGTGGGGTCGGTGAGTATGATGTTTTGCAGAACACGCCATGATGAATAAGGGATTAACCTCAAACACTGGTGGTATAACTTTCAAATGTATAATTATATTTGTATAATATATTATAATTGTATAATTAATATAATTACGTAATTATTATATTATAATTGAATAATTAATACAATACATAATTATTATATTATGATTGTATAATTAATGCAATACATAATTATTATAGTATGATTGTATAATTAATACAATACACAATTATTATATTATGGTTGAATAAATAATACAGTATTTAATTATTATAATTACATAATTATTATACTATGATTGTATAATTAATACAATACATAATTAATATATTACAATTGTATAATTAAAATAATATATAATTAATATAATTACATAATATATTATAATTTTATCGCTTTTATTAAATTTTATAGTGTTATAGAAAATGTTTATCAAACATAGCATAATTCCTTTTATGATTCTATTTTATTGTAATATTTTTTACTGCAGTATAGTTTTTTCCATGACTCTTTATACATATGTATGTATTATGTGTGTATTACTTTGCAAGTATTGTAAATACAGCATAGTTTCTTTATTGGGAACTGAAATGAAATTTTTTTTCCTACGTGGGGTCGAAAATGAGAACAATTACATTGGATCATTTTTACAAATTTGAAAGAAAAGTATCAACATACTTATTACTTTTTTCAAAAAATGTAATTTTCAAAGGTTGTAGCAGAAATACAAGAAAAAAGTAGTTGAATTAAAATATAAAACTTCCTTATCTATCCACTTAAAGATCGACATGAACTTTTTGGAAAACCTCACAAATAAATGGAGTATTAATCTTTTAAATACTTTTTTCGAGCTGGAATCGGATATGTGTGACACTCAGCATACACTGATATTTCTTATATGCGTTAAGGGTTAAAAAGCAGTAATATACTATTATATTCTACATTATATTATAAATAGTCACATTATAGCCGAAACCTTTCAACAGAAAATGGCAAAAAGCAGTAATATAATATTATATCGCATATTATATTATAAATAGTCACATTATAGCCGAAACCTTTCAACAGAAAATGGCAAAAAGCAGTAATATAAGATTATATCGCATATTATATTATAAATAGTCACATTATAGCTGAAACCTTTCAACAGAAAATGGCAAAAAACAGTAATATAATATTATATTATAAATAGTCACATTACATCCAAAATCTATCAACAGAAAATGGCAAAAAGCAGTAATATAATATTACATTGCATATTATATTATAAATAGTCACATTATAGCCGAAATCTTTCAACAGAAAATGGCAAAAAGCAGTAATATAATATTATATTATAAATAGTCACATTACATCCAGAATCTTTCAACAGAAAGTGGTAAACGACGAGGTACATTCCCTTATGAATAAAAATATCATTATAGATTGCACAGAAAAGCGATAACAGTAAAGTGACCAACGAGAAATAGGTCGGGCCGGAGGAGGTGCATCCTTCAAGCTTCTCGCATTGTTCCTGAAATCAAATTTACGATGATAGCGCTCGCGATATCGCCGCTTTCGAATAACCTGTGCCCAACTGTGCGAGTAGAATCAAATTAACGGCACGATTTCTAAACACTTTTCTCTGGAACCGGGTGCGAACGAGCGCGAATCCGCGCCGCTTTAACGAGCATGCATGCAAACAATATATGTACATAGTTTCCATTCTTCGATGGCTCGTTTATAATCGCCAACTTTTGACCAGGTTCTGTTTAACTACTGCGTTGACCCTCGAACAACGCGGTTCCCGTTATAGAGCAGGAAGCCTTGTTACTGACGCTTTAAGGATTAACTGTGACATTATTACAATATTTTGTTGTTTATCGATTAAAGCATACGTATTTCTTTCTGTTTATTGTTATTCAAAGCATTTAGTTGAGGAAAATATTTTTGTCATTTTCAAAATCTCTATTATTATCCATACATTTAACACTGTAACTACCAAGACTTGTCAAAATGACCGATTCGTAATTTTTCATGGAATCTTGGTAAATTTATTGTGATACCTTCACCTTTGGAAATTACCATAACTTTTATTGTAATCATTACGGTCTGTTTTCTTCATATTAGGAATTTTTTAAATACAATTTCTAATTCGATTTCTTCATCACAAATAAATATACGTTAACCATCGGTAGTTATAGTGTTAATAAAACAGAATAAAGCGCGTAAAAAGATATTACTAACACCCATAGAACCAGCTAAATAAGTCGTTGAATTATCAGTGTTTATAAGTTCTATAAGACTTGTGTTACCTAAGGAATTATATTTTATTATACCGATAAATTAATTTATAATTGTAACTTCTTCTTTATCGACTTATTTTCTTTCTCGCTAATAAGAAACTCGTAGTTTCCACACGTTCTGCTCCACTTGAACGTTTTACCATTTTATATGAAATCGATGACAAAAAGAAATTAGGCGCTGCTTCTTTTATTATATTATTGACAGTGTAAATTGCCTGTCAGTTTCTTTGAGCATGACTTTATAAGGTTTATTTAGTATATTAAATAAAACAGTTTAGCACAATTATTTCAAAATATCTCTTAATTAAATCAGGTAACATGTTACCTAAACAAACATTTTCAGAATATTTTATTTAACTCCGTTGCCTATTTTAACTACATAAAAATCAGAGTTAGATTTAGACATAGGCTGAAAATGAATAGGAATCACAATACTTAAGGGGCTGAAAATTTAGGAAAATTTCTTCTATACCTACACAGTAAAAACAAGTGATCCTAAGGAGATCGAGGATCTACTTTCGAGTGCAAAGCATTAAAAAAATAATTAATCTATTATTTTAATGTTTATGACGTGCTCTTTGCTTTCATAAAATTGAAGGTTTCGAACTTGAACATTAGAACTACCATGAATTAAAACATACTTATTTGTAACAAATAAATCAAACTAAAAAATCGTATAAATATTACCTAGTATAAGGAAAACAAATCTTTAATTTTAATCTTAAATCTTTAATCTCTTAATTCCACTTTATCGCAGAAAATTATAGTATATCTTCGGATATGTACCATATGTAATTTACAAAGTTTCCATGAAGAACTACGAATAGGTCATTTCTGTGAATGTTGGTGATTCTGGTGTTAACGTAGCATATTTTTCTCTCATTGTCCATTTCAGAAACGTACCACTGACAGCAGCTCGCTCGGCCGCTACATTCACTAATTTGCATCTCGGAATAAATTACAAATCGGCGTAACGCAGTCGTCGTGGCTGGCATGGTGTGTAAAAACGATAAGGGTTATCGATGCTGGCCTGTCGATGTCTGTGAGAAAATCCCAGTTAAATGTCCAACTCGTGCCTTTTCTCTGCCTGTGTCCCTCTACCGATCGAAGAAGAAAGGGGAGAAGGGAACAAGCAATAGGTTACGGTAGTGCAAATCGCCAATGCAAGTCTGGATGCAAATACACTGCCAGCTAAAAGTTTTGTAACCCCATGTATTATAAAGTTTATAAAAGTTTTATAAAAAAAAAGAAGACTTAGTATCCTGTTATCTTAGTTATTTTCTTTTTAGTGGAAAATCTACGATAACATGGAAAATTATCATTAATAGAGCTAGGTAAAACATATTCAAAGTAGATACAGCTGGTTGCAAAAGTATTTGAGTAATAGTACAACTTGAACTTTCATACTTTTTATCTTCACATGAATCGTACATTGAATATTTATTTATTTATTATGTTGAAGCCCTTGGTCTAGTTATAGATAGATAAAATTACAATTATATTGAAATTAAATTAAGAATTGGAATTTTCATTTTGTAAGTGCAGTTTCTATATTGTTCGAATATACCTATGTATTATGGTCTGCGACCTTGCTGGTGGATTGATGCGACGACGAATCCTTGTGCGATGTTTTCCCTAAAGTTAAGGATCTGGGCCTGCGTTGCCCCCATCCACTGTCAAACCACTTAAATATTGGGTTGGAGGGAAAGTTTTGTCGTATTATCCGTTTCCGTTAATTCATGTGGAACCCAAACACTTTGCTTTAACACAAACCCAAGAGATTTAATGTGATCTCCAACAGTTGTATGATGAATGCCAAACTCTTCTGCAATTTCTCGACTTGTTAAATGTGGATTATTTTCCAACATGGATCGCAAAACATCATTATCGATCTTGGATGGTCGTCCAGATCGATCACTTTCTTGGAGGCTCAGATCCTCGGAACGAAATTTGCTAAACCATCTTTGACAAGTACGAACATTTACAATATCTTTTCCAAATACCGCACATAAATTTTTACATGCAACCGATGCGTTGCTTCCTTTTTTGGAATTCATACAAAATGCAGTGTCGTAAATGCACTTTATCTACTGACATGTTTTTCACTTTAAATATCACAAGTAAATGATGAACGGTAAAAAAGGACTCCTTTTATATTATGCAGCAGGTGAAAAAACAAAAAAGATTCCCAATAACTCACTAGCCAGATGTTTTTTTTATTTACAAGAAAAATTACCTGCCTATTTAACACTATTTCTACCAAGAGGTGTCAAAAGACACCTTTCAAATTTTAACTTAACATTATTCTCTAAATTTAATCATTTCTCCACAACTAATTTTTTGACTTTTCGCACAACAGTTGTTAAATTAATTCAGCGACATCATTTTCCTCCAGCTCATCCTGCATCTAAAAATGTGCATATAGTATACCTATTTCTACCATGAGGTGTCTTTTGACACCTTAAGGATTTCATAACAGTGTCTACTTTCAAACCGTTTTACATATAAATATCAACACCATTTTGCAACATCATATCAATTGTAATCTGATTAGGGAATCCCCATTTCAGTTGTAACGGAAAATATTTTGATATTTGCTTGTTTTTCGCCATGTTGCATTTTGCCAACCACATCCTTTCCAAGTAGACAAAAAAAGTGCCAAATAAAGTATTGCTCAGGTAATAGAGCAACAGGAACTTGCTTGCGGTGCGAAAAGTATACGTGTGGGAAGTGCTTAGTAGAGCAACCATTGATTTGTAAAAACTGTGGTATTGAATAACGAAAAAATTTTATTACAATGCTGTTTTTATGATTATTGTTTTTTTTTTTGTTACAAAGATTGAATTTTTATATATGAGACTGAAAGTTCGTTAAGTTAATGATATTACAATGTTTGATTATCTTTCTAATAAAAATAAAAAAAAATGAAGAAGGTAATATTTTTTAACTATTGTTCCCGTTATATTGCTCAAATTATCTATATTTAACTGATAATTTGAAATCCCGACAGTTTTTGCCATTATTTGTAAGAGGAACCAGATAATCAGGGGTGACGATGGCCAAAGTGGTCATTGGGGCCACCATAAACCAGAGGTCCCCAATAAGGGTTGGGACCGAGTACGCGCGAGGCTCGGTCACGGCCGCTTACACTTTCCAGGCCCGCACCAACGACGGGTTTGTTTTTCGGGAAAGTGCAAAGTGGGGATGCGCCCATAAAAGCATGAGGAAAAGGGCATAGTCAGTTTTTAGTAAGATAGAAACCGTATTGTACGAACGAGAGACGATTTTGTAAAAGAAATAAAGTAACCCTCACATATTTGAAATTTATTGTAATAAATGCACACATTTAGGTTAATAAGTAATATATTAGAATATAACATATAAATGGTTTATGTGACATGAACTGTTTCACATGCCAGTTTACTCGCTACTGTGTTGCTGTGAGCTATGCATTGTTCACACGAGGTGATACCAACAAAAATGAGCATCACTCGTATTTACAAGGCGACCAACCATCAAAATTGGTATCGTTTCGCTGCTAAACGTTGCGTCTTTCGAGCGCATAGGGTTAAAAATCGGTAACACAGAAGTAACGAACGCGCGAAATCAATTTCCTGAAACGCAGAAGGATTTTTTTTTATTGAAATTTACGTAATTTGGATAAATTTATAAGAATAACCATTTAACCCTTTGCATTCAGAAATGTATAACATTTGTTGTAATAAATGCACACATTTAGGTCGATAAGTAACATCTAAATGGTTTATATGACATGAACTGTTTCACATGCCAGTTTACTCGCTACTGTGTTGCTGTGAGCTATGCATTGTTCACACGAGCTGATACCAACAAAAATGAGCGTCACTCGTGTTTACAAGGCGACCAACCATCAAAATTGGTATCGTTTCGCTGCTAAACGTTGCGTCTTTCGAGCGCAAAGGTTTAAAAATCGGTAGCGAGGAGTAACAAGCGCGCGAAATCAATTTCCTGAAGCGCAGAAAGGGGTGGTTGGGGGATGGTAAGTTTACAGTCCAAGAAATCCGGCTCTTAAAAAGCGAGATAAGGCAGACCGCGAATAATAAATCGCGCTATCTGGCTTCCTGCACCTCCCGGGGCCACCGTGGGCGTCCTAATATCCTGTAATTAAGAGGGTGTTACGATGACGCCCGAACCCCTTTGGCCTCCCTCTTATGGAATTAAGGTGGCTTTACTTGGTTAGTTTTCAAAAGTTCCGGGCCCGGAAAGCACACCGCTGAATACTAACCGCCTCATCAACGACACATGCCACCGAGACTACTGCCTCGCGTAATATTACACACCGCGTCGCCTCTGTCACGGCATCTCCTCCTTCGCCTGTCTAATCTTTCGGGTGATTAGAACCTCGCGCAATTAGCCATGCGGCTAGAAGATTATGCATCCACCCCGTTTCCCGCATTTTCTTGTATTTTTATTCTTTTTTTTTTTCATTCGACGCTTGGGTTTCGAACACTTAACCCTTAGCGCTTCGTCGGTTCCGCTGCGGAGACATTCTGTATCTTTTTTTATTATTAACCCGTTGGCCTACACGATATCTGCCAATTGCGCGAGCTATTGTAAACAAGAAAGTCGGTCGCGCGTCGTGTCATTCAATTGTTCAGCCGTGTACCCGAACTGGCGCAAAATGTATACTTTTCATGACATATATATTTCAGTGCAACGAAAGGAATTGTGAAATAATAAACAATGTTTAGGTACAAATAGTAATTTTAAGACGTCTAGGGTGTAATCATAATCAAAGGAATGATATTCGATGTGGAATAACTCCAATCGCTTGTTCTAATAATACGTAGCGTCTTATGCACAAATTCCACGCCACAAGTCTGATTCTTGGTTTTTGTTTATGGCACAAATTCTTTACCACGAGTCAGATTCATGGTTTTCGCTTATGGCACAAATTCTTTACCACGAGTCAGGCACATATGTATAGGCCAAAGGGTTAACCCTAGAACTCCTGAGCCTCGATCTGTTACGCGAACTCCTAAGAGGAGGTTCCTCGAACCCATACTTCTTTTTATACATTTATCCTGGAAAAAGTAGTTCTTTGGAAAATTTTTTGCAATATTAGAATATACTATAGTTTGTAAACAAGACCACATATGTTTTTGCATTCAATTTGTATTGATTTATGTATATTTGTAAAATTAAATACTATTATAAAATAGTACAGTAACGTGCAGCTAGTTTGAACTTGATTCTTCTGATAAACATGAATGACAAAGTATAGTATTAACGAATGTTTTCTGCAACCATGTTTTTTGCATTTGTAACACCTTTGCTTTGGTTTTAATAAACTATTATATTTTATGCGTTCGCTTTTAGTCTCCATTATCCACTGATAACATCTTCCCTTTTTTGTCGGTTCTGTATCTTTTTGTATTTTAGTTCGTAGCGTCTTTCCAGTTAAAGTTCCCAATTAGTTATGTAGGCAATTTGCGGATTAGGTCGGCATTTGTATAAGGAGAACGGCAGAGATTAATAGCAAATGCCGATTGCCATTACTTTCTTTGGGCGGCCCGCGGATCAAAGTCAAGGTGTCGCCGCATTCTCTTAGGTGCCGCGTTTTCTTTTCGGCGCCGCTTCAAACATCGCCGCGTTTGAAAGAATAAAGGGTCGCCGCCGTAAATCTGATCAAAGAAGATGCGAACAGCAGATGTCCCAAATGCAAAAACGTCACTGAGGTTTGCACCAAGTGGGGATATCGAAGGCGGGCATTTTTTTGAAGGTCCTGTTTGGCGAAGGCAGGAACCGCCTATCAGGTTAGAGGCAAATAAATAGGGAATCTCGCGAGATCTCTCATCTCTCGTTAATTCCATGTCAGGAGGTTTTTTGAAAATTTTCCTCCCTCCACCTCAAGTAATCAAAAGTTCAAGATTATTGAAGCCAAAATTATTGAGGCATAATAAGGAGCCTCAACATGAGCTTTTAATAATCAACCATGAAATAAATAAATAGGAATTTTTACTATAAAAGATAAAATTATAAAAATTAATAAAAAATTATTAATTTTAAAATTAAATAACTCTAAAAAATAAAAATATAAAAATATAAATTTATTAATTAATAATAAAATTAACAATAAAGGCAAAGAAAAAAATATTGTATAAAATAATAAATAAAACCTAGCTATAATTCGATCAAATCTAATCCCAAAAAATATTAAAATTATAACGATTATTAATACTTCCATAGGTAACACCATTCACCCCTGTTAGCCGATAAGCCTGGTCCACAGACAGGAGCGGTGCCAAAAATCATTAATACACAAAAAAAAAAAAAAATCTCTCATCTCTCGTTAATCGTTCAGCGTTAATTGTTAATCGTTCGTTAAATATCGTTGTATCAGCTTGTTGTAATAATCACCGTCGTAATAGTTGCCGTTTTAGAGACTATCCTGACAGTAGTCTATGTAGAAAACCCGTTCGGTCAATAAATAATTCCTACAGTTACATAGTTTCATTCTTCGTTCTGTAATTTTTATTCTTTGAAGAAAAGGAGAGCGTGATGGTCCACTTCGCGTGATCGCCACCGCCCCGTGGCGTACCGTCCTCACGGCGACGCAGTCAGTTATATTTCTCTTATGCTTACTAATTTTTTACACATAGCAATGGGAACCTCTTAATATCAAACTTAAATCTGCATACAACAACAAATAATTTCAGGAGAATTTTTTATGAAAAGGAAATGATTCTAATTTAAGGTTTTCCAATTTGTGGGTTCGAGGAACCTCCCCTTAGGAGGTCTAGGGTTAAGCCGCATGGCCATTATACATATATTTTGACTGCATATATAGCAAGGCTTGCTTGTGAAAAGTTTCGATTGATTCTACACAGTAGTTTTTGGTTGGTGTCCTATCAAATATGGAAAGTAAAGAGCAACATTTTCGGCATTTTTTACTTGTTTACTATCGAAAAGGTAAAAATGGTGTTCAAGCAAGGAAAAACTTATCCGTTGTGTATGGAGAAGATGTATTGACAGAACCCCAGTGCCAAAATTGGTTTACAAAATTTCGATCCGGCAATTTTGATGTTGAAGATGCACCACGTTCTGGAAGGCCAGTTGAGGCTGCTGAAGACACAATAAAGGCATTAACTGATGCAAATCGGAGAATAACAACTCGTAAGATCGCTAAGAGATTAAATTTATCGAATTCGACCGTTCATGATCATTTGAAACGCCAAGGTTTAATCTCAAAGCTCGACATATCATATAAAGAACGAAATTACTTTCTGAACAACCTATTACAGTAAATAAATGTCACCGACCAGCAAACAAGCTGGACAGGTCGGAGCCGAAGATCTCACGATGGGCGGGACGGAAGACTAATTAATTTGAATCGCGATGAACGAAGAACGATGCTGCTTAATTCAACGGGGTAGCAAAAGGGTAGCCGTTCGCCCGGAGTTGTCTTTTGAATTATAATTTCATAGCAAGTCCGGCCCGGAATGCATTACACTCCCCCCGCCTGGCTTCCCGCTAATTCATAATTCCGAAGTTTTCCCGGAAACGAACGAAACGTTTAGCCTTCCGTGGGGCTAAGCCGTGCAAACTGGTCAAATTAAGAGCGGCAGTTTATGCTAAAGTTTTTTCGTTATTTCACTTAAGCGATTCCACCTTGCTCCACCACCGCCCCTCTCGCCCCTCTGCGACTAGGCCGCCATGGCTAGGATCAGGGGAATTTATAAGAACGCACGCGTTACCATAACCCACCCCCTCTCTCCAACCCCCTTCCCGTTAAATGTATAGCACGAAAGAGCCGCGGAACAGTTTGTAAGATCTCCGTGAATTTAATGTGTCTCCTTCCTACCGGCTTAAACAGAGCTAAATGGAGTTTACGCGTTATTGTCCGTGGAACTTCCAGCGGCGCTGATAAATCTTTGCTGTGCGAGGAACAGAAGAGTTCAGACGACGCCCGCTAGGGGTGTGCGGGTACACGAAATTATGGATACCTGAGCCTTGGATCGGGTTGAGTAAATAGTGCAGGAATACGATCGAGTGAATACAATCGAGTGGATGCGAGTTTAACACGTTGACTGCCATGAGAGTCACCGGTGACCGGCACTCAACTTGACAGTGGCGCCATGGGGGTCATCGATGACCGACGCGCTCAGATTGGTAGAAAAACATAATTTGAACAAATGTCAATAATTATCGATTTTTTATCATTACCATCGTTAAGGGGCCATTCTACTGTGACGGATTGAAAAAATCGAATTTTTTTTCTTTTGCATTTTCTTAGACTTTAACATGTTAGAAACTTGTTCCCAAAAGGATTTAACAGAATTCGAAAAATTAACGGTGCTATATGTAGGAATGCGATCGAGCGGATGCGAGTTTGGGAAAGTCTGAAGAGTACTTGAGTTGGGCGATTGTCGTGCGAACGCAGAATGCTTGGGCTCGAATGTTTCTAAGGCGTGAAAGATGAGAACTTTGGAAAACAGTGTGACTGAGAAATTCTGGGTGGTCGTGACCGAATGCGTAGAGTGAGAAAGGTTGACAATTAGAATGAAAGGAAACGAGTGTTTGGAAGAATATATGACGGGGAAAATGCGAGCGCGAGGCAGAAAGTATTGGACGGTGAAGACAGAAAGGTTTGGTTGTGAACGTAGAAAGAGTGTTAAAGTTGCTAAGTTGTAAAGTCGTTTAAGTTGTTTTGTTAAATTGTTTTAAATATATTGTTATTAAGTTTTAATCGCTTCACTTTTATTTTTCACACCTGAATTCCATCTTCTGTTCTACATTTTATAGAACATTTCCTATATATATGCCTTCACACGAAGCGCCGTTCTGCCGCGCGCAGCTATCTGAGCGGTCGGGTTACCCCGGCAAGCCCGGAATTCCATTATAGATTTGAATCCTTACGATAATATGATAGTGAAGAAGCTTGAATGTGTTCTACACGTGAAAAAAAGGTTTGAAACTTGATTGAGAAGTGTGAAGAAAAAGAATAAAGGTATAGGAGGAAAAGGATCCGGGAAGCTAGCCGATATCAACGATTTGACTACATATTGTGGATTAGCCATTTTACGAAACACCGATTCGGTTGAAAACATAAAGAACTCTGTTTGGGAATCGTCATTGGCCCAATAACCAAAACTTTCGCTGATAATCGCAATAACATCCGCAAAAGGCACGCAGCGATAAAAAGCCAATAGGCGTCGAAAGAGGCTCGGACAGTTCGTAGAACTGCACCATCAACACTATAGGAATTCTAGGAAGAGAAGGAAGGTGTACTGTACAGCCCTGGGATAGCTAATTAGCTTGTAAATATGATCAAAACTATCTATATACACCTAAACAGTACTTGAAACTTTAAACGCGTTTTCCTCAAAACCACATTTTTGGAAATGGCTGCCACGGTAGCTCCGTAACGGATTGACCGATTCACTTCCCGCTTGGCAGATGTGTTCATTAGATGTGTCATTCTCGTCTCTACCAGAATTGCTTCGATTGGAATTTTTTTCGAATTTTGGGAATGTAAAACATTCCGATTTTTTTACCAAAATTTAAAAATTTTTCTTTAGACCAGCGCCATTTTTTTTCTATTCAGTATTTTCAAACCATTCTGGTACCGACGATAGCCACGCTCATACAGATTAAGAATCTTGTTTATTTTCTGTTTTCAAATCACTACAACAGCTGGAATCATGGCAGCCATAGAAAGCTGTTTGTTTTACGACGTCATAAAAAGCGTTCTGCAATTTCACACACATATGCTCTCCTGGCTCGCAAAAATTTTTAAATAAACTTAAGATTATAATAAACAAATATCCTAAACCGCAAAATGATATGTTGCAGAGTTTACCCACAAAAAGTTCCCAAAAATCGTCTTGATTTCAGGCCGCCACAGTAGAATGGCCCCTTAACGTAATGGTGTGAAGAAATTAATGAAGTGTAAAACATCTAAAAATAGTTATACACTATAACTTATTTATCATAGGTAATATTCCAATAGTATATGTATTGTATAATAGAAAATTCATCGTGGGGCCACGGGCAAACCTTGTAAAATTGGCGTGGCATTCAACGTGATATGGAAACTGTGAAAAATGCTTGAGTTGATCGATAGCCATGTGAACATAGAATATTTGGACTGGATTGGAGAAAAGAGAAGGAAAAGGAATAGGAAGGGATGTTTCGTTTGGGGTCTACTAGTGGACTCTTCAGTAAGGCTTATCTAGCAGGCCCCTACCTTAGACACAGGGATAGGAAGGGACAGATCAGAACGTAGCCTGGCTCGAGCACTTGCAAGAAAGGTGGTCGCTAAATTCCTGCTAGTGGCGAAGGCAGGAAAGTCGCCACACTGGACAACGTCACAACTGAGGAATTTTGGATGATCGTGACCAAATGCATCGAGTGAGAAAGGTTTAGAATTAGAAAGAAAGGAAACGAGTGTTTGGAAGAATACACGACGGGGAGAATGCGAGAACAAGGGTATCAAAGTTGTAAAGTTGAAAAGTTGTTAAACCATCGTTACTACTGTATGAATGGATATGATGCGATTGAGTGGATGCGAGTTTAGGAAAATGTGAAGAGTGCTTGAGTTGATCAATAGCCATGTGAACGTAGAATATTTGGACTAGACAACGTCGCAGCTGAGGAATTTTTGGTGATTATGACCAAATGCATCGATTGAGAAAGATTTAAAATTAGAAAGAAAGGAAACGAGTGTTTTGAAGAATATAAAACGAGGAAAATGCGAGCACGTGACAGAAAGAGTGCGATTGCGAAAGAAGTAAAAACGTCGAAGTTGCTAAGCTGAAAAGTCGTTTATACTGTTAAATTATATGCTATTAAGTTGTTACTACTAAATTAAATTTTTATTTAAAACTATTAAATTATAATTTAAAATTTAAATTACTAAACTATTTTAAATACATAATACATAGTATTCTAAGCACTTCAATTTATTTTACTCACACCTGAGCCCTATCATCCACTCTACTAAATGAAAATAAGAAATTTCCTATGATACAGGGCTTAATGATTTTCCCCAAAATTTTTTTCTTCATCTTCTACAGGTTACTGTCTTTGCAAGCATTTAAAAAGAAAATTAAACTCTGACAAATAAGTTGTAAATCAAAGTTGTAAAATTGAAAAATTGTTAAACCATCGTTACTATTGTAGGAATGGATGTGATGCGATCGAGTGGATGCGAGTTTAGGAAAATGTGAAGAGTGCTTGAGTTGAGCGATAGCCGTGTGAACGTAGAATGTTTGGACTCGAGTGTTTCTAAGGCGCGAAAGATGAGCACTTGAGAAAACTGAGCGACTGAGGAATTTTGGGTGAACGTGACCGAATGCATCGAGTGAGAAAGGTTTAGAATTAGAAAGAAAGGAAACGAGTGTTTGGAGGAATATATAACGAGGAAAATTCGAGCGTGAGGCAGAAAGAGTGTGATTGTGAAAGAAGCAAGAACGTTGAAGTTGTATTAATTTGAGAAATCGATTAAGTTGTTATTATTAAATTATTTTAAATACATATATTAATAAAATTCTAATCACTTCACTTTATTTTATTCACACCTGAGTCCTCTTATCTCCCTCTAAATAAATAAAAGTAAAGAAATTTCCTATAGTAGTTGAATCGAGTTAGGGCTCAAAAGTATCGAGTATCCGAATTTTCGAGGTACCTATAGATGAGATCAGATCCCACGAGTTTCGGGTACCCAAGGTGACGGGTTTTAAATAAATAAAACACGATGATTTACTTATTACGGTTATGTTTAACCCTTATGGCTCTAAGTGTGCCTCTCAAGCACCACCAATATAATTAATGATATAAATATTGTAATCAAAATTATATTCTAAAATGAATAAAGATTGTTGGGCCCAAATCCGATTGCATAGAAAACTGGGGTAACGAAATATAAAAACAGCAAAAATTTTAAATTTTTATTTTTATTTTATGTATTTTATATTTATATATATTATACTTCTTATAATGCTTATTACATTGAATTCCTTTTAAAATTCCAATTTAAAATACTACTTAAGTTTAAGAAAAATAGCGTCACCCAAACATGGGTGACGTGGCGACAACCATTTTAACCCTTTGCACTCGGCTGTCCCCTCTCATGGGACATCATGATCCTAGCATATGATAGTTTCACAAATTTTCAAACGTTAGTTCAGACCCGGACGTTAAATAGTCATATATGTAAATTTTAATATACGACTTAACTAAACTAAATGAAGTTTAATATACGTGAATCATAGTAAATATTTCGAATTTGAAAATGTTTAAAGTTAGTATCATTAAACGACTAACGATCACCTCTCGAGTGCAAAGGGTTAACACTAGCACTACCGACAATTGGACCGTTTATTTTGAAAGTGGTACAAGTCCATTTTTTTAAAAAAAGTGAGATATCACGTAATTTATGCTTAACACTTTACCGACCGCTCGTGGATCAATTTATTCCCGACCGGCTAACTTTGCAGGGGATGCATCATTAGTGAATCGAGCACAATGATTTTCTTCGAGTAATTAATAGTTTAATATCTCTGTACAGTGCATGTATATACACGATTTTGCTCAAAACAGTCACCTTCGTATAAGGGAACAACAAAACTTACAAACTGAAGCATATAAAAAGCCGATTAATAGGCTTCCGGTAGGTGAAGTGTTAACTCAGTGTAAACTTTTTATTTATAACTAGTTAGTATTTAATTTCTAAAAAAATTCCCATGCTTTGTCCAATTTAAAATTGACCGATGAAAGAAATTGCGTAACCATTGATTATGAAAGTGGTGTAAGTCCAATTTCCATAGACAGGTTTCAGGCATTACGAAAAAAGAATTTCCTGTACACACCACAGGATTATCATGATGTCATAAAAGAATGTAGACAACATAATGAATTCATTTTATATGCAATGAAACGAGAGGATTTCGTTTCAACCAAAAATCTGCAGAACGTAATCAGAAAACAGATAAGCAGAAACACTAATGGAGATAAAATGAATTGGCTGCAAATATGTTGGATGAGGTTTCTTCAAAGTGCACCATATGCTATTAGGGGGACCGGAAAGTAATGTCGTTTCTGCGCATGTTAATATTTGATCGTCATTTCTCAGCTCATTGTGTACTTCAAAATCATACCAAAGACATTTTAAAGTTATAGAGACTTGTTTATTTGTAAATAATTGAATTAAAATTTCTTTTGCAATTTTGAGTGATATAGCTAGCCAAATACCAGAAGAGGTAGGTATCCGACATTGCATGCTTTTTGAGTTTCGCAAGGGTAGTAACTCAACAGTTGCTATTAAAAACATTTACAATGTATACCCAAATGGATTAGACGTTCGTAAATGTCAGAGGTGGTTTGCTAAGTTCAAATCCGGTAATTTTGATCTTTTTGACTCGTATCGATCAGGGAGACCAACAACTTTAAACAATGACGTGTTAAGAACGGAAGTGGAAGCAAATCCATGTAAGACAATTGAGTAAGTGTTAGACTGTCTTAAACAATCTTGATCGACTATCTAAGAACATTTGCAACAGATTGGGAAAGTAAACAGAGCAGGGTATTTGAGTCCCGCATAATTTGTTCGAAGAGAACAAAGCTAACTGATCCACCACATGCAACCTACTGCTTTAACAGCATAATACAGAAGCGTTTTTTGATTGCTTGATCACTGGAGATGAAAGATGGGTCCTTTATGGGAATCCAAAACGCAAAAGGCAGTGGCTCTCTCCGAATGAATCGCCACGAAGTACTGCTAAGCCAGGTTTACACCCCAAAAAGGCCGTTTTGTGTGTTTGATGAAGTATTCGCGGCGTTATTCATTTTGAAGTGCTGAAATCCGGACAAACTGTGAATGCAGACCTTTACTGTGAACAGTTGGATCGAGTAAACCAATCTTCAATTGTAAAGTGGCTAGTGATTATTAACAGAAAAGGCGTTATTCTGCAACACGATAATTGCATGACCGCACTGTGCAAGACAGACCCTGGAAAAAATTAATGAATTGAGGTGAGAGGTTCTGCTTCACCCACCATACTCGCACTATGTTGCACTATCAGATTTCCATTTATTCCGATCTCTATAACACTTTTTAAGTGACAAAAGATTTGCAAATTTGGATGACATACAAAATGCCATCTCCAGATATTTTGCTCAAAAACTAATTGATTTTTATCAATCCAACATTGAAAATTTACACACTAGATGGCAGAAGATTGTTGATAACGAGGGTGATTACATCATTGATTAAAAATAAAAACTCTTTAAAAATTTATGTGTTTGAATTTATGTGTAAGAAAACGACATTACTTTTCGGTCCCCCTAATACTTCATATGAGTCACCCTTGCTGTATGTGATCACACATTGTCATGTAAAAGAATGACGTTTTTGCGATTGACGAGTGCAGGAACCTACTACGGTCACCTCTCGAGTGCAAAGGGTTAAAAACGTAATTCTGCCGTCCTCGTCGGCAGCAGTAGACAATATTTGTAAACCACGAAAAACTACGTTTTACACTGGTCCTCCCGTCTTAAACTTTTGTCCCCTACTGTACGCCTAACAAATGAAATTCCGCCGTAAGTAGAGTTCAAGTAATTTTCCCAGAAATTCCTGAAAATAATTTCGATAGAATGCAACCCTGCGCACCCTCATCGGACGGCTATATAGTCTTTCCGGCGTCGAAGAGTGGAAAAGCGAACGACCAAGCTTTGGATTAAGCAAATGGCGGCAATAATAGTGATTATTCGGATTATGATATCAGGGCGCGAAGTGGGTTCGCTTGGACTTACCAGCAGCCACTAACTGCTACGCCACCAAATCCCAACTTCAAGACACCGGATTAAAACTATTACCACTTCGCGTCGCCCCTGCCCCTCAACCACCCATTTCCATCCCTCCTCGTCGGAGGCTTCTTCGACTCCTACCTCCTTCGCCGAAAACGTCGGTGTTTTAAATGCCATTCCACATCGGCTCTGGAACTTTTAACCCTTTGCACTCGAGAGGTGACCCATTAGTCGTTTAATGATACTAACTTCAAAAATTTTCAAATTCGAAATATTTGCTATGATTCACGTATATTAAACTTCATTTAGTTGAGTTAAGTCGTATTATTTGTTTAGTTAAGTCGATATTTGAAACGTTTGTTATAGGTTTTTAACTATAATATATTAGCTATAAAAGACTGTCTCCAACGAAAATTAATCAAAATCCATGTAATAGTTTGTAAAAGTTGCAACAGAAAATACGATTAAAAAAATTATTTATTTTATTGGAAAGTCATTTTAATTTGTTGTAATTGTACACTTCTTTATATAGGAATTGATGCATATTTGTATTCTCTTGAAAAACGTATTAAAGCTGTTTTGTCAAAAATCGAGTCGTTAAAATTAAAATCGGGTGAATTAAAATTTCTATCAAATAAAAGTATAGTGATTGTCCCGGCTAATAATGTTAGAGAAAGAAGTAATAATAAAGCAGTAATAATAAAAATTCATTCATAGATTTTTTATTATTATAATTGTAACTATAAAGTTTGATGCTCTCATAATTGAAGAAATTCCAGATAAATGAAGAGAAAAAATTATTAAATCTACTGATGGGAAAGAATGAAAAATATTTCATGATAATGGAAGATGAACAGTTGATCCAGTTTCAGCTAAAGGATTAACCCTTTGCACTCGAGAGGTGACCGTTAGTCGTTTAATGATACTAACTTCAAACGTTTTCAAATTCGAAATATTTACTATGATTCACGTATATTAAACTTCATTCAGTTTAGTTAAGTCGTATATTAAAATTTACATATATGACTATTTAATGTCCGGGTCTGAACTAACGTTTGAAAATTTTCGAAACTATCATATGCTAGGATTACGATGCTCCATGAGAGGGGACAGCCGAGTGCAAAGGGTTAACATTTATTCCTACCATGACCAGTCAAACGACCGTTTTTGTCATTTTTATTAGAATTTCATATAGTCAGTTACGAAAGTCTTCGTACACTATTTAACCTAACTTAAAAGTCTCAGTTTGACAATAAGTAACAGTGACAAAGGAATAAGTTGTAACTCTTAACCATCAGCAGCCATGCTTATCCTATAACATTGAGTCCAGTTCAGTTTTTAAGCAGATTGTGTTTAAAAAATAGCAGCGATATTGGGTAAAAGAAAATTTTGGAATATAGTTTGAGCAATTTGAGGATAAAAAATGAATGAATGAAGTGACGTATATTTTGTATCACCATTATATTAAATTATATTAATTGAAAATATTAATCTGTAAAATCAAATTTGTTCATTTCTATGGTTCGACTGTAAACTGTTGCTCTAATTCTCATCCAACAATTTACAGTTTTGAATTTTAACTAACTCGAATATACATTTTCTACTCTTTTACAAGCATAATGTCTCTCTTAATTTTGAATCTCCCTCATTTGTTATATTCTTCTTTTCGTACTCCTATCATTTAAGCCCAGATATTCTTCGTACAACTCAAACTTCACACTTTTTTGGAATCGCTACTCCACACTATCAAAAAGTAAATAAATTTTTTAATTTTAGTAGTTTCCACTCAGGTATTCCTAAAGTTTGTCTCAAGTTACCCTCCAAGGGACAGGAAATTCATCAAACGCTTCATTACATTTTTTTGCTTTTATTAAAAATCAGAAAACTTAGGAAAGATGAAGAAGAATATTTATAAGAATAATAATTAAATAATTAGTTTACAATTAGAGTCGATAAAACAATGTGACTTAATCATTTGATCACTGTTTCTCAACCCTTTTGTAACATTTATACGAGGGTGGTCCCAGAAGTACCGGACCCGACATAGAAAACACAAAAATTTTTGAAAAACATGTATTTATGTTTCAACATAATCTCCTTTCAGCTCTATACACTTTTTCCAGCGATGTTCAATAAGTTCGATACCCTTTTTATAATAAGAACTGTCTTGCTCTTCAAAATAACCGTTAACTGCCGACATCACTTCTTCGTCATTGGAAAATCTTTGACCACTGAGCCATTTTCTCAAGTTTGGGAACAGAAAATAATCCGAGGGAGCTAAATCTGGCGAATAGGGTGCATGAGGTAGCAATTCGAACTTTAATTCATTAATTGTGGCCATTGCAACAACGATGACCAATTTTCTCCATTTTCACGAATTCACTGCAAACGTTTACTATTGATGGCTGCCAAACAAAAACTAAACAACGTAACGTCTTCAAACTTGAAACATATGCTTTATAGATTGTGTACTTTCTAATGCAGTGATATGTTTTAAACAACTATCCCCCTCTCTAGGTCAGGCTGGGTACTTATGGGACAACCCTCGTATAACATATGCCCGACCTCCCTCGCTATTATACAAAAGACATCATTATGCAGAAAGAAAACACATTAAAAGCACAGTAGCCAGAAGAATAAGCTGGATTTGAAGGCAAAGGTGAGGGGTAGCACGATGCAGCGGCCCTCGTTGCCTCGCACCGTACAACGGAATGGGGGACATAATCTTGGTAAACGTTAAACGATCTTGGCAGATCTCGAATTCGTAAAACTGGCAGGGGTCGGTAGTGCATTAAACAAATGTTTAATTATCTAGGGTTAAAGTATTTGCAAACCAAGGCAAGCATGACGAACGTGCACGAATGAATGCAGCACATGTTCGTTCGTGCTCGAACATGTTCGATCTCTGGTCGGTAAATCAAAAGAAGATCGATGATTGAACGAATTTTGCTCTCTTTTGTGTGGGCGGAGTTTAATACAAAGTGATTTTCCAAACTACTAACCGAAACCATGTGAAACACTGTCGAACATATTCGAATATTATTAACGAAGATGAACGATCATGCATAAAAAATATTCGTGTTCGCTGTTGTTCGTTCATGTTCGTCTTCAGTCTAGACATACAGTAGCGGACAAAAGTATAAGACCAAAGAGTCAACGAAATTAAACTAACTAATTTGTAAGGAATAGCATGATAAAATTTGCATTCTGTGCTTATTAACCAGTTAAGTGTGGCGACCTCTTTACAAAGCACCTCCCAATGTGTGTCGCGATAATCAGACGATGACGGATATAGTTATAAATCCAACTCAAATTATTTATAATTTTCATTTGCTTTTTTTATTTCGTGTTGACCTCTAAACATTTTAAACATATTAAACTTTACGAGTATAATTTAGTTTTCGCCAAAATTATAATTTAAATATCAAATTGTAACAAAATTTTACGCATGACGGATATAATCGTCATGACACAAAATTTTGTCGTATCTCCATGACGGATATAGTCGTCAAACACACTTAACTGGTTAATAAATAGTGTTCTACAATAATAACAATGAAAATGAACGTACAGACAATATTTGCAAACCATAAAACTAAGTTCTACATTGTCCTCTCTGTTGGATTGAAATAACGATTATAAATGCAATAACAAAACAAAATGAATTTTATTTAATAAGAAGAGACGGGATAAAATATAAGAGTAGACTATTTCTCTCTCTCTCTCTCTCTCTCTCTTTTTATTACATGGTTAATTCGCGACTAACGTACGAGACAACTCTATCTTTGTTTTTGGTTGCTCACGCGTTACAGCCGGGTATTTAAAATTCCTATTTCTCGCACTCTGGTCTTAGACTTTTGTCCACTACTATACCTTTAGGCTCGCCAACTTACTAGTTTCCTACGATACACTACAATTCTGAACTATTAACGCTTTCGCTACGGACTCGCTAACTATAATCGGTCGTAGAAAGGAAAGGGTTAAAAAATTATCGCATAATGCAATAATACTCTGTTCACGAAATTTCAACGGGGTGACTATAGTCACCGCTCGTAGCGAAAGGGTTGACACGTTCCGTGCCACATGTACCACCGGTGGTACACGCAGTCATATTTATTTAATGCGCTGAAAGCATATATTTTATTACAAATATAATTCTATAAACTATATTTCTACATAAAACATGAAGCATTGTACAAGATACAGTATAGAGCAAAACACATAAGTTTATTTAATTGTTGTATATACAATAATTAATAATTACATTTATCCACTTCGGTACGGCGCTCATCGGCCGCAAAACCTTGCCCACAACCGGCACTCGCCATCCACACGCTGTTTCGTGCATCGACAGTGAATCCCGTCTTGCACTTTCACAGATCTGCGACGAGGAAAGCTTTGAAGCACTGAAAACTTGTTTTACATTGCAAACGGCATTACACTTGTAATGTAAATCAACAGAGCATATGTTTTTATTACGATATTTCTAAGTGTTCACAATTTTATTTTGATAAATGAAAAATTAGAAAATTTAATTCAAACGTATTGTTTTAATTTGTAAGTAATTCGGTACGTTTTGGTAATTAAATTGTAAGAACTATGCCAAACAATGACCGTGGAACGCTCCTCGAAGCCTGACCAATAATAGTGGCTCGCGGAGCGGACGGCACTGCTGTTGAATAAATATACAGGGTGTTCGGACAGCCCTGGGCTTAAATTGAAAGAGTAACTCCCTGAGACATTCTAAGATGAAAATCAAGAGTAACGATTTTGCGTTTGAGGCTTTGTTTACAAGTTATAACTAGTTAAAGATATCGTTTAATCCGGACCGTTCGACGGTTGAGCATCACTGTGGACTCAGCGACGTTACCGACCGAGTTGCCTCGGTTACCCGCTCTTAAGCGTCGAACGGTCCGGATTAAACGATATCTTTAACTAGTTATAACACGTAAACAAAGCCTCAAACGCAAAATCGTTACTCTTGATTTTCGTCTTAGAATGTCTCAGGGAGTTACTCTTTCAATTTAAGCCCAGGGCTGTCCGAACACCCTGTACATACAGGTATCATCCTGGTACATAATAATTCGAAGTAAATTATTAGGTGAACGTACACACTGCAATTGCAGAGATAAGGGCAAAAAGTTCTTGGCTGTCGACTATAGTCGACGCTCGGCTATTCGCGTTCATCTGTAACTGTCGACTATAGTCGACGCTCGTACCGAAGTGGTTAATGGTGCATTTAGTCAAAATATCAAATGGCCTGGAGATCATGCCGGGCAAAAACGGCTTGGCACGGAACGTGTTAACGCGGCTCGACGCAGACCGGTATAATACAATCGGATAGGGAATACCCGTTGCGTCCCCCACTCCGCGGCACGGTGCGAGGCAACGGGGGCCGCCGCGTCGCGCTACCTACCCCCACTCCTTCGCCTTGAACTCCAGCTTATTTTTCTGGCTACGCTGGTCGCGTACTTGGCCCCCGCCCGTGGGCGGCTCACCCTTTCTCGGTGGGAACGCTTAACGCGATAACCGTTAGAAGAAGAAGGTGCAGTTCCGTGGATATAAGTTGGATCGGAGTAAGTCGCGGCGCGGCGCGGAGTCGCGAATCGCGGTATTAATTCGGCAAACGGACTACGAACGGATTATTTCGTGCCCCGCCGGAAGATCGTCGCCTGTTGGTTGGCTCCCGCGGCTAATTATTGTTTTAAGGATTACCGTTATGTGTTTATTATGCGGTCTGGGAGGACCTTTGCTGCCTTAATATTCGGTAGATTTCAGCTTCGGCCGAGAGGAGAGCTCTTCGCCTCGTTTCCTGTCTCCTTTCCTCGCCGACGCTCTGCGTCGCGGAACCCGGCCTACGTTTATGAATAATTTTCAGCTCTCGCGCTACCTAACCCCCTCCCCCTCTCCTCCTCCACCTCCTCCCTTCCCTCGTTCCTCCGCTACAGCCACTCCGACAAACGTTCCGCTGGATCGTCCGTCGAGTATTCACCTCGTAAACCCCTAATGCTGTGTCCCCGTTCGAGGGCTGACTCCGGTGTTTGATCCTCGTTGGTGCTCGAGACACTTTTTATTAGGAAAAAAAAGGAAAATTGTACGAATATCGTTGTTACGTCCGTATCGCCACAATTTGTTGAGTGAATTTCGTGACGTAAAAAAGGAGTTGAATCTTTCGAAATTTAATATACGATTCTCCTAAAATAGCACACAATTTTCTTTGGATATTCTGTAAACTTTTCAAATTTCAAGAAAGAATTTAAATTACGAATTTTTGCATAAAACATCTGAAGTATTAAAGTAACGAAATTGGAGTAATTTAAGTTTTTACAACAAAACATAATTTAATATGAACGTTTATTTTATGTACACATAAATTCTAAGTATTTCTTTATTTACGGGCGTATAGCCCTTTTGCAAAAGAAAAGTATAAAAAGAAGGGGCAGCGACAAAAATTCATTGGAAGGCACAATTCTGAGGATATTATGTTTGAAATTCGTGTAAGATTCAACAAAATTTGTTTATAATTAAACAGATTCAATTTAGTGCGTTTTATTAGTCATAAAGTGAACTATGGTTCTCAACCCGCAAAAAAGACGATGCCTAAAAGCAGTTTGGGTGTTAGTTAATTTATAACATTTAATTTGTAATTAAAAATTTATTTCAATCTAATACCTTTATAAATAAGCTAAATAAAGCTATTAGGCTCATAACCTACAAATAGAATTAAATTCTTTTATAAATTTATATTAATAAGTAATATGCCTGAATAAAGGATTATTTTGATGAAATATTAATATATTAATATACTATTATGTACTTATATTTATTAATTTTTTTAATCCCGTAAAATTCAAAATTTTAAGTGCATAAAACACCAAAATATAATAAATATAATTTATTTAAATTATAGAATATCTTTAAATTAAAAAATTTTTATTTTAAGTTTAACTTCTCCAATTTTTATGATGCATTTAAAGCAAAATTCGATAAATTCGTTCATTTCATCCCACAAATCAGATGTATCAAATACGCTTGATATCTTTCGAAACAGAGCGGTTTGCCTTGCCTCCTTCGACACGTTTCACCAAATTCCGAAGAGATCGCTGTTGCTTAGCGGTGCTAAAAATAAAATACTTCGTTAAAAAGTAATCAGAAGTAATTGACATTTATACCACATTCAAATTAACGAAATAACTATGTTCAGAAAAAAAATTAGAGGATAATATTTTTCTTTTTCTTTTTTTTTAATTGCTATGCAAATGCAAATGCAGAAAAAAGGGAAAAAATTAAAATTATTGAAACTTACTCATATCTTTCAAGTGGAAGAATTTTTTATTATTAAATGTAAAGCACTAGATATATACACTATTAACAACAAAAAAAGTAAATAGTAACTTATTAAAAATATTAAAATTTAATAATTAATAATTTTATAAGTATTATGTATTAATACAATTTTTTTCCTATACATATAACCGTCGCTCGGTCTTAGTTTCCGAGATATTTGCAAATTCCCTTCCGTGCTACTTCATTGAATTTTTGTTATAACTTCTTAATGAAGCTCTATCTGACCTATGTTTACATAACATTTTCTTCTTACTTTGTGCCATGGAATACACAGACAAAGTTTGAACATTAAAATCTGGGACACCCTGTATATACTTCGAGGCAACTTATCTCGTATCTGTAACTTCAGATGCTATTGATCTCAATATCTGACATCTTACATGCTATTTACATTATCTAACTACAATTTTCAAATGTTGGAAGAATATTGACATTCAAGTAGATCAAGTAAAACACAAATTCTTAAGATCTATTTTTTTCATTTTTTGGAACACGAACAGTTACACCGTGTGTCGTACGGAAACCAGCCCGGCCACGTTCATCAAATCGATCCCGTAGAGTTCCTAACGAGATCGCTGTAGATCCGGAAGCACGTGCCGTACGTGCTACGGAATATTTCAGTGGCACGCACCCGGGGCCGGTTCTCGCGCCCCTTTTTGGCCCAGCGGCGAAGGGCGGCCCCGTATCTGTCCCGGCGCCGGCGAAAGGGGATGGAGGACGCGTTTATTTAAAAAATGATTTAACCAAATGGTTTTACATATGTAATCCCGATATAAAGCCGCGGCTAATCTCGGAGGACCACACGCGCGGTCCACTCGTACATTCGCTCGACGGTAATCCACGTATACGCGCCTCTGCCCGCGTGTCTCCGCACACATCACTTCCGCGTCGCCACCCTCCTGACCTGACCTGCGTTCAAACTCAACCCCCGCTACCACCACCACTATCACCACCCTTTCGTTCGTTTTTTTTTCGCCCAACTTTTTTTCGATGAGCAAGCACGAACGAAAATCACCATGGTTTTCCAACGCAGGCCAGCTAAAGGGGTTGCACGGGGAGGGGGTGTTGTTTGCGAAGGCCGAGCATAGGGTGCGTGGTGCTGGAGCGCGCGGCCGGATGATTTAGATGGTCCCCGATGATATCCGCGCCTTTTGAAAAATGTCGCCACGCCGAGGAGAAAAATATAGAAGCCAAGCATGGCCGACACCAACCCCCCCTCCCATCCCCTTTTTGTTACCCCCGCAACGGTATGTGTGCCGGCGCTTTATCAGCCCCGGCGGCGGGTAACTTTATTGCCGGCCGAACGATATTTCTTGTCGAATCAGCGGTTAACAAAAGAGCCTGAAATACGAGTGGCGATGAGTGAAATTAGAGGATCGCCGTAATCGAGTAATTGCGATCGAGGTAAATCGCCATGCTGCGACGGAGACCCGACTGCGTTAGTCACCGTGAGGGTATGTTCTACCGTATGATGTTGGCCGTTTGAGTCACTTGGACTTCGACGCAACTTCAGCTTTGCGCTTACAGTGGCTCCAAAAAGTATTCGTACACTGTGTTTGGGACTCCACGATTGTTACAGGTGTGTAAAATCGTTCGAGTTCCGGGTGAACTTGCACGTGGTGTGCCGACTAACAAGTTCAAATTCTATACACAGTTATACTATGATGTTCACTACTATAATACTATGATACTGTGATACTATGATACTATGTTACTCAGATACTATGCTTCTCTGGTTACTATGTTACTGATACTCTGATACTATGTTACTCTGATTCTAAGTTGCTATGTTACTAAGTTACTATGAGACTATATACTATACCCCGGCGCCGAAGTGGCTCAGTTTTATATGGAGGAGTTCGACTGGTCACTCCTCCATACCTCAAGGCGATACGCTAATTGGTTAGAGCCAAAAAGTCAAAACTCCAATCAGCAGTATGCCCTGAGTGCCACCAACCCCCGTTCTTGTACCCTTAGCACGCGTTTCGAGAACGAGGGTGGGGTGAGCCACTCGGAGCAGGAAGTTTCCAGAATTTAGGCAACGAAAGGGAAATTCCTCTAGGCCCATGTGCTCTTTACTATCGAGGAACCACGGTTGACTTAGAAATTAAAGCTGTTGTCCCTCAGTGGATTTTACGAATGTTCGACGAAAAAGGCAAATAAAAGGCTAAAATGTCTTAGTCCTCAAAAATAGCACTACCGGCACGCTTATGTCGTAAATGCCCCAATGGAAACTTCCCGCTGATGTTTTGTGGGACAGAAGATGCTCTCCCCGTTGAGAGACCTTGGCCGCGTATGCAGCGCAAGGGTCTAACACACTGTGTCACAAATAAATTCGTTTAACCCTGAAATTCTGAGTCTGATAGAAGTATAAGTCTGATAGAGGAACCACCTATCAGGCCGGAGAAAAATAAATAGGAAGCCTCGCGAGAGGTATCAATTCGTTGTCCTAGTAGAGTTCGTTATCATGGTCATTGTCATAGTAGTGTCGTTGTCTTGGAAGGAATTCCGAGAGTAGTTTGTGTGTATAACCCTCGGTCAATCTTATCCTACAAAGTAAAATTTCCTATACGTATTTGGCCTGCTGGATTTCCTTAGCAGTGTGCCGTAACTCCGTTTTAAGCGGTTATACGCAGTTAGAAGGCCGGAAAAAGGCGATACTTCAAGAATTTTTTCTGGAGAGATATTTTGATGTATTACTTTTAAACTTTGTACACATATTGTAGTAGTCTTTGACTACATTCTCAATTTTTTTTGCTATGAAAATAATAATTCTGATAGCCACTACAACCAATCTCCAGGAACACCTCCAAAAAAACACGTTCTGCGATGAGCACGATATCTGGGGACTGGGTTATGTGAAATAAAAAAAAAAACACAAATTTTTCTTTAA
>JAOPTO010002111.1:144555-326793 GCA_033822845.1 Tetrapedia diversipes | reverse complement strand
AACCCGCATTTCAAGTTGACGTTTCTTGACGGAACTTTTAGCGGATTTTTAAATAACTTATTATTTTAACATTAGAAACTACCCCGACGAGATTAAACGGTGCTTATTTGCATGGAACAGATGAAATTGAAAATTGCATGAGAAAATACTGAATACGTAGAAGACAAATCTTTATTTATATCTTGTGCAGAAAATTTAAAGAGTAAATAGAATTATGGTAAAAAGAAAAGAATTAAAGAAAGAAAAAAATAGTAAATTTCGGAAACTTTGTCACGATGAATTTATAAAGTTGCTATGAATAATCACCAATTGCTCATTTTGACTGCTCTGGTAGTTCTAGTGTTAATGCACCTTTAACACTGTAGCTACTGGCAATTAAAGGGTACTTATTTGCATAGAACAGATCAAATTAAAAATTGCATGAGAAAATACTGAATACGTAGAAAACAAATCTTTATTTATATGTTGTGCAGAAAATTATACTAAATTTCGGAAACTTTGTCACGATGAATTTATAAAGTTGTTATGAATAATCACCAATTGGTCATTTTGACTGCTCTGGTAATTCTAGTGTTAAATTATTTTAAATAACTTATTATTTATTTTTAAATAATAAATTTTACCGGCTGGGTAACATTTTTTGCAATGATCATTGCGACAAAAAATTAATTCGACGATCTGAAATTAGCATTAATGGTTTTTAACCCTTTGCGATCAGAAAGTCACTGTTAGTCATCTACTAATATTAATTTCAGAGGTTTTCAAGCGCAAACTATTTATTAATATTCGCTTATAATATACTTCATTCAGTTTAGTTAAATCGTACACTAAAATTTACATATACGAAGGCCTGATTAATAAACAAACTAAGTAATGTTTGAAACTTTGCGAAACTATTTTCTAGCAATTAACAGTCATGTTTCATGAGTACAAAGGGTTAACTTTAGATATACAAAATATATTAATCACATTCTAGAACTCAGTACTTACTGTCCCTGATTTTCAGTTAGGCTAGAAAAGTTGATAACTTATGCTAACACGATAGCTTAAAGCTTGTGTGGAAAAAGCTTATACGATGAAGATGAAACTTGTAAAAAGTAAAAGCGAATCTATTATTTTTATTTATTTTAAGCTATTCACTACCGTTGTAGACTATCTATAAATATCGTTTCACATTTTCTGATAATCCTATACAGAATTTCATCCCGAGTTCCGTTTTCGTCTGAAAATAATGGAAAGGAACACCACGACGATCCTTAAATACGTAATGTGCTGTCGTCTAGGTTCAGACAACTAACCAATTATGTATAACGTCAACTATTGATTGCAATTATGACACGACCGGTGCAAGACTTGATACGGATATAGCACCGGTCGCTATTTCATAAATTCGCAATGACACACGGCTAGGCCGTGAGTGACGCGTCATATATCGTGTAACAGCAAACGTTTATGTGCACTCGCCGGCACATAATTGCAATTAGAGCGGAATTCATTTACATCGGGCCCGACGTTCGATTTGTTGGGAGAGAAAGCACGGATTTATACGACGGCACACGCCCTGTCCCGATTTATTTCCGTGCACGTCAATCCAACCACGGTGCTCTGATGTAAATGTGATTAGATTATCGTGCAGAGGTTAGAGATTGTGGAAGAAAGTAAAATTTTTCTGATTCAATTTCTCGAAGTGAAATTTTAAGTAGGTATGTACAATATTGTGACAACAATTTCTTTGTGTTGTATAATTTATTCAAAACTAGAGTTACTGACAATTAAAGTGTACTTATTTGCATGGAAGAGATGAAATTGAAAATTACATGAAAATATATTGAATACATAGAGAACAAATCTTTATTTATACCTTCTGCTGAAAATCATCGTAAATTTTGGAAGATAATCACAGTGGATTTATAAGATTGCTATGAATAATCACTAATTAGTCATTTTGACTGCTGTGGTAGTTCTAGTGTTATTACACCTTTAACACTAGAAATACTGACAATTAAAGTGTACTTATTAGCATAAAAGAGAGCAAATTAAAAATTACACGAAAAAATATCGAACACACAGAAAACAAATCTTTATTTATACCTTCTGCAGAAAATCAGAGTAAATTTTGGAAGCATGGTAAAGTGAATTTATAAGGTTACTATGAATAATTAGCAATGGGTAATTTTTACTGCTCTGGTAGTTCTAGTGTTATTACACCTTTAACACTAGAGCTACCAACAATTAAAGTGTACTTCTTTGCATGGAAGAGAGCAAATTAAAAATTACATGAAAATATATTGAATACATAGGGAACAAATCTTTATTCATTCCTTTTTCAGAAAATCATAGTAAATTTTGGAAGCTAACCACAGTGGATTTATAAGATTGCTACGAATAATCATCAATTGGTCATTTTGACTGCTGTGGTAGTTCTAGTGTTATTACACCTTTAACACTAGAGCTACCAACAATTAAAGTGTACTTATTAGCATAAAAGGGAGCAAATTAAAAATTACATGAAAAGATATTGAATACATAGGGAACAAATCTTTATTCATACCTTCTACAGAAAATCAGAGTAAATTTTGGAAGATAATCACAGTGGATTTATAAGATTGCTATGAACAATCACCAATTGGTTATTTTGACTGTTGTGATAGTTCTAGTGTTAAATATCGTATTGGTTCAGCCTGCTACAGGCTCACATAAAGTTTCATTGAAATCAGAATTTCAGGATTAGGTTCAGGTTAGGTTCAGGTTAACCACCTAATGCCTCGAAGAATTTTCCACATTGTAAATCACATTGTGAATCAATGTTTCTTTTCGCTACAGATTATATACTAATGCTATTCAGCAATTTTTATTTTTATTTGATGAAATTTTTAGAGGTGATTAAATTGTGCACACCTATCCTATATCCTCGGAGAATCCACAGTTCCCATATGGAGGATGAAAACATCAGATTTAGGATGGAGAATATTGAATTCTCCTAGAAGTACAGCAAAATTGTTTTTCCCTGTTCGCAAACACCGTTCGATTTTAAATATTTGCACAGTTTCACTATTTTCCTGCGCGCTCCGTTATAGATATATTCTGTTAGTCGTATTTTTTCTCCGTTTCCTGCGCAGCCTGCCGTATCGATGAGAATTTATCCTCGAAATACGATTTTATGAAAATTAACGCTGTTTTCGTCGGTCGGAAGGACAAATAAATAAATAAACCGGATATTTATTATTTTGAGAGAGCCCTTTGCTTTGGGTAGCGCACCCTGGTGTACACGCATCACTGTTTCGTAAATATTTGCCCGCGCAAATTCTTCTACTTTATTCGTAAACGTAAAAATCTAATGGGAATACGCGGTGATAAGAGAAAATTATTAATCGAACAGAAAATCGAAATGTTTGAACTAGCGAACGCGGTAAACGGGGGCGGGAGCGGGGGGTGGAGAAGCGTAGAAAAAATGGTGGATTCCCATATTCTGGAAATTTCATTTCGATTTTTTTAAACGTTGCCCACGCTACCGCCATGTTCGGGATTAAAAGCTAATTCCAGCGATCCAGTTTAATTGAGCGATTAACGGCTAAATAAAGCCCTCTCCTCCCTCCCTCTCTCTCTCTCTTTCGCCCTCGCAGCACTCGTCCCTTCTCTGCCTCTCTCTATCCGACCCTCGTCCACCACCACCTTTTAGAACAAATCGTTCGTGATGGTGTCCAGCCCGCTGGAAAATATAATTCAAAGATATTTATGGCTGGATTACCGTTGGAATTGGGTATCTAATATACATGACCGGTTCCGCTGCCCCGCCTGGACTATAACTGTCCGCTAGAGGGTTGCATTTCGCCCTTTTAAAACGATATCACTCTGCCATTATCGTGCGAATGCTATTCGATTACGCGGCCACGCGTTCTCGATCGTTGCCACGCGAAGTTTCACACGATCGTATCCAAAATTCACCTGGCGAATCTTCGCCTAACCTATCCTGGAATCCGTGTAGAGAATTATCGTGCGAAGAGACAAGGGACAAAACTTCTCCAGGGCTCGTGGAAAAGGATTAACCGCAACTGATAGCCGTGAGCGTGGAGGAACGTGCTTGAATCTGCAGTTATATACCAAAACATCGACCATCCAACTATTCACGTTCTAGTCGTTTTAAAAGCTAGCCTCTCAACCTAGTTAGATCCTCGTTGGAGTTCACCATGGGTAAACAGACAACAAGAAATAAAGAGGAAAGAGAAGAAAGCAGCTACAGGAAAAATGATTTCATAACGTATCCTGGAATCCACGTAAAGAATTATCGTGTGAAGAGAGGAGGGACAAAACTTCTATAGGGATTGTGAAAAAGGATTAACCGCAACTGATAGCCGTGAGCGTGGAGGAACGTGCTTGAATTTGCTGTTACGTACCAAAACATCGACCATCCAACTATTCACGTTCTAGTCGTTTTAAAAGCTAGCCTCTCAACCTAGTTAGATCCTCATTGGTGTTCACCATGGGTAAACAGGCAACAAGAAATAAAGAGGAAAGAGAAGAAAGCAGCTACAGGAAAAATTATTTCATATCTGTAAGATCTGTCCCCTCGTCTAAGTGTTGTTCACCCTCGTTTATTAGGGATAAAAAATTTATCGGTCGTTAGGATTGGATCGTTTAGGAATCCTTTTAGCGGGAAAGGTCGTAGAACGTGGCGGATACAGAATTAATTAGAGGCAGCTGCCGACAAGGAGAAGCTAGACGCGATCGCGCAAGGGTAATTTTGATCCTGATCCAGAGTTAGGGCCGCAGCTAGTGTCCGGTGTCCAACGTTCTGCAGTGTCCGGTGGTTAGTGCCGGACCAGATGTCGCCACGGGCGTGACGTCACTGGTTAACTACCCTTTCGCGACCAGCACCACCACCACCACCACCGTCAACCACCCCCTGCACCCTGCCCGCTCTACCCCGTTACCTTCACCGCACCCGACGGACACGATATACGGGGATGATTCTGATTAATTACCGATAGTTACACAAGCTGACGCCACGGCCGTTGACAACCCTCGTCAACAGTGCGGACCTTTCCTCCCGGTTGGCTATCGAAAATCGCGTATCCGATTAACTTCTTTGTGCCGGGGAAGCTGATGTTTTGTATCACTTTTTAAACGAAGTTGTTCAAAAGAACAATCAGTCTGCGTAATTAAAAATAGGTGTATAAAAGAATGTTTGCTCAATAAATGAAACTGAGAAGAGTGGTTTGAGGTTCGATGGTTGTAACGAAATTCGATGCAATCATGATTTACAACTGTTTGTCGCTTTAACCCTTTAACGCCACGAGAGTACACAGCTAGATGCAATACTTCATAGAAATTAATCTTTTATTTTCGACGTTCTAATAAAACTGTTTAATCGTTTAACCCCTTGACTACGGCAGACTTTTACATGTACTGGTCGTACCATACGGCAGGGATTGAGTTACGATGTGCGCCGAGAACGGCGAATTTTTGGTGTCAGAAAGCCAAACTGTGTGCAGCGCCTATAGGCGCTCTCAGTATCACAAACGCAAAATTTCTAAGTGCCTACAGGCGCCCACAGTAGTCAAGGGGTTAATGGGGCACTTTTTACATTCAAGTATCCTCTAATTACCAGTAACGTTCAAAATGCACTCAATTTTTATTCAACTTTTAAAATTGTAAGCAGTTGGAGCACTCCAGTCACCAATGACCACCCTAGCGTCACAGTAGAATCTATGGTCGGTCATGTATGACCACCGTGGCGGTCAAAGCGTGAAAGTGCAAATAAAGTAGAAATAAAGGGCAAGCTTCTCGAAGTGGTCGTGTGCAAGCGTGAATTACAAGCGTGTCCAAAAATTTCCGAAAGTCCCTAGGCACGTCCATAAGGATGCAAAGGGTAAGGTGTATCAGAGAACGGGGTACCGCGGTAGGCAAATCCATTTATCGATTCGTGGAGGTTTAATTCATTCAGAGGGCTGCCGGGAAGGATTGTTATGCGAGAAGGGATGAAAACGCGCGAGAGCACTAGCATCCCCTCGCGAGATGCACCGAGCCACGACCGACCGATCGGACCGCCAATATTTGGCAATTACGAAATATGAGTTTACATTTAATAATTGCGGTAAACACCGGCGGGCGCGGCGAGTGGCCACAGGGGGTGGGACCGACGAGATATGGTCGAGCGTTCGCTCGCTCGCTCGCGTTTGGGGTAAATTCCGATTTACCCTCCGTGATAGGCATTATTCGACGCAGCCCGCGACTACGTTTTATTCGCTCCAACACGCCGCGAACCTCTGTTTCCCTTTATCATCGTCCACCGAGATAAATGCCCGCCGCGCCCGAAACTTTTTGTTCGCCACCACCACCACCACCACCCCCTCTCCCTCGCATGTGTGCTCTCGAACACACGTGTACACACCAACCTATTAGCTCGAGCGCGCGGCGCTTCGGAACTTTTCACGCTCGCGCCTGCCTTCGACGTGTGCATATTTGTTTTTTCTGACTCCCCCACTTTTGTCTCTTCTTCCACTGTTGTTTGTCCCCTCCTTTTCGTCATGCTAGTGCACGGTCAACGAAATCGGTCGTGTCACGTCGATTAACCCTGTGCGAGCGAGACAGCGTTGTTAAATGTCAATTATAGGATGCTAGTTAATAAGTGAGTAAATGATTTGCCATTGTTTGGACGTCGAATAATCTTAGTGATCTGTTTCGTCCTCTAAATCATTTTCTGTAGTCTATATTTTCGCGTATTCTGCATTTCATTATACCGTTAGAATTTCCACGAATACGTAGACCCTGAAGATACCAGTGTTTCATCGTTTTTCAGTACTGTTTTTCAGTTCTGAGATGAATAGAAGAATATATTGATCATTTTTCAGATCTAAGGAAACCTATAAGTGATGTATTTATCCTGCTTATGGTTCCATTAGGTTCAATTAATTGAGAGCATTGTGAAAAGTCAATTATAGGATGCTAGTTAATAGGCGAGTAAATAATTTGTCATTGTTTAGACGTCGAATAATTGTAGTGATCTGTTTCGTCCTCTAAATCATTTTCTATAGTCTATATTTTCGCGTATTCTGCATTTCATTATACCGTTAAAATTCCCAGGAATACGTAAACCCTGAAGATACCAGTGTTTCATTGTTTTTCAGTACTGTTTTTCAGTTCTGAGATGAACAGAAGAATATATTGATCATTTTTCAGACCTAAGGGAACCTATAAGTGATGTATCTATCCTGCTTATGGTTCAATTAGGTTCAATTAATTGAGAGCATTGTGAAAAGTCAATTATAGGATGCTAGTTAATAGGCGAGTAAATAATTTGTCATTGTTTGGATGTCGAATAATTTTAGTGATCTGTTTCGTCCTCTAAATCATTTTCTGTAGTCTGGGTTTTCGCGTATTCTGCATTTCATTATACCGTTAGAATTCCCACAAACACGTAGACCCTGAAGATACCAGTGTTTCATTGTTTTTCAGTACTGTTTTTCAGTTCTGAGATGAACAGAAGAATATAGTGATCATTTTTCAGACCTAAGGGAACCTATAAGTGATGTATCTATCCTGCTTATGGTTCCATTAGGTTCAATTAGTTGAGAGCATTGTGAAAAGTCAATTACAGGATGCTAGTTAACAAGTGAGTAAATAATTTGTCATTGTTTGGACGTCGAATAATTTTAGTGATCTGTTTCGTCCTCTAAATCATTTTCTGTAGTCTATATTTTCGCGTATTCTGCATTTCATTATACCATTAGAATACCTATAAATACGTAGGCTATGTAGACATCAATGTTTCATCGTTTTTCAGTACTATTTTTTGGTTCTGAGATGAACAGAAGAATATTTTGATCATTTTTCAGACCTAAGGGAACCTATAAGTGATGTATCTATCCTGCTTATGGTTCCATTAGGTTCAATTAGTTGAGAGCATTGTGAAAAGTCAATTATAGGATGCTAGTTAACAGGTGAGTAAATAATTTGTCATTGTTTAGACGTCGAATAATTGTAGTGATCTGTTTCGTCCTCTAAATCATTTCCTATAGTCTATATTTTCGTGTATTCTGCATTTCATTATATCGTTAGAATTCCCACAAATACGTAGACCCTGAAGATATCAGTGTTTCATCGTTTTTCAGTACTGTTTTTCAGTTCTGAGATGAACAGAAGAATATATTGATCATTTTTCAGACCTAAGGGAACCTATAAGTGATATATCTATCCTGCTTACGGTTCCATTAGGTTCAATCAGTTCCATGCTTGTGAGCAAAGTAATCTGACGTTTAAAAGTACAAACGTGTAGATTTCTGATGGCTGTGTACAACGTTAAAGCGTAGAATTGCTGAAAAATCGTTCTAAAAACTAAGGGTACCAAGGTCTCCGACAGAAACTCGAAAGCGACAGAAGACGACCCTTGTGCTGCTTCCTAAAGCCGTATACTATTAATGAGAATATGATCGATATTAGCAAACATTTCCCATGGGATATTTGCACGCGGCAGCGACCCACGTAGATCGATACCGTATTTACGATCTGTCGCAGTTATCGACGGCGACGTTTATTCAAATGTAATATCTCGCCCGCCGACGAAGATTACCTGCTTGGAAAATGTGTCCCACAGGTACGCATCGATTTTCCTTTGCACCTCAACGACCTGCCGTGCTTGTTTCGTTCTCTCCGGTATTCTTTTTCTCTCTCTCTCTCTTCTCGTATCCTCGAATTACCTTTTGCTGGGCGAGCGTCGATAAAATACTGTTAGTATTAGCGATGACGTTTCCATTGGAAAAGCAAACCCACGAATTATGTAAAATTTCACGCAAATGGTTAACAACTTAGTGTAACTGGTTAAACGATAAAATCCTTTTTTCGTTCAAACTGAAGGTATTAAAGATTAACATTGGACGTGAATATGATCGCTAATCAAAGTGACGATAGGAAATTTAACCCTTTGCATTCGAGAGGTGACCGTTAGTCGTTTGATGACACTAACTCTCTAGCACTGCTTAAGTTTATCGCTTGAGTTTCAATAATAATAATAATAACGAAATTTTGCCTTTGAATCCAAATAATTTTCAATTCCTCGGTTATATCAGTTCCAAAGGATTTAAGAAGTAGAATTAACCCTTTGCACTCGAGATGCTACTGTTAGTCGTCTAACGATACTAACTTCAAAAATTTTCAGATTCGAAATATTTACTATGATTCATGTATATTAAACTTCATTTAGTTTAGTTAAGTCGTGTATTAAAATTTACATACATGACTGTTTAACCTCTGAGTTTAGCTAATAAACAAACTAACTAAAATCTGAAAATGTAAGTAAATTTGGATCTGTTCTAATCGAGAGAAGTAGAATTAACCCTTTACACTCGAGAGGTGACTGTTAGTCGTTTAACAATACTAACTTTAAAAATTCTCTAATTCGAAATATTTACTATGATTCACGTATATTAAACTTCATTTAGTTCAGTTAAGTCGTATATTAAAATTTACATATATAATTATTCAACTTCTGAGTCTGGACTAAAGTCTGAAAATTTGCGAAACTATTATATGCTAGGATTACGATGTCCCGTGAGAGGGGACAGCCGAGTCTAGTAGAAACCTAGTTTAACACTAGGTTTAGTTATTTTACACTAGGACTTCATGAGTAAAATTTGCAAAAAAATAATTAATATTAATCGTAGCAATTTTTACTAACTGTTATCGATGGAGCGATACAAGTATACCCAATTCTATTTCCCTCTCAAATTCTGCAATTTCAAATTCTGTTCGATCTATACCTTGTCCCTTAATATAGGGTAAGGTTGCTCAAGTCGTACCAAATAAATAGAAATTAAATGTGTTATCCAAAACTTGTGTTAATATTGACGTTTATTATAACGAAATTGTTAGAACATCTGATTGACTCAAATGTATATTTGCTTGTGGTTGTATACGCTACTGTAGCTATAATTCATCCAAAATTCAAGTATACCTATTACTTAATACACAAATATTAGAAATAGACGTACAAGAAATGTCCGTAAATCTAGGGTTAATTGAGCAAACGTAAAATAAACACAATACGCAGCCATTTTGAAGCTATCGTTTTCCGCCTCAATAAATCGTTCTTGTCTTACTATAAATTCGCAATTATCTTTGTGGTCAGCTTGTATTGCTAATTTGTCAAGAACACGGGACGGATTCTGCGAGACTGGGATCGCTCGAGTGTTACACAATTACTGGAACCACGGATGCGAGAACGCAGATGGAGGAACAAAAAGAGACCCGATAAGCACGGAGGCATCTTGTTGAGACTTCGAAGGTTACGTTTACGCTGTTACGTAAATCCACCTTGTCACCTTTTATTCTGTCGCTTCGAAGCTTGTACTCTCCCTCTTTCTGCCTCATAGACGTTTCTCTGAGGGGCGCACACACACACACACACACACACACACACAAACGAGCCCCCATTCGTCGTTCCCCGCTCTCCTCCTGGTCTCTTTCTCCCCCCCTACCGCTTGGTGTCCTACGCTAGTTCAAAAAGTTCTCGAGCCGCCCTCGACGCAAGCTGTTCCACCAAGGATCTCGCGCCTTTTTCCAATTTCTTAAAGAGCTGCGACAATTTATGTGAAGCGTGTTCATAAAGCACCCGCTGGCCACCCTCTGAAACCATGGACCTGGTCGGAAACCTGGAAACTGAACCCCCCTGAGCTCGTTCGATCCTTCTCTTTTCTTCCTCACGGTAGACTTCTTAAAAGTTACTCAGAGTCCGTGTTTCTTGGTACTTATTAGCCTTCTCACCCTGGCCGCTCGGCTCCTTCGCGCATGAAGTCCCTTTCGCACGTTCACGCGTCGTGAAAGTTTTGCAATATAGGGAAGCATGTGTTTGGGAACGCATGCGTTCACGTCTACCACTTATGACCCGGGCTCGTTCGTTCCTTATGGAGGCGAGAGAGAAGGATGAAATTCGTGGGAACGAAATGTAATTGCTACGGGATCGATGAAAAACGTTGGAGTACGACTTAAGCCTATTTTCTACGATGAATAATTTCGCGCCACGAGGGATGCCAGGGTTTAACGTTTATTTGAATGTCGATTGTTAGCGTGACGATGAAAGAATAACGTTTGTACGGTTAACCGAAATGGGGTAGGGTTAAGGAACGAGTTAAATTTGCGAAGGAAGATCGTGATCGTATGTGGATACTTTAGGAAATTGATTACGGGGGTGGTAAGGGGGTGGCTAGATGGTTTATTGTTCCTCCGCGACGTGGCAGCACCCGTGCCTTGCTACGATGGAATCCATTTTAAAATCACCCTTTAAATTCGTCGAACATTTTTTCTATCTTTAAACCACAAATTCTACTTCAATCCTTTGTTTCTATGTTTTTTTCTTTCATTCCACATATATTCAAACTTATTTTTGTGCTTTTCGATGGACACAAACATCACAGAATAGACTACCGAACAAAATTCATGCAGAACTACATTTTTGGAATAATAAAATAATTTCTCGACAGTCTTTGTGATTCATAAAAATTATACTTTCATCTCTCACAACAATTAATTATTAACTTACTGATGGAAAATCGAAGTATTGACAAATTCTAGGTTATTTTTCATTTACGTTAATAGAATATCATTAAGTTCTGTTTACTGACCGATTTCAAGGATTTAACGATAATCTACAAACACGAAAGATACTTTTTCAATTAACCTAATCGAAACGAAAAAGGTTCGCATCGTTGTTGGAACGAACTGTTGTAAGAACCAAGTACACAACCACGAGACCTGATAACTCTGAATCGTTAATGTTGTGATTTGCATAACGGATTCAGTAGCTCGCGATTAATCGCGAGGCTTAATGGGCATGCTTCTGGCCTCGGGGTAACCCTCTAAAATCCTCTCATTTGGAATTCCTCGGGAAACGAAGGAGAAACCTGCCACGGACACCGAGGGACCAACCGTTAACGTATCACGCGGTGTATCCCCGTTCCCAGTGCAAGCCGCCGTTCACTGTACCGCCGTCAGGAACAAAACTGGACCGGCGTCGGAAGCATCCGCACCTACACGCTTCTTGAATGCCGCGGGGTGAGCCGATAGAGCCGGCAAGGACGGTTTCTGCTTGCTTCTTTTCCAATTAAAATTCAGCGGCCGTCGGACAGGCCGCGTAATTGGCCGAGATCTCTTTAAGCGGGAAAATTACCCAGAAGGGCTTGTCGAGCGGCAAAGGTTTAACAGTCAACTGTAAGAAGGAACGAGGGAATGGTGTGAGAGAGATACTCGCGAGTCCGGCCGGATCTCGCCCTCTCCTGACAACACCCTCGACGGAGCAAAAATCCTGCCAATAAATAAATTTAAATACATGAATATCTAACCCACGGGCTGCTGCTGGTGGCCTGATCGTGTGCGGCTTTACAGGTTCATCCGGCGGATACCGATGAATCGGTGACTCCATCGGTCGCGTTCGATCGACGTTCCTCGGGTGTTCCCCGTCTGTACAGTTTTTGCGGTAATGCAAAGTGGTTCTGATGTCTCGATGTTTGCCTGTAGCCGAATAGTGTCGATTTTCGTTGCGGAGCAACCTGTTCCGCACCTAACCTGAACCTTCTTTTTTTTTTCGTGTGAAGGAAATCTTCCAAAGATACCTAGCCACCCTGAGGGGGATAGCTAGGTTATGTGGGATTTTTACTCACTAAAACCTCCACGGTGGCCATCTACCGCGATTGGGAAAGCACCGGGAACTCTATAAGAACATGTCCAGTACTTCCCCCAACCTTTTTTTTTTAAATTTTTTTTTTCCTCGCATGGAGGAAATCTTCCAAAGATACCTAGCCACCCTGAGGGGGATAGCTAGGTTATGTGGGATTTTTACCCATTAAAACCTCCACGGTGGCCACCTACCGCGATTGGGGAAGCACCGGGAACTCTATAAGAACACATCCAGTACTTCCTCCGCATTGTCTCACGTAGGAGACCCTATCTAGTGGGGGCGAACGGTGCCCCCCGCAAGATTTATCCTAGTTAAAAATTTTATTTACAAAATCTTAAGCCTAGTTACATTTATTTACAATTTATGCTTAATCTAGTGACTAAGCTAAACTATCTGACGTCGCACAGCCACAGTACGACGCTATCCACATACGGAGGAAGCGGTGCAAGGCCGCACCTAATTTGAATCTAACCTGAACATAGCCTGAACATAGCCTGAACATAGCTTGAACATAACCTGAACCAACGACTGGACACGTATACCATATTGGAATGCGAATGACAAAAAAGTCAAGACAACAGAAAAGATTGCGAAGCAAGCATATATCGAGGAGGGGAAGCAAGAAAACAACACACACACGAGAAAGAAGGAAAAAATTCCGCAACAACCCTTTTGCTCAATCCTCCCCTGCTGGAAGCTTGGCGTGCACCCTGCTCATCGCTAGCATCGCTGGCGTCTCCGAGTGTTCCCGTACCGCCCCTCCCCCTCTGTTATCACCTCCATCCTTTTCTAGCTCCCCGGACACCGCCATAAAATCATGTAATTAGCTATATTCCTCTTGTGTCCGTATTGCTCTGTCAGTGGTGCGGTGCCGGTGCACTTTAGCGGCACGAGGAGGGATGCAGAGCAAGGAGGGTAGGTCGACGTACAGGAGAGCCACCGGGAGTCGTGGGGGGAGTCGAGGGGGAGCGGAGAGGGGTGGGCTTGATCCGGGAAAGGGGTACGGGGTGGGCTAGGTTGGCAGAGGACGCGAGGAGCGGAGGGGGGCATGAAGTACCCGCTAATTAATACCCTTAATTGCACCGACCCCAGCCTACAGCCGCTGCCAGGGCTGTACGTAGCTAGAATGCTCCACGGTGAACTCGTTTCAGCCGATCGTCGCTTCGCTTGTCGTCTTCGATAGACTTTGTCGGTGTGGATGCGCTTCCACTCGAGGCTGGTCAAATTCTATGCCGGGCTTCGATCCAACCAGGGCTACCAGGGTAAGCTGGTTAGGAACTCGATCAGATCACGCTGTGCTGCTATACCTCAGCGGTATTCTGACTGGCGATACTTATAACCGTATATTTTTGCATCCATGTTGTTTTGTACGTCGATTTAGCTACAACAGTGGTATGCTGCTCCCAAAACACTTCCCAGCTTTATTGAAATCGCTTTGCATGGCAAAAAGGTTTGCTCTTGATGAGCTTGATAATTCGGGAATTGTTCAGGTGTGAAAAATTTGAATGACAGAGTTCAGTTGTCATAGTTTGATATATATGCTAGTACTCTCTCTTCGTAGTTATCTTCCAATCAATTGCCTGATATTTACACTAAAAGCGACGGCTTTCCTGAACCAATCATCATTGCTTGAAAGTGTCGTGGGAAGGGAGGGCTGGTCACCAGGACGCTTGGGCTGATTTAGAGTCGTCATTGTACATACTTCTACCCTTATTTAGAACGAAACACACGTGATATTAGCACCTTTTAACACTGAAACGCACGGAAACCGAAGCTACTCTGTGTCTTCGTAAAATTGTTATTGGTTCTTCCATGTTCAATATCCGTTAGAACGAAAGTGTTTTCTTTTCTTTGTTGTTAGATCTGCAGTGGCTCCAAAAATTATTCGTACACTGTATTATAAGGAAATTCATCTACTTCTGAAGTTCTGATTTCAATGAAACTTTATGTGTGTACAGAGCATGGTGTGTCCTGCATGGAGCAATTTTTTTGGCGGCAAAATATCTTTTAAGGGGGCTGATAACGAATCTCAAAGTTTCAGCGATTTTTCACGCTTTGAATACAAGCTTTTCTGTGTTCTTTTTTTATGACAGGACGATAGAGTATTAAAAATTGAACATTTTCTATTTGAAAGGTTTTGCTTCATTAAGTACCATTACAAAGTTATCTTTAAAAAATGAGAGAAAACTCAGAAACTTCAATGCTGGTTTCACCCCTTTAAAATGGCATTTAGATGAAAAGAAGAGATTAATTCATACGTATACTATTACGATCGACATACCCACAAAGTTTTATCAAGCACTTGTATCAGACTCAGAGTTTCAGGGTTAAACGAATTTATTTGTGACATATGTGTACGAATACTTTTTGGAGCCGCTGTATATGCGTCGGTGGAAGCTTGTAAATTGACTTGATATACGATATTCCTATTGTTTTCGTAGGAGTAGCGCACGGGATTGCTCTTAAGTTCACGGCTGTCGCAGGTATACCTTATGAAGGGGCGAGGCTGAAATGTGGACGAATTCGAAGGATCAGGGGTGAAGAGAGGGGGGGAAAGGGAAACGGGTCGTCTCCCATATCGCCGATGGCGTTAAGTTATGGCGCTATCCTGGCAACATGTCGCGCGGCTTGTTCAACAAACTTTTCAGTGTCGATATATATTTTCCGTGGCCGCCCTTTTATGAGCTGTTGAGCGTTTTTCGAACTGCTCAGCCGCCAGCGAACCGATTCAGCGTATCGATCTCTCGTGCAGCTCCTCTCTTATTCTCTTTCCTATCTCGAAATATAATTCATTTTTTTTTTTCCTTCTCCTGAGAAAAATCGTCCGTTTCACCTAATTCTTGCCAAGGATATTCCAATTTTATCAACTCTTTGATCTCACTTGGACATACATTCTTAAACCTAGATTTAAATATCTTCTGATCGTCTCTGGGATAATTGCATTATACAAAAGTCAAACTGATCGACTTCATAAAATGGAAAATCAAGCAGTAATTATTCTTTTATTTTGTGATCTACATGAAACAAATATTATTCTGCACTACGACAAATTTAACACTTCTGCATGTGTTAATGAATCAGGTATTGACGTTGATTTAAGTGTTTAACACATAGATTACCGGATGTTGGGTATACACCTATTTTGCCTGAAACGAGTCAATTTGACTCAAAAATATGAAGATCGACTTCATAAAATGGAAAATCGAGCAGTAATTATTCTTTTATTTTGTGATCTACATGAAACAAATATTATTCTGCACTACGACAAATTTAACACTTCTGCATGTGTTAATGAATCAGGTATTGACGTTGATTTAAGTGTTTAACACATAGATTACCGGATGTTGGGTATACACCTATTTTGCCTGAAACGAGTCAATTTGACTCAAAAATATGAAGATCGACTTCATAAAATGGAAAATCGAGCAGTAATTATTCTTTTATTTTGTGATCTATATAAAACAAATGTTATTCTACACTACGACAGATTTAACACTTCTGTGTGTGTTAATGAATCAGGTATTGATGTTGATTTAAGTGTTTAACACATAGATTGCCGGAGATGTTGGGTACACGCCTATTTTGCCTGAAACGAGTCAATTTGACTCAAATATGAAAATTGAAGTTTCATTGAAAAAAATGAAATTTTATTTTTAAAGAAGTTTGTTCAAAACAATTTTTACATATATATATATATGCTGTTTTTAAAATACATTTTCCACAGATTTTTTTATTACATTTAGCACAAACGCTTTTACTTCTATTCCTTTAACGTGATACTTGAACTTGACAAAATCACAACCGAGTCAAATTAACAATCTAGCAATCTAGCGTTTAAGGGATTGCTCGATAAAAGGACGGTGCATTGATTAGAATGGTTTGTTTTCAGTGGGGTACCAATGGCGAAAAAGGATAACAGGTCGCATACGTTATAATTCAACAAACAGAGCGCGTCCCGGTGTTATGGAGGTGGCGCGTTATGGGGCGTTTAACGAGTGCGGTTAACCAGCTCGCCGGAAAACACCGATGTCGTCCTCTAATATATACGGGTCGCGTTCGTGGCAAGCCTGTCTGAGCATATGTTGCCAGCTTCCACTGGTCTTGGCGTGGTTCTTGTGCGCCGCGTGTCCCGCGCCTCCAATTTCTCAAAGCGCATAGATTCTAATAATCTCCGTTCCTCTTGTCACGCCATAAATAATCTCCTGTAATTGCGCGCTAATTAAACGGGAATCACTTTTTCGCGCCTTCTCACGGGGATATTCTGAGGTAAATCGAAACGTGTACAGATAATGGAGTCTTATTTATACACACATTCCACTTAATGAACTCTTCATGTTAAATACATAGTTCAAGCGTTTATTTTAACTTAACAGTTCATATCCTTCCACGGTAATTTCTGAATTAAAAAAATTCACAATAACTAGGAAAAGGGGATTGGTTTTGGTAAAAGTAAGACATTACTATTCTAAAATGCTTATTTGTGGCTTATTAACACTTCATATTCTTCTACAATAATTCCTGAATTAAAAAAATCCACAATAACTAGGAAAAGGGGATTGGTTTTGGTAAAAGCAAGACATTACTATTCTAAAATGCTTATTTATAGTTTATTAACACTTCATATTCTTCTACACTAATTCTTGAATCAAGAAAATCCACAATAACTAGGAAAAAGGGATTGGTTTTGGTAAAACTAAGACACTACTATTCTAAGATGCTTATTTATAGCTTACTAACACTTCATATTCTTCCACAATAATTCCTGAATCAAGAAAATTCACAATAACTAGGAAAAGGGGATTGGTTTTGGTAAAACTAAGACACTACTATTCTAAGATGCTTATTTATAGCTTATTAACACTTCATATTCTTCTACAATAATTCCTGAATTAAAAAAATCCACAATAACTAGGAAAAAGGGATTGGTTTTGGTAAAAGTAAGACACTGTTCCTCTAAGATGCTTATTTATAGCTTATTAACACTTCATATTCTTCCACACTAATTCCTGAATCAAGAAAATCCACAATAACTGAAAAAAGGGGAACGGTTTTTGCAAAAGTAAGACACTGCTACTCTAAGATGCTAATTAATAGTTTATTAACACTTCATATTCTTGAATCAAGAAAATTTACAATAACTAAGAAAAGGGGTATGGTTTTTGTAAAAGTAAAACACTGCTACTCTAAGATGGTTATTTATAGATCAGCAAACAAATTGGAGATGATAGTGACACGAAGATCTGGCCCACAGAACGTGATGGTGAAAGAGTGGGCGGATCGTGGTGGCCGATCGTTAGAGGATCCTTTTATTGGATGTGAATGTTCACCGACATTTTGATAAATTTACGCGCACACGCGTGCACGCGCACTTCCAGCAGACGCAATCAAATAGACACGATTAACGACGCGATCGTTAATTATCGTTCAGTAAATAACGAGAGCGATCGCATTGGCAAATTGTTCGAGGCGCTTTAATTGAACGCGAATTCATTTTCAAGTGCTTCGTTCGCCCGATTTTATCCTTTCGCGGCGGCACTGTTTCTCATAATTGAATTTTTTTTTCACCAAGGCCGCCGGTTACATTCTCACAAACCCTATCCTATTTCAAGACACTCTTGAACCTTAAGCGGCGTACATACTGTCACGCAATCGTTGAAAAGTTGACTATTGTTGAGCTAGTATCTCAATAGGTAACGTCGCTAGGAAATTAAAAACTGATGGCCCACTGATTTTTTTTGTTTGCATCAATTCAGATGGAATCATGTTAACAAGATTAAAAATCAAATTAACGTGGATTAAGTAACGTCACTAGGAAATTAAAAACTGATGCCCTACTGATTTTTTTTACATTAATTCATAATAATAATTAATGTGGATTAAAAACCATGAACACTAACAATTCATTGATTTTTCAATTCGATTATAATATCAGTTAATTGCAGAGACACAATTAAGACTGTTGCATGAGAATAATATTTTTTAGTAAATGAAATCTTGTTTTACGTATTATTGTCATTAGCATTATGTCATTATTACATTTGCCTGTAGCTAGACCTTTCCCTTATGCACTGAACATTGTATTAGAGTTATTAGAGTTTTAACACTAGGACTGAACCTAACCTGAATCTCTTCCTTATGCACTGAACATTGTACTAAAGTTATTGGAGTTTTAACACTAGAACTGAACCTAACCTGAACCAAACCTGAACCTCCCCCTTATGCACTGATTATTGTACCAGAGTTATTAGAGCCTTAACACTAGAACTGAACCTAACCTGAAGCAAACCTGAACCTCTCCCTTATGCACTGAACATTGTACTAGAGCTATTAGAGCCTTAACACTAGAACTGAACCTAACCTGAACCAAACCTGAACCTTTCCCTTATGCACTGAACATTGTACTAGAGCTATTAGAGCTTTAACACTAAAACTGAACCTAACCTGAACCAAACCTGAACCTTTCCCTTATGCACTGAACATTGTACCATAGTTATCAGAGCCTTAACGCTAGAACTACCAAGAGTAGTTCCGACCCAATTTGTAATTTTTCATAGAAACGTGATAAACCTACTATGGTGTCTATACATTTGAAAATTTACTATGATTTTCACCATGATCGCTAAAATTTGTTTTCCTTGCATTACGTCTTTTTTTCAATTTGATTTCTTCATCCGCAATAAGTACACCCTAACCGTCGGTAGTTCTAGCGTTAATAGCATCGCCAGTAGAGTTTCACTCTACCAGGGGTCTGTACGAATAGATTCGTGGTCTTAGCAACAGCAGTGAGTCCACTTATGGTGACGTTTCTCTTATCCGTCAGTTAACGCACTTGGCAGATGACGTTAGGATTGCCAGGAGGTGAAATCTCGCCAATGCCCGATCGTGGCTTATCGTCCGTGGCCACGTGGAACGTTCCAAACCCGACCACGAGTTCCGCTTTCTCACCGAGTAGCGGCGGTCGGTTATTAATTGGTCGTACGAAACACGAACCTGAATCCCGGTCAATTACGGCCGCGGTCCCCATTGTCGAGGAAGAAAGATTCGAGTCGCGGGCAACGCGCAATTACCGATCGATTGGCGCTTCATAACCTCAAAGCTAGTAGGCTGCACCGAGAATACCCCGGAGCTCGGTTTTAACATAGAAGTGGATTCGATTCGCGGAGTTTCCGGCGTGAAAGCGAGCTACTGTAACTTCGCTCCGTGTATATTATTAACATGTAATTGAATGGCATAAGCTTGCACCAGGTGTATACATACACACGTACACACATACACCTACGTACGTTTATATATATATATATATTCCATTGTGCGAAGTCGCGTGAGCGCCGCAAGTTAATTAAGAGTCTCTAATGAACCAGCCGCACCGCAAACGACGGCAGCCCGACGCTGGCGTCTCGATCGATTAATTAAAAATCTTGCACAGCATCGTCGGCAGGCGACGCCGCAGACGCGTTAGCCTCGAAGCTCTTGCCCGCGTCGCGCATGTACTCACGGCCGAACGATAATAAGGATGGCCATTAATCCTGGCGGTCTGTCGTCTGCGACGAAAACGCGGAATGATCCGTTTTGTCCTATTTTCGTCGCAACCACCTTCCCACGTTTCTCTCTCACTTTCTCTCCTTTGGCAGGCTGCTAATTACGACCTGACCCTGTGTCGGCTCTCCTGGGGCGGGCAATTAACAATTGGCCGTGATTCCGGTGTACTTTTGTAAACAGTACGATTAGCGCTAGAATTACCAAGGGGGTTAAAATGACCCAGTTTGTAATTTTTCATAGAAACGTGACAAATTTTAGGCAAACATATTTATAAGCTACCCTTGAACCAAATCACCATAAAAACGTGTTCAATTTCCTTAATATTAGAACTACCAAGGGGATTAAAATGACTCAGTTTGTAATTTTTCATAGAAACCTAATAAATTTTAGGCAAAAATATTTTTATAAGTTACCCTTGAAACAAATCACCATGAAAGCGTGTTCAATTTGCTTAACCCTAGAACTACCAAGGGGGTTAAAATGACCCAGTTTGTAATTTTTCATAGAAACCTGATAAATTTTAGGCAAACATATTTTTATAAGTTACCTTTGAAACAAATCACCATAAAAGCGTGTTCAATTTGCCTAATATTAGAACTACCAAGGGGGTTAAAATGACCCAGTTTGTAATTTTTCATAGGAACGTGATAAATTTTAGGCAAACATATTTATAAGCTACCCTTGAAACAAACCTCCATAAAAGCGTGTTCAGTTTCCTTAACCCTAGAACTATCAAGGGGGTTAAAATGACTCAGTTTGTAATTTTTCGTAGAAACCTGATAAATTTTAGGCAAACACATTTTTATAAGTTACCCTTGAAACAAATCATAAATCATAAAAGCGTGTTCAATTTCCTTAATATTAGAACTACCAAGGGGGTTAAAATGACCCAATTTATAATTTTTCATAGAAACCTGATAAATTTTAGGCAAACACATTTTTATAAGTTACCCTTGAAACAAATCTCCATAAAAGCGTGTTTAGTTTCCTTAACCCTAGAACTATCAAGGGGGTTAAAATGACCCAGTTTGTAATTTTTCATAGAAACCTGATAAATTTTAGGCAAACACATTTTTATAAGTTACTCTTGAAACAAATCACCATAAAAGCGTGTTGAATTTCCTTAATATTAGAACTACCAAGAGGGTCAAAATGACCCAGCTTGTAATTTTTCATAGAAACGTGGTAAACTTACTGTGGTGACTACACATTTGAAAATTTACTATGATCTTTACTTTGACTGCTAAAATTTATTTCCCTTGTATTAGGTATTTTTTGTTTTCGTACAGTTTTCAATTTCATTTCTTTGTCTTCGATAAGGTAACCCTAATCGTCGGTGGTTCTAGTGTTAACGGCATCGTTTCGCGAGGGCACCGTTGGAAGTTATTGATTTGGCGTGTTGCTGGCAAAGATCGTTGTTTGTTGGACTGTCGAGAAAGCCTAAATAAGTGGATACATTGCAAGATATAAGAGCCGGTGCTCTAGATCTGAAACGTTTAATCGAGGCTTCCTCGCGGAATCGCGTGTCGTTGGCGTCGTGAACGAACGGGCGCCACCGTGAACAGTAGTAAAGAACAGAGTTGGGCAAATAGCCGAAATAAAAAACGTTACGAATGACTTTATTCAAATAACTTGTTAAATTATTTGATTAAAGTTTAATTTCCTTCGTCATGTTGTTATCGACTTGTGTCGTCGCATGCAATCCTTTTTTAACCCTTTGCACTCGAGAGCTGACCGTTAGTCGTTTAATGATACTAACTCTCTAGCACTGCTTAAGTTTATCGCTTGAGTTTCAATAATAATAATAATAACAAAATTTTGCCTTTGAATCCAAATAATTTTCAATTCCTCGGTTCTATTAGTTCCAAAGGATTTAAGCAGTAGAATTAACCCTTTGCAATCGAGAGGTGACCGTTAGTCGTTTAATGATACTAACTTCAAAAATTTTCAAATTCAAAATACTTACTATGATTCACTTATATTAAACTTCATTTAGTTTAGGTAAGTCGTACATTAAAATTTATATATATGACTGTTTAACCTCTGAGTTTGGCTAATAAACAAACTAACGTCTGAAAATGTAAGTAAATTTGGATCTGCTCTGATCGAGAGGAGTAGAATTAACCCTTTACACGCGACAAGGTGACTGTTACTCCAATCCGACGATACTAACTTCAAAAATTTTCAAATTCGAAATATTTACTATGATTCACGTATATTAAACTTCATTTAGTTTAGTTAAGTCGTACATTAAAATTTACATATACGACTGTTTAACGTCCGGGTCTGAACTAAAGTCTGAAAATTTGCGAAACTATCATATGCTAGGATTACGATGTCCCATGAGAGGGGACAGCCGAGTGCAAAGGGTTTCCGACCATTTGATGAGGACCATCGTGTTTATACACAATCTTGTGAACCATTTGTGTAATTCATGTCAAAGTTTGCCATCTTAAAGTCGAAATATTGGAAGACAACGAGCATTTTCTAGCTTATACTAATAAACGAACAGATTGGCATTGCTGTGTTAGTCATGGAATTGTGGTTAAACAATGTCCACAAACGCTTAACAGGTAACACAGCCGACTATGCATTATGTTCCTCGTTGTGTGTATTTTTTTACGAGCCACATGATTTCAATGAAATGTCAATGGTTAAACGGAATATATTTACGAGGAGAAAAGTGGCAGCAAAGTAGTATCGATCCGGATAATCCTATATAATTGGAAACGATAGGATCTGTGAAGTTAAGAAGGCTAATCGCGATTGTCACGCGCGACCGAACGAATCGATGCTTTGGCCTACGTAACGCGTACAGCCGTGCAAGAAAGGCGAACGAGAGAGAAAGGATGATAGAAGTGGCAGCAGAAACAGTAGTCTGCTGCGTTACAGATTTATTAGCGGACCAATCGGTAAAAGTCACAATGCATACGTTAATTTGTTAGATCTGCATATGTATGGCTACGTTAGTTTGGTAAATCTGAGAGTTCTGGTGACTACGAATGAGACGAAGAAGTCAAATCAAATTAAACAATGAAATTATAACAATACCCACAGGCATGAAAAGCTAGGAAACTATCACACTGCAATCCTTCAAGTGACAATAACGTAGAGGACACGTTACTCTGGTACAATATAACTGGCAAACGTGAAACAGTGAAAATTACAAAACGTTTGAATTCACCTTAACCAGTTAACACGTTGGTCGCCATGTCACCCATCATTTGGGTGACGCTCTTTTTCTTAAAATTAAATAGGATTTTAAATTGGAATTTTAAAAGGAATAGACAGGCATTGAAGTATAACATATATAAATATAAAATACATAAAATAAAAATAAATAGTTAAAATTTATTACTTTGTGTACCGCCGATTAGTGCTAGTTGTCTCGAAAAGACTTGTTTCGAAACTAGTTAAACGTTTCTAGGAAACGGAATTCACGTGAAAAATTGGCCCATTAGTCAGTCAGTCGCTTATGAAGCGATCAAAGGTATCCTCTTAGTAAGAACAGCGATAACTATTTGTCCTCGTGCGAAGGGATGAGGTGCACGGCGGACGGAGAGGGTTGAGAGGAAATAAAAGCGGGATGTAGCCGTGCCTAAGCCGAGCCAAATGAAGTAAATAGTCTGAATGCCAGCGGTGCTAATTAGTTATATAAAGGGCTCCTTACAGGTCCGTGGCCTGGGAAGCTTATACCGTTAATTAACATACCAAGCAGGGGTGCCGGTGGTGGCGCGGCAGTCGAAGCCTTTCCATGAAACGAAACATGGAACGGAAAAAACATTATCGAGGCAGCTTTGTCATCGCCGGTTTTTGTGAACATACAAATATTTCCCGTGCTAAGAATGCGAAAATTCTTGCCCAATGCCGTACCTAAAGCTTAAAGCTCTGCAAGCGTTTTACATGGGTATTTTGCGCACAAGCAACGGTTCCCAAACGTTTCACATCGTGTCTGTACAGGGAATTGCATTAAAAAGCATGCGGTTCTTATTTTGGGAAAGAAAGAGTAGCGATAAAAATTTCTGTGGAGTTTCTTAATCTTAAACTTTCATGGTGTCCTAAATACATCATGTTTCCTGGATGATACTAGAAGGGCGAATGAGACTAGTAGCGGATTTCGAACCGTACTTGTGTCCTCAGGGAACAATGTACGACTAATCTCCGTTACACGCGAAACAAGGGGGGGAGGCGGACGTGAGCGCAGACATTCACGGCGGACAAACAAAAATATTTCAGAATTCGTTTAATTCCATATGTTTTCCCGTTCCGAGTGTACAGACCACAGGCAAATTTCCCGGTCGTGTCCGTGTCTACAAATCTGCATAAAGCCGCTTCTCTGCGCCCCTTTCGTCCGTTACGTAAGGCTGTAAATTTCGATATTTCGCGTGTTTGAGGAACGGATTTTTTCTGGTCGTGCTTCATGCTTCATGCCACTGGCAAACGAGCGATATTTATGGCTGGACTTAAACGTTACTCCTATACGTTCGAGAGATTCGCGTTCTGCTCGTTTACACTTTTTTTCACTTCTCTTGTCTGCCATTCTTTTTTTTTCTAGCTTCACTTCTAAGAAGAAAATATCGTTGTCTTACAAATTACGCCTAGCTTGATCGAAAATTCAGTTTATAGAATGTTGTCGAAGCACTTAATTTTCACATGATCCCGCAAAGATGCTTAGATAACATGGACCAAGTGTCCAGCCTGGTTAACAAAACTGAGTTCGAAGAATATATATTCGAACTATACTTCAGAAGTGATCTTTTTATTAGAACAGAGAACTTCGAGAACTTCTTTTTTCCCCATTTTCGTATCTATGGAGGTCGATTCGCTGGAAGTTACGGGCCACAGAACTAATGAGGTTCTAACTCACGCAGCTACCATAAACGTTGCTTACAGAAAGTCTGAACGACCACCCCTAGTATCTCTTCTCTACCCCTGCTACTTCTCCTCCCTCTTGAGAATCGCTGGATAACAGTGAGACAAACCAGTCGTCCGACAAGCATCGCATCGTGGCTGAAGCGCCATACTTGATTGCGCGCGTGAAGTTTAAGTAGGTTTTTGCGATACCTCGAAGAAGAGACGTGGTGGTTGACGGAATCAGGCGGCAAGAGGCGAGCACTGTGCCATGGCTGCAAGTTGGCATGGATTCAGCCCCTTCTCCGTGCTGCCATTTACTGTACCTAAGAGGCTCGCAGGGGTGCAATGATCCTCCGCAAGATAGCGGCGTACAATCGTTGAGGCATGAGACGGTCGTCAGGTCGCTGGGGAGAATCAAAAAGCCTGTTGGACACGTTGCCTCCCAGTGAACATAGTCTGTGTTCCCCTTGCCTTCTTCGAGTGAACATCAGCGGGAATAGGTTTATAAATTAACAATAGAAAAGCTTCTCGTTGAGTCCTTACGATATATAGGATATTCGGACGAAGCTGGGAAAAAATTGAAGGAGCAACTCTATGCAACATTCTAAGACGAAAATCAAGAGTAAAAATATTGCGTTTGACGCTTTGTTTATTAGTTATAAGCAATTAAAGAAACGGGCTATTTAACGTGTTGCCCTTTTGCCTGCTCTCAGGCGTAAAGTAGCCCGCTTCTTTAATTGCTCATAACTAATAAACAAAGCGTCAAACGCAATATTTTTACTCTTGATTTTCGTCTTAGAATGTCGCATAGAGTTGCCCCTTCAATTTTCTCCTTCGTCTGAACACCCTGTATAGGGTAAGATTGCTCAAGTCGTACCGTTAAATTTAGGACAAAATTTGATTTAACGAGTCTATGGCTAGGTTTTTGGGTTAGGTTCTAGCTAGGCTCGAAAATTTAGAATCCTTAGTGTGTTACGCTCGGACAGAAGATGTTTCGGCACAGATAACCACCGGACGAACTTGCTTTCAGGTAATACGAAAGAATGCGAAGGATTAGGGCGCGTTGCAGGTACCCGCATGGCGCAGAGAATACTCGATATTCGCGGTGCAAGTCGAAGGGTGAGCTTCCTCCTCGGCGTGTGCCAACACACTCTCCGCGGTAATCCTGAGTTATGGCGGATTATATCATCAATTTAGCCGACCAGGATCAGGTGCAGCGAGCAGCATCGGCAGCCAGGATATATCCGCGTGCCTATATGGAACACGGTGTGCTCCCTTCGCTGCTCGTGCAGCGCCGTATCGCACGCATCCAATGCCCCATAACACAACCATAACGCGAAACAACTTAACGCGCTGCCAGCGCCAGAATTTCCTCCCCTTTAACCCTACTCCGCGCTTGTTGCTGAGCTGTCTCCACCCTTTTTGTCTCTCTTCCACTGTGTAGCGAACGCGTCGCGAAATACGTCGACCATTTTTTGACACGCGAAATCCCTGCCGCGAATTGGAAATACATCTCGCGACAATCTATTCGCTCACAGCGATTATCCACGCCATCGTATGAGGATCGGTATACATGTGCATGAAGCACACTCGATAATGGAGCTGACCAACGCCACGTAACGAGATGTGTCACAGTTTAATAACGTTGTTTCCCCGATATCGAATAGAAAAGAAGATGCCGTGAATTGCCACTGTTCGCTCGTATTTACAAAGAAAAGTACCCCCCCCCCCCCAACTGTTATCATTGCTTTTTATTCAAACGTCAGTGTACACTGACGAATATAAGTGGCGATAAATACAGCCAGTGTTTAGAGATTTCGTAGCTATCCTTAGCAGTGTTTTTTGGTCTTCAGCTTTTATCCATCGTTGTATACAGCTTGGCCACGGAAATACAGAGACAAGACTTTGTTCAGGGGAACGCAACGGAACAACGGGAGGAGTACGAAGGAGGAATGATATGCCTGTCGTACGTTTCTCTGTAGATATCTCGGGGGATCGAGCAGCAGCAGCAGCAGCGACGGCGGCGGCAGTGGCAGTGCAACCGGTGAAAATATAAATCCGCTAAAATATCGAGAGATTAGCGTTCGGACACGTCGCCCGATAGCCGGTCGACGCTCAGGCCCGAAGCCAGCCCCCTCTCTGTCCCTGTTCCACGTTTTAACCCTCTCTGTCTCGTTCTGTGCTCGTCCACACGGACGCGAAGGGAGCCGGCCTGCGGAATTCGGGGTGCTCCGCTGCGAAGGGGAGACAGAGAGAGCGAAAGGCAGCCGCCATTTTTTCTCGTAACAATAATTTGTCGTTATCAAATAAACGCGGCCGCGTAGAGGCCGGTCCAGTCGGGAGGCTTTGCGAGCACGCCAATAAACGCTGGTGAAATAAAATTTTACTGCCGAATAATATCCGCGCCGGAGTTTGTTGCTATTGAATTCTGCGGCTCTGTTCCATAACGATCCCGGTAAACTATACGGTCTCCCGTTGTTCACGGCGGGATTTGCCTCGGCCCGCCGCGAATCCCTCGTTGATTCTCTCACCAAGAATTTTCGGTCTTGATTTTCTGTTGCCCGGTAAACGGCGGTGTTATCGTTTGTTTCCTTATCCCTCGTTCTATTTGATTATTTGACAAATTTATCGTTCTTCTATTTCAGAATAAGCTGTTAAACGTCTTTTATGCTAGACGTCTGGTATAAACGGATCAAAGGTCGAGCGCTCAGCTGGTTGACATTAGTACGATCCTAGCGATGATCCTATTTTCTGAGCGTGCAACAGAGTGGGACGTTTCAAACAATGGGCATCTGACTTTGCGAAAGGAATTTAACCCTTTGCACTCAAAAGGCGACTGTCACTCCAATCCAATGATACCAATATCAAAAATTTTGAAACTCGAAATATTTACTAAGATTCGCCTAGATTAAATGTCAGTTTGTTTAGTTAAGTGATATACCAAAATTTATATATATGAATATTCAACTTCTAAACTTGACTAATGAACAGACTAACTAACATCTGAAAATGTATGCAAATTTGGATCTGCTCTGATCAAGGGAAGTAGAATTAACTCTTTGCACTCGAGAGACGACTGTTAGTCCAATCGAAGGATCCTATCTTCAAAAATTTTGAAACTCGAAATATTTACTAAGATTCGCCTAGATTAAATGTCAGTTTGTTTACTTAAGTAATATATCAAAATTTACCTATATGACTATTTAACCTCTGAGTCTGACTAATAAATAAACTAACCAAAGTCTGAAAATGTAAGCAAATTTGGATCTATTCTGATCAAGAGAAGTAGAATTAACCCTTTGCACTCGAGAGGCAACTATTAGTCGTCTAATAATACTAACTTCAAAAATTTTCAAATTCGAAATATTCAATAAAAAATTTCGCCTACCTTAAACGTCATTTAGTTTAGTTAAGTGCTGAACTAAAATTTACATATATGATGTTAATCTTCAGACTCTGAGTCTGACTAATAAACAACCTAGCTGAAGTCTGAAAATTTGCGAAGCCATCGTTCAGTGACTAACAGTCACCTTTCGAGCGCCAACGGTTAAATGAGACACGGCTCGTAATCAGTTTCTAATTACGAGACTATAACCGCAACGACGAGGCCCTCTTTGAACGAGACGCGAGTTTCGCGGAAGATCGCGGTGCGAAACGCCACTGGAAGGGTTCTGAACGCACAATCGAGTCCCTTAGTTCACCTCGTTGGGGTCTCGCGAAGCACACAGAGACGGGCCGAGTCTACCGCAGAGAATAATGTTAATGAAATACAGATATTATCTCTATACAGGGGTTCGTAGCGCTTGCTGCTGAACTACTGTCCATTCTACTACCTGTTTCACCTGGCTCGTGTATTCGATCGCTTATTATCAAACGTTCTCCTCGTTAATTCCATCAGAAACTTCTGTTTCTTCTTCACAATCCAACGTGACATAAGAAAAAGGGGAGGGTTTAAGGGAGGTTAACTAGTTCTGTACGAGCGCCATGTTGGACAATAGTTTCTCCGCGGTGATCTTAAGTCGGGGAACCACCTAAATAACGTGTAAACCACACCGTGCTCGATACGGGAAGGTTATGAACCAGCTAGTTTCAACGATAAGGAGAGAGAGAGCGCGGAATTCGCGAATTTCGACGATTGTAGCGTGAAAATTTAATGGCGCGTAAGCATCGTCGACGAGGAATTGTTCGCCGGGAACTTCGATCCCAAGGAAACGGTCTATAGTCCAGGGGTCGGCAATCTTTTGAGTCGGCAGAGTGAAAAATTACAATTTACAAAATTTCAACATTTTTAAACAGCCACAAAATTTTTTCTTGCCAACAATAAACAGTACTCGCATAAATAAAGTTTTTTGATAAAAAAAAAAAACTAATCCATTTATTCATATATAAGTAGTATTTTTCACAACAAATTAAATAATATATACATATTACATTATTAGATGATTACTTATTATTTAAGTAAAAAATTAAAACAATTAAACATTTACTGACGACTATGACGACGCGTGTCGTGGGGGAGGGGTGTGGTGAAAAGCGAGTACAAGTGGCTGAGAAATAGAATCGGTGCCTAATCTTCGTTAATCGATTGAGAACGATCCTTGAAATGATCCTTGGAACCCAAGCAAAATAACTTTGACCATAGTTAAGAGGACTTAAAAATCGACATATATATCACGTTCCATCAATTACTCTTGAACGGGTTTCCACCCGAAGAACTTGTTCACCGATCGTTCGTTCGCGGGCGGACATGGTATAGCGAAAGAGGTAAACATCCGGTTCCAGGCAGCGCTGAACAGAGGTAGAGAAGCGGGATCGGATCTCTTTTCGTGCCAACCAAAGCGCCCCCGGCACGGTGCACCGGGTCTGGTGACTGATTTTTTCAAAAGCGGCCTAATTAAAGAACGACTGACAAAACGTTAATTAAAGCACTCGAAAACTGAGCGCCATTAAAGGAAGATGGAAGGAGGAGGCAGCGGAAGACTAGGAAGAGAGAAATTACAAGCGCGGCTGCCGCGCGCATAAAGGAGGACACCGACGCCGAGAGAGAGGGGGGCAGGGTGGGGGGGGGGGAGGGGACTGGATGAAACAGGTGAAACAGAGATGGGAACAAGAAGGAAGCAGGAGAGAAACGGCGACAACCAGAGAATGAGGGGTAACAGAAGAGTGGAGGCAGAAAGAAGGGCTTAAAAGTTGGAGTACGTTGGTGTTAGCGGTAGGTATAGCTTGGTTAGGGCGGGTGAGAGCAGCCAGCAGGCAGTTCCTAACGGCTGGAAAGATATGCAAATGCGCGAAAGGGAGACCGCGGACTAATGTCTAGCTACCTGGTCCAGGACGCAATAATCATTAAAAACTGAAACGCGTACCCCGCTCTAGCTGGCGGCGACCATAGCCGTGTCTAGACAACCAGGACCAAGTTGGTGGTCGCAAACACGGATGAGGGGGGGGGGGGTGCTGAAGATCGGGAGGGAGAAGAAGGGAACGAGTTGGTGGAAGGGTCGAACTTAGGTTGAGCTTAGGAAGTTGGAGCTTCTCTTCTTGGAGGCGAACGCTTCTGGTGGAGGGGCTTCGAGCTAATTTCGTAGTCGCGCAACGGAATTGCCGGCGTATCGAGCTACGGCTCCCTCGGGATCGTTCACCGTGCACGCGTGTTCGATAACACCGAGATCGATGCCAGAGGATCGCGGCTGACTGTTGCCGCCGCCTCTACTGCCGTTCAGCGATTTAACCATTTACATAGTTCCGCGATGTGTAACTGATCAACGATTATGTCCTACGTTTAACACGTTCCGCGCCAAACCATTTTTGCCTAACTTGTCGTTCAGGCCATTCGACTAAATGCACAATTAACCCTTTACCGCATGAATTAATAAAGCGTTGAAAAAAAAAATTGTTTCTCGATGGAAATGGCTTTATTTAATTATCAATAAGACATATTGAAAGAAAAATAATGTAAAAGTTTTATATTTTGTATAAATATAAAGTACATTTGGATGCCGCCTATAAGCGGCGCTCGTACCCACAGTTCATCTCGTGGATGCTGCTTATACAGGGTGTTCGGACAGCCCTGGGCTTAAATTGGAAGAGTAACTCCCTGAGACATTCTAAGACGAAAATCAAGAGTAACGATTTTGCGTTTGAGGCTTTGTTTACGAGTTATAACTAGTTAAAGATATCGTTTAATCCGGACCGTTCGACTCTTGAGAGCGGGTAACCGAGGCAAACTCGGTCGGTAACGTCGCTGAGTCCACAGTGATGCTCAAGCGTCGAACGGTCCGGATTAAACGATATCTTTAACTAGTTATAACTCGTAAACAAAGCCTCAAACGCAAAATCGTTACTCTTCATTTTCGTCTTAGAATGTCTCAGGGAGTTACTCTTTCAATTTAAGCCCAGGGCTGTCCGAACACCCTGTATATAATATAATATTATAATTATTATAAGCGGCGCTCGAAGCGAAAGGGTTAAATAATAAAACGTCTGAGCTGTGGTGGCGATTTGTTTCCTGAGTAGGCCCTGGTAGCGAAAGGGTTAAGGTTTACCATAGTGGGATCCAGTTGGTATGGTTACCTCAGAAAATAGCATCGGACTTGTTGACTGTCGCAATTACCTTAATTTTTGTGCTAATGCATTAGATCTGAAATCTGAAATCATTAAAAAAAAAAAGCTTGCATTCCGTTTATAAAGTCACCCGGTGAAATTCACCATCGAAAATCATTGTTCAGCGAAGTCATCAGAGCCTGTAGCTGCACACATAACAAACTCTATTGTAACGCTAATTTATGAATATTAACTCAACGAGCGAGTGGCATTATTAACGGTCCATGGGTCCAATTATCTGACGCCGGCCAATCGATACGCTGGGAAAATAATAATGAATAACAGAAAATTAATACGATGGCCGCCTTTAGAAAATCGCACGCAGTCCCTTAATTTTGCTAATCCTCGCAGCGTTAACACTATTCCTACCGACAGTTCACGTATATTCCTACCGCAACATTGCCACGTAAGACAGACTAAAGATTTTTCTCAGAAAATAAACAATGAAAAAAGAAGTGAACATTGAAAAATTTATCATACGTATATTTGAGGAAAAGTCTACAGTTTGAAGACAATTCAGTTACGTTGTGTACATGAAATTCTAATCGAAATTTTAGAAACGGTCATTTGACCAGTCGTGGTAGGAATAGTGTTAAGCTGTACCAAAGTGAAGGTACCTTTTTTTTTGCATCTTGTTAGATTTTATGAAATTAGTGATGTTTCTATACACCTTTGGCAATTACTTGGCAAAGAAATTGTTTTATTTATAAACTACAAGTAATACACGTATAAACAGATAAATGTTATTAAACGACTCATACATCCAATTCTTACAACCATCAACCGTGAACTGCGCGGCGTCGAGCACACTCTTGTCTTTTATACTTGTTAGGAGTATTAGTTTCGAATATTCTGGAAGGTCCTCCACGCGTCATAGAATAAGCCGTAGGGAACATTCTGGAAGGACCTCGATAAATGACAAAACACAGTCGCACGCTTACACACCTACACAGATTCCCACAAATCACGCATACATCTCTAACACATCTTCTACCGAAAAAATCAATCAAGCCAATTCCAAGCTTGTAAATGTTTAAGAGACACTTGCAAATATTAAAGATGTGATTTTCGTGCCGATGACACGTGTCTTCACTTAATTAACCATTAGTCACCTCGTGGAAAGTTTGAATTGACAACAAAAGACGAAGCAGCATTGAGGTAAATGAAAGGGACGAAAGAAACCGAAACTGAGAATACGTGAACGCCTGGGCGTTCGGGCATTAAAGCGTCCTGCTCTTCGGAAGGGAACTTCATTTAAGAGTCCTTGTTTATAAACTGAAACAGGACGCGGCGGAATATAATTCCGCTTCTAATTACTCTGAGTGCTTTGCTTCTTTCGTGGAAAGCGAGCCGTCCCATCGTTGGGGCACGGCAAAACTTTTGTCCCCCTTCAGACACGCGTGAATCCGATTGACCAGTTTGCCGAGCGGGACGATTGTTGTACGGTCGCCGCCATAAGTAAAAACTTAATAAATAGCCGGAAGAAAGACCAAGACAGGAAGTGTGAGCAGAGCCCCAGAGAGGGTTGGCTGGGAAGCCTAATAGAAAGACGAAGAACAGCATATCAGAGGAAAAGAAAAGAGCGAAGAGATAGTTGGAGGGGAACTGGAAGAAATGCTGCGGGACAGAAAAGGAGTCCTAACCAGGGGGGGAGGGGAATTCCCTGATAATTAAGACCGTTTTAAGGAAAAAGAAGCGAGCTGCTTTTCTCTCTCTGCCCCCCTTTCTCTCCCTTTCTCTCTCTACGCTCCTTCTCACCCTTTCTCTTTCTGCTCCCTCCCCCTTCTCTCCTTTTCTCTCTCTGTCCCCTCCCCCTTCTCAACCTTTCTCTCTCTGCTCCTTCCCCCTTCACTCCTTTTCTCTCTCTGCTCCCTCCCCCTTCTCAACCTTTCTCTCTCTGCTCCTTCCCCCTTCACTCCTTTTCTCTCTCTGTCCCCTTCCCCTTCTCTCATGTTCTCTCTCTGCCCCCCTTTCTCTCCCTTTCTCTTTCTGCTCCCTTCCCCTTCTCAATCTTTCTCTCTCTGCTCCCTCCCCCTTCTCAACCTTTCTCTCTCTGTCCCCTTCCTCTCCCTTTCCCTCTCTGCGTCCCTCCTCACCCTTTCTGTTTCTGCTCCCTCCCCCTTCTCCCCCTTTCTCTCAGCCTCGACGTTCCGCTGACTCTCTCGGTCGGTTGGTATCCTTGCATCCTCGAGGAGACTAATTAATTTAATTACCGCCTTCGCCAGATTTAGCCCCGCGCCTGCCCTCTCGGCGAGAATGGCTCTGTGTTTCACGATTTTGTCGGGGTGTACAATGATTCCGCTGGTTTCCGCTAGCTTTCGCCGAAGGAATAAAGAGGAAACGATTCGATCAGGCCGTACCATCCGCCCCCTGTCGTCTCCCTTCCAGCCCTTTATCCGCTCGATTTCTCCGTACTCGAGGCTCATGAATGACGAAAGCGACGAGAAAAAGGTTAACTATCGAGCGCATATTTATGAGAGGCCGCGTCGCGGGCCAAAGAAAACGGGCCGAGGCCTTCGGGGAATTTAAATTAACGGGGGCCACTTACCATTCTTAATTGAACCGATATTCTTGCAGACGCTCGATCCAATTAACACTCGTCCTGCTGCTGCGCGATTCGATCATCGTTCTGGGTTCTGCCGACGTCATGTCTCGCACAGTGGTGCCTGTCAAAACGCTGTTCCAAGGGTCCTGCACGAGACTAAGCCCGCTTGTTCTCTTCAATAGCTCGTTTATACCGTTGACCCTTTGCGCTCTGTTAGTCGTCTAATGATACTAACTTTAAAAATTTTCAAATTCGAAATATTTACTAAGATTCGCCTGTATTGCACGGCAGTTAGTTTAGTTAAGTGATATACCAAAATTTACATATATGAATATTCAACTTCTAAGCTTGACTAATGAACAGACTAACTAACGTCTGAAAATGTAAGCAAATTTGGATCTACTCTGATCAAGGGAAGTAGAATTAACCCTTTACACTCGAGAGGCGATTGCTGGTCCAATCAAAGGATCCTATCTTCAAAAATTTTCAAATTCAAATTATTTACTAAGATTTATTTATATTATACGTCATTTAGTTTATTTAAGTGGTATACTAAAATTTACATATATGACTTTTTAACCTCTGAGTTTAGCTAATAAACAAACTAACGTCTGAAAATGTAAGTAAATTTGGATCTGCTCTGATCGAGAGAAGTAGAATTAACCCTTTACACTCGACAAGGTGACTATTACTCCAATCCAACGATACTAACTTCAAAAATGTTCAAATTCGAAATATTTACTAAGATTCACCTGTATTGCACGTCATTTAGTTTAGTTAAGTGATATACCAAAATTTACATATACGTCTATTTAACCTCTGAGTCTGACTAATAAACAAACTAAAGTCTAAAAATTTGCTATCATTCGGCATCTAACAGTCACCTCTCGAGTGCAAAAGGTTAAACATATTGTTCTGTCTGTTATACTTATAAAAATAAACATTCGATCATCGTTCTGGGTTTCACTATCGTCAAATCTTATACAGTGATGTCTATCAAAACGCTGTCCTAAGGGTTTTGCACACGGCTAAGCCGACTAGTTCTCTTCAATATCTCGTTTATACAGTCAAACATATTGTTCTGTTTATTATACTTATAAAAATAAACATTCGATCATCGTTCTGGGTTTCACTATCGTCAAATGTTTTACAGTGATGTCTATCAAAACGCTGTTCTAAGGGTTTAGCACGGTTTTTGAGACTAAACCGACTAGTTCTCTTCAATATCTCGTTTATACAGTTAAACATATCGTTCTGTCTGTTATACTTATAAAAATGAAGATTCGATCATCGTTCTGGGTTTCACCATCGTCAAATCTTATACAGTGATGTCTATCAAAACGCTGTTCTAAGGGTTTTGCACGGTTTTTGAGACTAAACCGACTTGTTCTCTTCAATATCTCGTTTATACAGTTAAACATATCGTTCTGTCCGTTATACGTATAAAAATGAAAACCTCCAACAGTGTACTCTTTGTTCTCTTTCCGCCTCTCGTCCCCTTTATTACCAAACCGAAATTGATACCGTACGATATTGAACGGAAAAGTATTAGAAGCGAAAAAAAAATAAAAACCGGTAGCCTATGCGCGGGGAACAGAGCTTGTTTGTGCACGCGTGTACGTGCACGCGTACGTGTTCACGCGTTTCGAGAGACAGTGTGGCCGCTCGCTTATAGACCGTAACGAGTAGTAACGGTGTGGCAGGAGAGACCCGTTAAATTTAATGTTTATCGACGACAGAGGGCGTAAAATTTAATTAATCGAAAAGTGATTATGAGCAAAAGCATGGAGGCAGAACGCTGATTCTATCGGTCGCGATCAGCCCATAAGCCCACGGATGGCTGGCCATAACCCTTCAAGTCCATTTTACTTCACTCCATGGACCTGACATAGCAGTCGCTGTTACGCGACGGCCTTTCCGATCGGTTCACTGCCGCCCAGAGGCCTATACAGACCTAATCGACCTGTTCCACCGATTTCCGTTCCGGCTGGCTCGATTTTTCTGCTCATGATTTTCCCGGCTGCTATTATCGTTGTTGTTTGTTTAGGGGCTGATTCCGAGGAAACGATCGCTTGGAAGCAATGAATGATCGAAATAGAATATTGGTTTAACACTAAATTTCTGGAGTGAGTCAATTTGACTTACTTGTGATTTTATCAAGTTTAAGTATCCAAGTATCCAAGTATCCAAGTTCAAGTGTGAAAGGAACAGAAGTAAGGGCGTTCGTGCTAGATGTAATAAAAAGATCTGCGGAAAATGTATTTTAAAAGCAGCATATATATGTAAAAATTTTTTTGAACGAACTTTCTTAAAAATAAAACTTTATTTTTTTTTAAAAACTTCAATTTTCATGTTTCAATCAAAATGACTCATCTCAGGCGAAATAGGTATATACCCAAAATCCGGCAATCTAGTGTTAAAGCAGTGTTTCTCAACCTTTTTCGTGCCATGCCCCACTTTAATCTTTCTAAAGTTTTTATGCCCCCCCCTCCCCTATGTAACATACATAATTTTTGACATTAAAAAATTGATTTGTTCACTTAAGAAACATAAATGATAGGTTCTAGGAAGAAATCACTATGAAATTGTTAACAAAACACGGTAAATAAAATTTCAAAACATATATAGAGTCCATTTTCGAATTGCCCCCCTGTGGGCTCCACGTTGGGAAACACCGGTTTAAAGGGACGACGATCACCATATGGAATTGTTGACCGCATGGTGTATTAAATAAATTGAGGTCACCATCGCCTTCAGTATTGCAAATTCTTTATATCGAAGGAAAAAAATTTATCGGTCGTTTGAATAATTTAATTAACGAAGCGATCGGATCTAGCTTTAAATAGGGACCAAAGGATCCTCCATGGTTTTAGTAATGGGAAATAATTATGTACACTTAATTAAGTCTGAAACATTCACAGTTCTTCAGAAATATTTACAGTGTTAATCGATGTAATTAGTGGAGGAACGTCAAGAAGCGCTCTGAGCAACGTTAGTCGATCAGATATTTTCTCCCGCCGTTTGTTCTCCATCTTTTTCCTCTCGTCAGTCTCTTTCGTCTGTTTTCGCGAAAATGTTCGTTATTGGCCTTCCAATCGATCGATCCGCCGCTCGAAAATATGCCCGCCAATCTAGCCGGCAAATATTGCAATTCATTTCGTCGGAGTGCTCGAAACGGATATTGTCGGCACGCGGAAGCCAATAAAAATTATAACGCGGATCGCGAAAGATCCGAGTAAATAAAACGCACCAGACGAAAAAGAATAACGCTCGATACGAGCCCGGGTATACCCGTGTTTACCGTCGAAGGCGCTTAAGAATGAAAGAGGTCGCGGGTCCAGAACGCGTGGAATTGCGCGAATGATTTGTAAAACGCGCGTGCGTAATAGACGGGGCGAAAGGGGAGGCGCAGGCAAATTGGAACAAATTGATTTTCCCCGGCGACATCGATTAAAGTGACGGAAGAGAGTCGCGGTATTAACGAGAGTCGCAGTATCGAAACGCGGACCAGGTCGTATTGGCCAGCTTTTCGAACAAATTGGATTTTCGTGAGAAACATTATGACACCTCTTATAATTGCTACATCGCTCGATATACGCAAGCTTTATGCACACTGGGCGTGCATATACATATACGGGCAGATTAGGTTCATCGAATCTTCTAAAAATTTTTCATAGTTTAACAATAAATTTGATGAAACTGAAATTGCAGTATCAACCAGGTAATTAGCATTTTTACATGGTAAACCTATCTCCCTGCTGACGAACTGTAAGCTCCAAGTGTCTAAGACACAAGGTTCTCCTGATACACTGTCCAGGTTTTGACAAGATATTTAACAATAAATTTGATGAAACCCAAATTGCAGTATTAGCCAGGTAATTAGCAGTTTTACATGGTAAACCTATTTCCTTGCTGACGAATCGTAAGCTCCAAGTGTCTAAGACACAAGGTTCTCCTGATACACTGTCCAGGTTTTGACCAGACATTTAACAATAAATTTGATGAAATTCAAATTGCAATATTAGCAGGGTAATTTGCATTTCTAGACGGTAAACGCAAAACTGGTAAACCTATCTCCCTGCTGACGAATTGTAGGCTGCAAGTGTCTAAGACACAATGTTCTCCTGATACACTGTCCAGGTTTTGACCAGATATTTAACAATAAATTTGATGAAATCTAAATTACAGTATTAGCAGGGTAATCTGCATTTCTAGACGGTAAACGCAAAACTGGTAAACCTATCTCCCTGCTGACGAATTGTAGGCTGCAAGTGTCTAAGACATAATGTTCTCCTGATACGCTGTCCAGGTTTTGACCAGATATTTAACAATAAATTTTATGAAATCCAAATTGCGATATTAGCCAGGTAATTAGCATTTTTACATGGTAAACCTATCTCCCTGCTGACGAACTGTAAGCTGCAAGTGTCTGAGACATAATGTTCTCCTGATACACTGTCCAGGTTTTGACCAGACATTTAACGCGATACGCATGCTACTTCCTCGAATATCATATTCTCCTGATACAGAATTCGCATATTAGCGAAAAAAAAAAGATTGATGCGCGAAATAATGAACGCGTGCCACTTCTTCGGGTATTATACCCTCCTGATAAAAAATGACTTTCAGTCGGACATTTGATACGATGTCTAAGCAGCGCGTGCTGCTTCCTGGAATATTATACTATCCAGTTACGAGATTTTGCCCTCAAGACCAAGATCTTTGTATCACCGTGTATTATTGGTTGCATCCGTAATTTTCAAATACTTTTCGCTTTCTCAACGCTACATGTACATATTTCTTGACAAAATTGCTCCTCGCCCGTACCGCCTTTAGTGTCACGATCTTCAGATACCCGGCGAATATTTAAAACTGGAAAGTTTGAGTGTATGGCGAGGACGGAGGGTGGTTTGCGCCTCATATTAATTCTGTAGGCCTGCCGGTGATAATGTCTCCGGCGTGCTGTTCCCCAGGGTGGCGTGAAAGCATTCCCTTTAACGACGCCGAATCAAGCCACGAGATAGGCGATCGTCTTGCCGATTACGCTAAGGAGAACGGGTAATTACATGTTCGCAACCTGATTTTCGTTCAACCAATCACTGATCCTTCTTTTGCTCATATAATAAACTGTTTCCCCTGTAACATTTCCCTTGCTGTTATCATACAAATCGAATCATCAAATTCTTTCACCGAAGCTGTCGAGTTAATCTAAAATTTCGTAGCAGTTTTCTATCAATAAAAGACGATGAAACGTAGAATCCTCAAATTACCCTTGAACATAAGTGTAAGACATATATACACTTGCGATGAATAATCATAACAAATCGAATCATCAAATTTTTTCATCGATGCTATTGAGTTAATCTAAAATTTCGTAGCAGTTTTCTATCAATAAAAGACGATGAAATCAATAGAATCCTCAAATTACCCTTGAACATACAGTAGTGAGCAAAAGTTTAAGACCAAAAGGTTAAGGAAAATAAATAAATTAATTAATAAGAAATAACAGTATAAATAAAATTTCTATTCTATGCTAATCAATAAATAGTGTTCTACCATAATGGCAATGAAAATGAATAAATAAACAATATTTACAGGCCATAAAATTATGTTCTACATTGTCCTGTCGTCTTAAGCTTTTGTCCGCTACTATAAGTGTAAGACATAAGTACACTTGCGATGAATAATCATAATAATTCGAATCGGTTTGGAACAAGTTATGAAATTAAAAATCAACAGGTAATTTCCAGATTGTCTGTCGTTATCAATGAGGAACAGAAAAATTTCTAAAGGACGAAGTTCCATCCGCGTTTTGCTGTCAAGAATGGTGCAGGGATGCCAGTAAAAAAACGGTGGCACGTACGAGACGTTAAAATTAACGGCGCAGTAACAAAGTATCGTAAGTCTGTCGAGCGGGGGTGGCTGGAATCGCGTGCAGAGCTGACGTTCCAGCACCTAACGAACAGCAACGGTGGCTCGTTGAACGCGAACACGTTACTGCTCTGCAGGGTGGTGATCAAATACTTAAAACACGACTGGTAGTTAGGGAAAAGCGTACCAAGACCGAGTTGGGTCAAGATGAAGGGAAGCTGGATGGTAAATCTGGATCCCTCGAGTCTGACAGGCTCGTAAACCGATTCTTCCTCGTGTCCCTATCCTCTCGTACTGTACTCTTCGATCAAAGCCTCGAACCAGTCGTAATCTTACGACCATTAACCCTTTGAGTGCGACGAATGTTGCTCGTAGGGACTATGAACGCATATATGCGTTTGTCAATTTTTGTTTTCTTCGTCTTATGACTTTTTCAGTAGTCATAAATTTCGGCGTTAACATTTGGAGAGTGCTATGGGCGCGTGTGTCGATCACAACGCGATTAAGTAACATCACAACATAACAGCACTCAAAGGGTTAACCAGTTAACACATTGACTGCCACGGGGGTCACCGGTGACCGGCGCGCTCAGATTGATAGAAAAATATAATTTGAATAAATGTCAATAATTATCGATTTTTTATTATTACCATCGTTAATATAATGGTGTGCAGAAATTAATGAAGTATAAAACATCGAAAAATAGTTATACACTATAACTTATTTATTTATTATATATTTATTATGGGGGTCACTGGTGACCGATGCGCTCAGATTGATAGAAATACATAATTCAGACAAATGTCAATACCTATCAATTTTTCATTATTACCATCCTTAATGCAATGGCGTGAAGAAATTAATACAGTAAAAAAAATATCTAAAATTAGTTACACTTATTTGTTGTAGGTAATATTTCGACAGTATGTGTAACGCATAATAGAAAATTCATCGTGGCGCCACGGGCAAACCCTGTAAAACTGGCGTGGCATTCAACGTGTTAAGAACTGTTTGTATAATAAAAGGTTTCTAAGATTAATAGAGAATAATCAAGTTAAACATGTAGAAATTTTAAAGATTTATAAGATTGTTAATTTAGTAAGGTAATATAGATTGCTAGGATAAGGAACCGTTGTTTAAAAATTGTTAACACGTTGAATGCCATGGGGGTCACCGGTGACCGGCGCTCAACTTGACGGTGGCGCCATGGGGGTCACCGGTGACCGGCGCTCAACTTGACGGTGGCGCCATGGGGGTCACCGATGATCGGCGCGCTCAAATTGATAGAAATACATAATTTAGAAAAATGTCAATACCTATCAATTTTTCATTATTACCATCGTTAATGCAACAGTGTGAAGAAATTAATACAGTAAAAAAAAAAATATCTAAAATTAGTTACACTTATTTGTTGTAGGTAATATTTCAACAGTATGTGTAACGTATAATAGAAAATTCATCGTGGCGCCACGGGCAAACCCTGTAAAATTGGCGTGGCATTCAACGTGTTAGCGTTTCGCCCAAATTAATTTATTAAACGAATTCTCCAAATTAATCGTACTTATTAAGTCGCGGAGAAGAAGTGGAGATTGGCGGAGGGGCGGAAGGGAGGCGCGGTGTGAAAAAGTTTTGCACGACCGCGCTAGGATCGTAATACGCCAGTAATGCGGGTGCTTAGCGGCGTATAAATAAGCATTAAATCCGTGCTTAGGATACCTTAATCTATATTTTTTTCCCAGGACCGCCTTGCCGGAATATATTATCACCCAGAGGATTTTATCGCGGCGGCGATAATGCCGTTAACGCGCGAATATACTCGAGCGAACTTTTTTAAAGGAGAGAGCTACCGGCTGTTCGGGCTGTTCCTTCTGCTATCCCCCTTCCACCCCCCTTTCCCTCTGGCTCTCTCAAACTCGTGGTACGAATAGCAATAGTAAAGCAACAATTTTATTTTACTGAAAATTCTATAATCCCACCACCTATCAGGGATTTTAAATAAGATAAAGCTGCAAAGTACCAAACTCAGCTTATATTTTTCGCTTCTAAATGAATCAAAAATCAAACAGTTTGTGGATCCAAATGCACGGCAATTTTTTCCACAATTTTACTGTCTATTTAGTTACTGTATTATATTAGTTATATTACTACTGGCGTGGCAGGAAAGCTATTTTTGAGGAAACCTTTTTAGACTCTTTAAGTAGCTATTTCGGAATCATCTCAATAGCAAATTGCGGGCTTCATAAACAAAGGATTTCTGGAAAGGAACGAAGTACAAGGCCTAACGGCCTCCTTAGGAAATTTCGCTGCATTCCCAAACCAATGCGACAGGGCATTCGCCCACCTAACCACTTCGTCCTTCCTAAAGTAACGCGCTGAGTACGCAAAAAAGAGGCAGTGATTAGGTTAACGAACAGCTCTGATAGATGAACACCGGAAATACGAAATTGACCAACCAGGGAAAGCTCAAAGAGTCGCGGAGGAACATAAGGCGAGAAGGGCCAGATAGTTTGAAAGCACGTGCAAAGAAAATAAATACATACGCTGCAAGTTGTGCAACAAAAAACAAGAATTTCTCGATAAACGAAGCAATTCCTTCAAAAGTAAGGCTGAACGTTTGACCTACGACAGGGTACCCCCCCACCCAATCGCTTCGTTCTTCCTAAAGTAACGCGTTGAGAACGCAAAAAAGAGGCAGCGATTAGGTTAACGAACAGTTCTGATAGATGAACACCGGAAATACGGAATTGACCAATCAGGGAAAGTTCAAAGAGCCGTGGAGGAACATAAGGCGAAAAGAGCCCAGACAGTTTGAAAGCGCGTGCTGTGTAGTCGCAAAGAAAATAAATCAAATAGATACATACGCTGCAATAAAAAAAAAAAACAAGAATACGCGATAAACAAAGCAATTCCTTGAAAAGTAAGGCTGAACGTTTGACCTTCCGCGTGCTAAGGGTGGACGCTGTTAACCGACCATTTCTGTGATGCACGAACGTTTCATCCGCACGCTCATCAGCGTCCGCAGAGCGGGTAACGGGGCTCGGATTTGAATTAGGAGACGGTGCAGCGTGCGAGGAGCAGAGACACCGTGGGCACCGAAAGTGCGCGGGGCAGGAGATAGGACGGGGTTGGTTGGTTGCTAACGACCGTCGCCAGACCAGGATTGTTAACTGCTGCCGGGTTTGGTCGTCCCGCTGGATGTGGTGGTTCTTCTCTCTATGTGGGAAGAGGTTCCGCTGGAGTGGGTGCGAGGGTGGAAAAGGGCCACCACGCCGGGGGAGAATGGCTAAGCTATTCGGAACAATGTCTTGTTAGGCGGTTTGCTTTGAGGTAATCGCCGGGAAGACCCCGGCAGTCGTTAGACTTTCCCTCGCGGACCTGTTTGTTTCGCGGATAATTGCCCACCGATACTCGACTCTAGTCCCTCGTAAAATCGTGAACGATCCCCGTCGGGGCTTACCGGGGGCGGCGGGCAGGCAGGAACGCGAAGGAAACGCAACGCGACGAGGAGGAAGATAGGAAGAGAAGGAGTTAGAGGCGGACCAAAGAAAGTTACGTGTTTTCGGCAATTCGATTTATGCTTTCGCACACATGGTTCAAACTATGGACACCCAGTCGATGGTTGGATCAAATAGAACTTCATGTTACAGAGTGAAATTGCGAGTGGTCGTTGATGTTAACCCTTTGCACTCGAAAGACGACTCTTTGTCTTGGAAAATTTCCATATAATAATATAGTATAAAACAGTGAAATTAGAGAAATCAGAATTTAATTATTTTAACCCTTTACTCTCGAGAGGTGACTGTTGGTCACCGAATGATAGTTTTGCACATTTTCAGATTTTAGTTAGTTTGTTTATTAAACACACTCAGAAGTTGAATAATCGTATATGTAAATTTTAGTATATCACTTAACTAAGCTAAATGATGTTTATTATAGGCGAATTTTAGTAAATATTTCGAATTCGACAATTTTTGAAGTTAATATTCTTAGTCGCCAAATGATAGTCTTGCAAATTTTCAGACTTTAGTTAATTAGTTTGTTAGCCAGATCTGGAGGTTAAATAGTCGTATATGTTAATTAAATTAAATGACGTTTAATATAGGCGAATCTTGGTGAATATCTCGAATTTCAGAATTTTGGAAATTAGTATTGTTAGACGACTAACAGTCACCTCTCGACCGCAAAGGGTTAACATTCGTTTAATTCAGAAAGTTTGAAACACGACGATTTGCATCTGGAAACTTGCATAATTGCTATCGTTTGATTATCACCGGTCATTTCTCGAGCGCAAAGGGTTAATTATCATCAGCCGTCATAGAGACACAACGTATACCTTGAAAATGTCGTCATAATGAATCCGCAAAGAGGAGAACCGGCGAGTAATTGCTACGAGCCTGATTTACCACTGGGAAACGTCAAAAGAGGAAGCCCCTATGGATTTGACCGTTAAACTTTGTTTCAATACGGTTCCAATTCGGCTTGTTACAAGAGAATCATCTTTTTACGAGGCGGTTGGGCAGTTTTACGTACGAGAAACGGCCGGTTATTGCTTCATCCGATCGAGCAACGTATAGCTCTACCAATTACAGCGGGAGTACGCGCGCACGAGTTGCCGCAAAAAGGAAAGCCTCAAACGTGATCCGACACGGGTCTGCGAGAGGAAAAAATGCCTGCAAGTTAATTAGCGCAAATTACATCTGCACGGAGGACGCGGTAATTACAGATTTTCTATTCCCGACAGCTCGTTTCAGCATCAGAACCGGGTTAAATGGCCTCGCTTAAACGGGATGCAATTTAACGTGTTCCTCTTTTGCCCGCGCACAAGGAGGAAGACAGGCAAGGAAATCTTTCCAGTTTTCAGACGGGGCAAAGGGTGACACGCGTAAATCGTACCCCGCGGTAACGTTCCTTTGTTTAAGAACAAGAAGGCATCGGTGAATTTATTTAACACTAGGACTACCGACGATTACGGTGTACTTATTTGCATAAAATAGATCAGATTGAAAATTACATGAAAAAAAAAAATCGAACATACAAAAAATAAATCTTTAATTATACCTTCCGCAGAAAATCATAGTAAATTTTGGAAGCTAACCACAGTGGATTTATAAGGTTGCTATGAATAATTAGCAATTGGTCATTTTGACTGCTCTGGTAGTTCTAGTGTTAATGCATCTTTAACACTAGAGCTACTGACAATTAAAGTGTACTTATTAGCATAAAAGAGAGCAAATTGAAAATTGCATGAAAAAATATCGAACGCACAGAAAACAAATCTTTATTTATACCTTCTGCAGAAAATCAGAGTAAATTTTGGAAGCATGGTAAAGTGAATTTATAAGGTTACTATGAATAATTAGCAATGGGTCATTTTAACTGCTCTGGTAGTTCTAGTGTTGATGCATCTTTAACATTAATACTATCAACAATTAAAGTGTACTGATTTGCATGGAACGGATCAAATTGAAAATTACATGAAAAAAAATAATCGAACATACAAAAAATAAATTTTTAATTATACCTTCCGCAGAAAATCATAGTAAATTTTGGAAGCTTGTTAAAATTTGCAAATTCGAAATATTTACTAAGATTCGCCTACATTAAACGTCATTTAGTTTGGTTAATTGTTTAATTAACTAAATTTACATGTATGACTATTTAACCTGTGAGTCTGACTAATAAACAAACTAACTAAAGTCTGAAAATGTAAGTAAATTTGGATCTGCTCTGATCGAGAGAAGTAGAATTAACCCTTTGCACTCGAGAGGTGACTATTAGTTGTCTAATGATACTAACTTCAAAAATTTACATATTATAAATTTACATATATGAATATTTAACTTCTGAGCTTGACTAATAAACAGACTAACTAAAATCTGAAAATTTGCGAGACTATCATCATGTGACCAACAGTCACCTCTCGAGCGCAAAGGGTTAAGATTCGAGGGTTCAACAGGCTGAGTACGTCAATATTTCAATTTTAATAGCGGTCACATTGGCGTAAGTAATGGGACAGCACGTAGTGTACACAGCGATTAAAGTATGTTTCAGGGAAAGGTGGTACATGCTAATTAGCCGGCGATACCGTAGCGGGAGAGGCATAGAGAGAGAGAAAGAGAGAAAGAGAGAGACGGAAAGAGAGTGAGCACGATCGATGCTAACTACCCCGATATTCCAAATTTAGGGGACAGGAGTTTCGTTTGCGCAATCAATAGAGCGGCGGAAAACGCTTCGGCGCGATTGAAGAGCGTGCCGACGAGAATTGGAAATAATCAACGGGAAAAGTGGTGACAATATTTCCATTATCGTTCTTTCGTGATACTTTAACGCTTTACTCCCTGTCATTTCACCGAGATCGTTGAAATTAATCCTTTAAATACGGTTTCATTAACGGGAACGAAGAAATTAGTCATTTTTCTTGGTGTCAGCGCAGGTATGAGGAACAAAAGACCATTTTTCAAATACCATCAAACAAAAATTTGTTTTTCTTCCGCAATTCCCATTTTCCTCCAAGTTACCATCATTAGACGAGTAATAGTCGCCTCACGAGTGCAATGGGGTTAATTCTACTTCCCTTGATCAGAACAGATCCAAATTTGCTTACATTTTCAGACTTTAGCTAATTTGTTTATTAGTCAATCTCAGGAGACTAGATAGTCGTATATGTTAATTTTAGTACATCGGGTTACAAGGGTTAATACCGAACGATAGTCAATTATCAATCGATCGCAATTTTTCGACAGAAACTCTTTCAATGTCCTCATACCATCAATACGATTGAACATTGAAACATTTCTTTCGAAGAAGTCTTCACTAGAAATTAATTTCGAATCCTGAAATTTAAAAAAAAAATAGATTTGAACTTTCTTGCTTAAGGTAGACCACGTAGGTCACACTAAGTCCTCGAATCACCCTTTATGTCTAAACTCAACCCTCTACCGACATAAACGTTATCGCTGTCGTCTTAAATTGAAACATCGTGACCATTAGTATCGGCCACACAATTAGAACGTACAGTCAGCGTGTTCTCCTAACGATAATATTCTTAGTTCGGTCCTGAGGTCGTTCTCGCACCTCTGTGCTCGTATTCTTGCGGTTAAACACCGCCGAAAGTGCGGGCTGGCTGGCTAGATGATAGCCGCACGCTAATTCGTACTTTGGTGGCTTACGGGCAACTAACTGGCCCCTAATGCCCTGCTTACGCGCAATTATTGTCTTCGATGAGTTCCAGACCGACGGACTCCGTCCCTATATCCCTCGATAGCCCCAGCAAGCACTCCATATCAAGCTTAAACCATTGATAAAGAGTCCATCTTGTTAGATTGAACAGAAATAACGGAAGATAATAGAAAGCTAAAATAAAATTATTCTAATTTTTTATTGGACACTCCCAGACACTTTCGAAGACCGTTTCCAATTGTTTTTAACCCTTTGCACTCGGCTGTCCCCTCTCATGGGACATCGTAATCCTAACATATGACAGTTTCGCAAATTTTCAGACTTTAGTTCAGACCCGGACGTTAAACAGTCATGTATGTAAATTTTAATACACGACTTAACTAAACTAAATGAAGTTTAATATACATGAATCATAGTAAATATTTCGAATCTGAAAATTTTTGAAGTTAGTATCGTTAGACGACTAACAGTAGCATCTCGAGTGCAAAGGGTTAATTCTACTTCTTAAATCCTTTGGAACTGATATAACCGAGGAATTGAAAATTATTTGGATTTAAAGGCAAAATTTCGTTGTTATTATTATTATTATTGAAACTCAAGCGATAAACTTAAGCAGTGCTAGAGAGTTAGTATCATTAAACAACTAATAGTCACCTCTCGAGTGCAAAGGGTTAAAAAGCTGAAGGGTTGTAAAAAAGAAAGGCAGGAGGCTAATCTCTGATAGCCTGAAGTATTCGAGATTTTAGTTTTGCGTTCTGTATGAATGGATTTCCACGATCAAAGGGTTAGCAGAGTTGTGATCCGTTCTCAAGCTCGCTTCTTTCCGCACAAAAGTGTCGGAACCATAATTTCTGGCAGCGGAGGCAGCAGAGTTGGCCGGGACCGGCGCCACAGATCACGAGTATCATCCGTGATTTCCCGTAAGATAGTTCATTCTAACGTATCGCACGATAACATCGACGCTACGGGCGATCGTTATTTATGTAATACAATTTATCGATCTTCCATGGGGCTCGCGGCTCGAATTATTTGCCCGTTGCCACGACGGAACCGGCGAATAATCTATGCGTATGTATTTAGCAAGCATAAGAAGGTAGTTTGGCGTCCCAAACTTCGATCTCGAATGGAATTTTGACATTGGAAGAACCATATCTATAGGACAACCACAAAAGGTTCTGCTCTAATTTAAAAAGATCTATAGGACAATCACAAAAGGACTTGTTCTAATTTGAAAAGATCTATAGGACAATCACAAAAGGACTTGTCCTAATTTGAAAAGATCTGTAGGACAACCACAAAAGGATCTGCTCTAATTCGAAAAAATCTATAGGACAATCACAAAAGGACTTGTTCTAATTTGAAAAGATCTGTAGGACAACCACAAAAGGTTCTGCTCTAATTTGAAAAGATCTATAGGACAACCACAAAAGGTTCTGCTCTAATTCGAAAAGATCTATAGGACAACCACAAAAGGATCTGCTCTAATTCGAAAAGATCTATAGGACAACCACAAAAGGTTCTGCTCTAATTCGAAAAAATCTATAGGACAACCACAAAAGGATCTGCTCTAATTCGAAAAGATCTATAGGACAATCACAAAAGGACTTGTTCTAATTTGAAAAGATCTGTAGGACAACCACAAAAGGTTCTGCTCTAATTTGAAAAGATCTATAGGACAACCACAAAAGGTTCTGCTCTAATTCGAAAAGATCTATAGGACAACCACAAAAGGTTCTGCTCTAATTTGGAAAGATTTATAGGACAACCACAAAAAAGGGACCTGCTCTAATTTGAAAAGATCTATAGGACAACCACAGAAAGGATCGTAGTAAGTGAGAGAAAGAAACAGGAGGATGAAAAGCACGGCCATTAATAGAGTGCGAAATTCAACGGTCATGCGCCAATCAGCCTTCGTGACAGTGCCGAGGAAACAAGCATTTCCCATCAGCGGGGACGCGTTTGCCGCAGCTTTCGGCGCTCCACGGCACCGCACAGAGACCGGTCTGCACCGAATGGCTCGCGAAACCGGCCTCCGATCCCGTTTATTATTCCGATAGCCGCGATTCGTCCTCTTTCTTGCCCGCTTAGCGACCCTGTACAGGCCCGATAGCGGGTATCGATGCACCCGAACAATCCCTCCTATCTCGGCCAAGTTGCGTGTTTTTATTTTCTGTTAATTGATTTTTTACACTCGGATTCACCCTGACGAGGTTACTGCTTTTGTAACGGCTCGCAACGATGCGTTTTGTCGCATATCCATGGAAATGGAGCTGCGATATTAACGGCCAGATAAGAGGGGTAGCTGGGGAAGCTTTGAAACTAATTGAAATCAGGCTAGGTTCGGGTATCTTTTTTACCGTTTCATGAAAAGAAAATATAGCGATACGTTGTTGGACAAGGCTAGCACATGCTAATGAAACAATTTCGCTTTTGGAGTCCTAGTTTAGGAAATTTTTCAAAGCAAATCTCATTGGAAGGTTAGACTCTAACTGGTAGAGGTGTATGCTGTTTAACAGGTGGACATTTTAACGAGCACTATCCATACATTTGAACGACACTGCGTTCAAGTGCGACAAAGAGCTGTTGCAAAAATAACATCTTTTGGGAAACAAGTGAGAAGTGTATAAGAGTTCAGCGACTCCTTTTGTGGGGCCAACCAACCGGTTAGTCCGCTTTCGTATATGAGAACATATAGAATCCCTTTCCGCGAAACAGCCCTCATAAACTTTCTTTCCTACGTCTGCTATCTTCCTATCGCCATTCAGTTTCTCTGTCCCCTCCCCCCTGTTGAAAGCTCTCTTTCCTTCCACCTCTTTTTGCAAGGGGGATGGTTCGGTTGGTCCTGTGTATACGTGATGCCACCATGACACGCTTTAGACGTCGACGAAGTAGATTTTTCCGCACCTCGATATGATTAATACTCCTGCGAGATAGGAGCTCGTGAGGGGTGGGAAGGGGGGTGGAGAAGGGACATGGGCGAAACAGAGCGGGGAAAGAAGTCTGAAGGTTGAAAGGAAGAAAGGAAAGAAGGAATGGGAGAAAGAAAAACGCGAGAAAGACAGAAAGCATAGGCTAAAGGGGGTAGGGTAGAAGGGGGTGAAACGAGGTGGTTGTTGGAAAAAAGGAGAAGGATGACGGAGGGTGAAGGCAGCCGAGGTAAAAGGGAACGGTTATGGGCCTGCTGGTCGCTTGCCGTACAGCAAATCCCCGTCAACCGCATTCAATTACGATGTTATCGCGAATACAGATGACGGTTATTTCCTTCGGTACACCCTATACGTAACGTTCGCGATGCGGCGCGGCGCGGCGCAGGGCGACGCCGACGTCGCTTCTCCGTCCAAAGTTAAGGCAGTATATCGTGTAATGGTGGGTTGGCCGGCCGCCCGTGTGATTGCTTTAGGATGCGCGCCGACAATACACCGGGATAAAGCGGCTCCGATTTCGACCAACGACAGTTACGCTTGCCGGCCTTCCGTTCCCACCCCTTCGAACCAATATTACCTCGATATTCCTCTGTGGTCACCCCTCGAATGAATCTTCCTTCTTCTCTTCCTTTTTTCCTACAATTTCGTCAAACAGATTTTTCGTGTCATAGGGAAGGCGAAATGGTCACTTTTATTCGGAATGGTAACTATAATTTCGTGGTAGCAATTAAAGGAGTCTGCTTGAGAACCTGTTGTTGGCAACCTTAACACATTCACAGATTTTTCTTGTCATAGGAAAGGTGAAATGGTCACTTTTATTCGGAATGGTAATTATAATTTCCTGGTACCAATTAAAGGAGTCTGCTTGGGAACCTGTTGTTGACAACCCTAACACATTTACAGATGTTTCTTGTCATAGGGAAGGTGAAATGGTTACTTTTATTTGGAATAGAAACTATAATTTCTTGGTAACAATTAAAGGAGTTTGCTTGAGAACCTGTTGTTGACAACCCTAATACATTCACAGATGTTTCTTGTCATAGGGAAGGTGAAATGGTTACTTTTATTTGGAATAGAAACTATAATTTCCTGGTAACAATTAAAAGAGTTTGCTTGGGAACCTGTTGTTGGAAACCTTAATACATTCATAGATTTTTTGTTATAGGGAAAGTAAAATGGTCACTTTTATTCGGAATGGTAACTACAATTTCGTGGTAGCAATTAAAGGAGTTTGCTTGGGAACCTGTTGTTGGTAACCCTAACACATTGACTATAGGGTGAATTTTTTAGGTAGAATGGATTTACTTATTTTAACACGCATTGTATATAAATCTTCTTGCTGGTGCTTGAGTATGAGTCCTATTGTGTTCAGTGTGCCAGCCAGTAAATGGGTTTCTAGCTTAAATTTGTCAACGAGTCGCCTGTTTCCCGAATACGGGTAAAGCGTGTAGTCCGAAACTTTATCGGTGGTTTAGCTTATCCACCAATAAGGGCAGACGCCGCGAGTCGCAGCTTGGTCTCCTTCAGAACGCGTATACACGTCGCTTTTCGGTGTACGGTTTGTCGAGCACGACGACCAGCCCACCCTCGACGTTTTCGAGCGATAAAACCTGAAATACGAGCGCGCACGTTGGTCGAACTTCTATTCGCCTCGACCGAAAAGGATGTCCGGATCATAACGCGGCGCGCTCCCGTGCACCCCGTTGCTTCCGTGAGTTACTTTACACGGCCGTTTCAAAAGGAGTCCGTTGCCTCCCTCTCTTCTTTCCACCTCGTTCTCAAACCCACTCCTTATATACGCGTACCCCGTACGTACGTGACACTTTGATCGTCAAACGAAACACGTGCACGCACTATCCAATCACGTTTTTAACACTTTACCGACCGGAAGCCTATCAACACTTATCCGACCAAATGGGGAGATCTACCATTTTTTCCTTGACAAATGGCAGTGCCATTGATTCTATTTACTTTTGTTATTAGTTGGTCCTAAGCTGATATTGAATTGATTAAAAATTGAATTTCAAAAAATTCATGAACAGTACTAGTTCAAGGCTAACTGATAACAGAAGCAAATAGAATCAATTGCAGCGCTCTGTCGAGGACAAAATGGGAGATCTCCCCATTTGGTTGGCTAAGTGTTAACCCTTTGCATTCGAAAGGTGACTGTTAGTCGTCTAACGATAGTAACTTCAAAAATTTTCAAATTCGAAATATTTAATAATATTTGCCTATATCAACACTTAGCCGACCAAATGGGGAGATCTACCATTTTTTCATTGACAAATGGCAGTGCCATTGATTCTATTTACTTTTGTTATTAGTTGGTCCTAAGCTGATGTTGAATTGATTAAAAATTGTATTTCAAAAAATTCATGAACAGTACCAGTTCAAGGCTAACTGATAACAAAAGCAAATAGAATCAATTGCAGCGCTCTGTCGAGGACAAAATGGGAGATCTCCCCATTCGATTGGCTAAGTGTTAACCCTTTGCACCCGAGTGGTGATTGTTAGTCGTCTAACGATAGTAACTTCAAAAATTTTCTAAGCGATACCATATGTATACCGTAAAAGAATTTTAGACTATTAATTGCATGATGAAAATATCGTTTAATAATAAAATCATTAACAATGCATACACTCCAAAATAAGGAGACGGTCGTGAGTGCGTATGTTGAACCACTAGCAGTCGGTAAAGCGTTAACCCCTTGACTACTGTTGGCGCCTAGAAATTTTGCGTTTATGACACTGAGAGCGTCCATAGGTGCTTCACACAGTTTTGACTTTCTGACGCCCAAAAATTCGCCGTTCTCGGCGCAAATCGTAACTCAATTGAATACGGCCGTAGTCAAGGGGTTAAATTACGTTCAATACCAGCAGCACAGCGATAACAATAATAAAGAAGAATAAAAGTAACGACGTAACGATCATTATCACTTACCATGTGGGTCTATTAACATGACAAACCCTACACACGTGGAGAGTATTTCCATAATGGCGGCATCCTCCGCGGCAAGGGGGTGGAAAAAGTTCCGAGGGAGATTAATTGGAACCTTCTTTGGGCGAAACAGAGACAACGAAGGAGAGTCAAAGGGAGGAAACGACGACGATGACGCAGAGGGATGGATCGGGACGAGAAGGTGGTGGGGGCATGTAGAACCGCGGGGGTGAGAACGAGACACAGCCGGGATGGCCCGGGGGCGAGCTTTTTGCCGAACACATAATGCATAGCGAAGGATGACACCCTTATCTCGGGATCTTTAATTCCGTGGGCCGCCGCGAGGGGGTTGCCGCGTCGTCATTTGTCGGTTGCACCGCGCTCAAATCAGGGACGGCGCAGAGTGGATGGATAAAACCGTCGCTGCTGTTAACATCACCGTTGGCACAGGGGCTGGAAATTGCCTTGGCTGATTTCATTTCAAGCCAGATTATTTTAAGGGGTTCTGCTTTTCTTTCCCCCACTCGGTTCCCTGGCCCAGTCCCCTAACCCCTCTGCAGACCGGGTTCGGCATGATTAATGGGAGGAAGGGAGGTCAGGCTGGACGAAGAGCGACAGCAATCGAAAATCGTGCTAATCTCCAATCTTTACGATCAATTAATTTATTTACACTTGTTAATAATTTCCCTTAACTCTTTTTGGTGCAACTAGTTTCTTAGACTAGACTACTTTTTAGATTACTTACACTTTCTATTTTAAATCTATCGTCTAACGTTCTAGTTTAAAGGTGCAAGTTGTCATGATTACAATCACACCTGGGTTTCGAGAACGTTAAAAAAAAAGTTTTTGTCAACAGAAGTTGTTTAATGGACATTTAAAACAGTCGTTCTCGATTTTTTGTTTTTTGGCCAGGGTCAACGAGAGAAATTATTTAAGCGTCGAAGCAGTGACGAGCCCTTTCGAGGACAACGCAACGAAACGAAGGGGGTTAGAGCATCCGCTCTTTCCGCGAGTTTTAAAGAGTTTCAACGTCCTATTATAAAGTCTTCACCGTGCATAATAACATTCAACTCCGTGGGCTGGAAGGCATTAGGGAAATCGCGTTGCCTCCCTCTGGCTGTTTCTCCCTCCTCCCTTTCTCCGTTCCTCAGCCACGTTGTCCCGGTCCCGTTCCAACCGTTTCCCTGTACCACGCGGACAATACGGCCTCCACAAATCAGTGGATCCCACCAAACCATGCTACGATTTCGTTTCGCGTCGATTTCCCTACCACGCACTCCTAAGCCGTGAGCTATAAAACGAGCAGGGGGTGGGGGGTGCCCTCTGTAGCTGGAACAAACGAAAGGAGAAGAAGACGGGAATAAACGTCGGACGGATGGAGCCATAAATAGTGGAATCTCATGTGCTGGACAAGTGAAATGAAGACACGGTTGAAACTCGCCATGGTTGTATTTATAAGAATGTTATATTTCCTCGGTAGTAATGGGAGCCCCTATAGAGGCGGTAAATATATTAATAGTGCGCTAATAAATGATATTTATATACAGATGGATAAAAAAACGAGAGGAAAGTGTTTGCGTGTGTGTTCGGCTGTCTATAGCGCGAATCACTCGTATAGTTTCGACCTTTCACTCTCCCTCTCTCTCTCTCTCTTTCTCTCTCTCTGGTTGTGTACAATTCTTATTATCTGCCTCGTAGCGCATCCTCTTCTTCGTGTAACTTCCTTTGTACTTAAAATCGATTCGGTGGTTCCGAGTGCTATGGTATTTCGTTACAGAATCACGATTCTAACGCGACTTTCTCGACTACCCACCGTGATCCGTGGGAAAATGTCCTGAAGATCGAAAGGTAATCAAGATTGTTTCCACTGAGATCTAGGGATAAAGGAATACGAAATTTGTCACCGTGTTCGCAAAGTCAGGCAAATTCCCTACCATCAACGCGGTAGCAATCTGTTCACATACGTCTGTGTGCATGTGTATGTATGTATGTGTGTATGCGTATACGTGTGTGTGTGTGTGTGTATTTGTTTCATCGGTAATTTAGAACAGATCGTTTATCAGCGCACGCAACGGTTGTCGAATTATTTTCGGCCATCTTTTGGTATCGATGTTGCCCTTTTCTCCACCTTTTTCCGTTCTGTTTTCGCCTCGTCCGTTCTCGCTCATCTTTTGGCGTTAAAGCGTAAAGCCACGACTAAGCCCCTCGTTTCGTAAGTTTCCCCCGATCGAAGACCGCGAATTCGGGACGAGTCGTGGGAACTCTTTAGCGAACTGTTACAGCTATTATCACTGAGCAAGATATATATTCGAAATCCGAGACCGAGGGCGACCTACTCACAAGGGGCATCGAAACTTACATCGTTAATCTTTGGTATCAGCCATCGTGCACGCGTTCGCTCGTATACCGAGGTTTTGGAAACACCTTAAGATTCGTCGCATTCACGTTGTCGAAGCTGTCTAATGAGAAAGGAACAAAGCATGCTAAAACCTGTTCTAACCTTCAGCGTTCGATGGTTACTTCGTCGAAATTAATGTGAAAGATACTGTTCATAAGCATTTAACTACCTGCACGCGTTCTCGGCATAATGTGGTGCATTAACGTATAAACCGATATCGAAACATTATTCGAAGATGTTTTCAGAAACAATTCGAATTCTTGGATACAGTTGTTACTTGCGATAAAATATTCGGACAAATTTTCGAGGTACGTATCTTCTTCGAACACGCGATAAAATTTCGGAAACAGCAAACAATAACTTACGAACAAATTGTCATGAAGAAATTCCTCTCCAAACTCGTCTTCTCGATCTTGTGCTGCTAAACATCGAATGCCGACGAATCGTGAATACCGTGAGAATATTTCATTGATTGGTCTGCGTATACTGATAGTCTTTTTTTGTGCAGCAGAGTCGACGATACAGATATTTACAAGAGAACTCTGCCTCATTCACACACCCTCTCACTCCGTCATCCTTCCATCCACTCATTCTTGATCGTTTCACCCCCTCCCCCCTCCCCCTCCCCGCTGCCCCACCCCCCACTAAAAATGTATCTTACATAAACCGTCTATTTTATCATGTTTACATGTTGTACCGTATATTACAAGACGTGCGTCAAATCTGTCTCACGCGTTTTTCTGCGATGCTCTCACGTCTCACGCGGTCCTACGTCGAAGTCTTCCCGTAAATTTATTCAATATAATTCGCGATCACAGTGATTATTCCCGACCTCTCGACGAAACGGTTCCTGGAAAGCGTTCGACCGCTCGGAAATGTCCCCAAGATCCAGCTCACAGGGACCTAACACTTCTTTCTTTTCTTTACCGTTTCCGTTACGAACGAATCCATCGTTAACTCCCCTTCCGTTTCCGTCCGAACTCCCTTTCACCCGGCCACACGTTATGCGTCTATCCGTCTGTCTGTCTATCACTTTGTCCGTTCCTCGCGTTCACTTCTCCCCACGACGTTCTCCCGTGCCCACGGTCCACGTTCTGCTCCCTCGTCCTCGGTTCATCTCGCCGGCGAACGTCAACAGCCTCAATAACCGCTGAGACATCTGAGCTTCTTCAAAGGGGGCGACACCTCGTTTCAGCTGGTCGGCGCTTGCATCGACATTGGCGGTGGTTTCATCGGGCCGAGGGCTGGACCCGACAGCCCGTTGTTGTTCATGTCCCCAGGTGCCCTGGGACCACCGACACCTATGGCTGCCCCGTTCACCATTGGCGTGCTCCCTGACATTTGACCCTGCACCCATCAAACCGTTGTTACTAGCAAGATCTAGTCACAGCAGCTACAAGCATTCGCGTGCTACAGCAATTGTTTTGTAGTTGTGGAAGGGTTAATGAGATCCAAGCAGGCTAAGTATTACAAAAATGGTAAATAATAAATGTTAATCGCACAAAAGTGTATAACGATATAGGGGGTGGGGGGGATGAAAGCAAAGCAAGGACCTTGTATCTTGTATCGTGAACATGAACAATCGGATGACTGTTGAACGGTCCAAGCAAAATGGTACATTTTACAACGTTCCTATCAAACTAAGAAGATAGGAGCTAAAACGGCCAGGGCAAAGGGGGTGCCAAAACAAGTATCATGCATCGCAGGTCCCTCGATTTCGGGAACGTGGTCGATCGTGCGGAGGGTGCTTTCAGCGCGCAGCGTTTTCAATTAAAACACCATTCGGCTCCGCCTGTCATCGCCGAGTAAGGCGTCGATGCTTTTACGCAACGCTTGCGTGAAACAACGCTTCAAACGGGTTCCGGTCCTCTCTTAACTTACGTTCGACACGTGATTATGTTGACCCACCGACTGGCCAAGTCCCTGATGAGGTTGCAGCGGATTGTGACCCGGATGCATGTTCTGGCCAGGCGGCGTCGGCGTCGGGGGCAGTTGCCTTTTGATGTACGCCAGCGAGGCGGGTGTTTGTACTGGCATATTGGCGAACGCGAGCCTCTCCTCGTAGTCGTACTCGCACAGGATTTTGTTCTCGCACAAATAGAATCGATCGCCCACGCAAAACCTGCAATCAAAACGAAAAGCTACTGATGTCCCATCGTTTCAGCTTGCAGCTTAATTTTGGCCGTTTTCTGACCATTCTTGGGGGAGGGTGTGCGGGGATGACCAACCGACAACTTCTTGTCACCTGTTAGCTCATAGGATTTCGGAAAATATACCCATAGGTTCACTCGATGCTCAGGGAATGTTTTGATGTTAGATGAGATTCAGTGAAAAGATATTGGTTTCAGAATTAATGTCCCCTGCGGTTTACAGTAATTATAAAAAAGGATTCTAAATCTTCTTGACTTACTTTCATATTAATATATTCCTAGATCGAATGGACGCGAGTTTAGGAAAATCTGAAGAGTACTTGAGTTGGGTGATATAGTGTTTTGGGCTCAAGTGTTTCTAAGGCGTGAAAGATGAACACTTGAGAAAATTAAGAGACTGAGGAATTTTGGGTGAACACTACCGAATGCATCGAGTGAGAAAGGTTGACAATTAGAAAGAAAGGAAACGAGCGTTTGGAAGAATATAAAACGGGGAAAGAGTTTGGCTGTGAACGTAGAAAGAGTGTAATTCTGAACGTAGTATTTGCAAAGTTGTAAAGTCGTTTAAGTTGTTACTGTTAAATTCTTTTAAATAAATATTTATTAATATTCTAATCACTTCACTTTTATCTTATTCACACCTGAGTCCTATCTCTCACTTTGCTAAACTTGTTAAAGTAGAATTTGCCTATAACATCATGTTACTAACATAAGAAACCAGCCGTTTCCTCTGTACCATCAGCAAACGCTAATGTCGAAACAGGCAATGCGATAGCCACGTCGCGTGTCATTTTTATTCCTGCCCAAAAATTGTCAACGAAAAAAGGATTACCCGCTAGAGCAAAAAAGCGCACCGGTCCTTTCATTCGCAAGGCATCGCGGAGGGGGTGGTTAGTCGTGTCCCGGTCGAATCGTCGATAATCGGTTGATCGCTGCGACGAAACGGGAATAAAAAAAAATCGTGGAAAAACGGGGGAAACAATGGTAAAAGGTGGCAGAGGACAGGCGGTGGATAACGAGCGTATCGCAACGTGTCGGACAAATAATTATTATCGGGCTTCTGCCCGCGACCGGTCTCACATCCGCTTTGATCCCGGTAGGAAATACGAGAGCGAAATACGAGAGCGGCAGAGTCTGGTTCGAGGTAGATACTCTCATAATCGTACGGCAAATAGAATTATCGCGTTGCGCGCGGCCGTTACCAACCAGCATAGCTTATACCGGGTTTCGCTCGTTTCCCCCATTATACGCGTCGTCTGCTAAATGACGCTGTACTCCGATCTATTCCCCTCCTCCCTCTGCCGCGGCGATTCCATTCTCCCTCTGTTCCATTGCCCTTCCGTCACCTCTGCCCTTCCTGGCCTTCCTCCGTCCGATTTTCGACTGACCACGGTGTCACCTGCTGGTCCCTGACTTCCGCCATGATCAGTTCTTCCAACTTTCTGATCGATAGAACACGAACGTGCAATGTCTACCATCAGAATTTCTACAATTGAATACCAGAAAAGGATCGTAGTATGTGACATTAACAGGTTGAATGCCATGGGAGTCACCGGTGACCGTCGCGCTCAACTTGGTGGTGACGCCATGGGGGTCTATTGTACTAGGGAATGCTTTTGACTTCTGACCAGACTTATATTTTGTTGTCTACTTTGTCCTTCCTCAGGTGCATCTTCTCTGATTCGTTTCATTCTTCGGTTATTCCTATTTTTTGGGGTTCTTTTTGAAAATTGGACATGGTTGGAAATCAGACATGGCCGAATAAAACAGGTACTAGGGAATGCTTTTGACTATTTTAAGAGTGAACCGTGACCAACCGCAACACTGTTTTGCTTAAAACATTAACCACGGCGACCACTGAAAGCCAAACCCAGCGGTACTGGACCCCATGGTCGAAGGATGTGCTTGGTGCTCCAGAGTCATGGAAAATTTCAATCGAGAGGGCAAGCTGGCCCCTTAAATCGCTCTAGTTGAATGTTTAACGAGGGTCTCCCGAGCTTGCGAGAGGCTACGGACGTATATATGGGAATTCAAGAAAAATCGGACCAGCCCCGTGGAAAACGGACGACTGCAGGCAGGGCTTCGCCTGGTAAATAAATAAAATAACCAGCGCCAATGCGTGTGACCCCATTAGACTCGCTTTACGGGACATCGTGTTCGATGCAGTTGTAACGTTCCCGTAGCGACTACTTCTGCTCTGCCCGGCCAGCGGAATAAAACATTCACTGTGCCTTCCTTTGCGAAACCTTTTCTTTGAGGGGTATACAGGTTTCTTGAATAAAATTTGCATACACGTCGCGCCGCGTCGCGATCGTGTCCGGGGACCTGTGTGGCAGCGTTACCGGTTTAATTTGCGCCGCTGCTACGAGACGGGTTTCCCCGACGCAGGAAAGAGGATTAAGGCGTCCAGCTGCAAGGCGTTGCCGGGCAAATTAACCGTATCGGATCCAACGACCAACGCAGCGCACGATTAATGGCTCGTTTATGGCGTAAATGCGACTTTTTTGCGGCTTTTTTGCGCCAAAGACTTGATACTAAATGGGTATCAGGCATAAGTGCATCGAACGGTTCGGTGTGAAGTAAATATACGAGGTAATGGTGATTCTGAGGAGGGCTGCGATCAACGTGATCGTAATAACACATTTTAGAACCCGTGTGTTCGAAGTGTTGCACGCTGCAAGTCTGTGAGACTTGTTAGTCAACTCCATCGTGTGTTTCATATCTTCGATTAACACGTTAAGTGCCACGCTGGCACTTGTTCGGTCAATAGTTTAAGAAAAAGAATATAGTATAAAATAGTCAATGTAATTTATTAAAACAAGGTAAACGAAGGTTACAAAATTCTGTGTACCATTGCATATAATCCAGGCCTGAACGGAACGGCAACCAAATCAGGCTGAGCACTTAACGTGTTAGGGGAAGAACTGTTAATGGCTGTTAATAACTGTATGCTTTCCGACTTACTGTATGAAAACAGAATAACAGTCATATTAAGGAAGTGTTCTTATGTATAATAAGATCTGACTTAAAAAAGATTAGACGATCTTATTGCACTGTATCCAAATTGTGAACCTATATTCTCCATTCGATATAATCTATATTCAAACATTATTAGGATTACCTAACTTCACGCTATTATCTAGAAGGAACAAACGAAGAATTAAACACTTCTTGGTGTTTAGAAAAAAACACTTAATAGTGTTACTCATGAAAAGTGCTGGTAACGTTTCAAAAATACTCGAATTTATATTGGCTGGATACAAAAAGTTAGGGAACACCAAATTAACAATGCCATAACATCTAACTGCAATTTGTAGTCGGTATTAACCGGGCGGTTGTTAAGTTCGACTGGACGTTTTCTCGAGGAGATCGAAGAAACGTCGAGGGGAGGCGCATTTAAGTTTAGTTGCGCGAGCAAGCGTGTACGTGTAAGAGGAAATTGTCTATACACACTGTAATCTTCCGTGTATTAGTGTGCCAAAAGGGAGGAGAGAGAGAGAGAGTTCTAATTGGATCGGTAAATCATCCTCTAACCAGGAGGGTGGTAGGCTAGGCCATCGCCACGGGCAACCCTTTATTCTGTGTTATTACAGTCTAAAGTTACCCCGTGTAATTGTTGCTGTTTAATTGCAAACTCTAAGTCGTCGCGTTACATGTCGCGGCGCCCCGCGTATAATTGCCCTCCTCGAGTTTACCCGCTCGTTTTTTACCGGCGAAATAATTGGAAGCGATCCTCCGCCCACACCCTCATGCGCTACCCGTGCCACCAGGCCGCGAGAAATATCTAAATCCGACCGAGAACGCCTGGAATCGTTTCGAATCCGGCTCTCGGAACGTTTCGGGCTTCGATCAAACGGAAATAATTGGCAAGATTGGTAGTACGCTAAATTAGCCGGTAATTTCGTTTGGTTAAAACGAAAGTCGGTTTGCAGGTCTAGTGTGTGGTATATGGGGAACAATTTTGGGGCTATAGTGCCTTATAATTATAATATTATCAGATTTCAGCAAAGAAGCAAGTAGAATATTTTAATATAGATCTGAAAAATCAAAAGGGTAGGGACATTAAAATCTTCAGTCAAAATAATAACTCGTGATAGATCAATTATTAATATTTTGCAATATAGATTCTGGGCGAGTGAAGGTAAACAGTTTTTGTGGTTCATGTGGAAAAAAGAAATGCTTATACCAATAATCTTGGCAATAACCAAGCAATGCTCTAGATCAAAACGTATTTCGATTACCAATTCAAAAATGATTAAGACAATATAAATACACCTAACACACTCGTTACCCAGGTATAGACATCCGACCTAACAATGATTCCACTGAAAACCAGTTAAAGGTACCATCGTGAACTGTGATGGAAATTAAATCATCTCCTATCCTAAGTTGTGAAGAGTTTAACCTGAACCTAACCCAAGATTACCAATTCAAAAACGATTAAAATAATATAAATACACCTAACACACTTGTTACCCAGCTATAGACATCCGACCTAACAATAACTCCACTGCAAACCAGTTAAAGCTATCATCGTGAACTGTGATGGAAATTAAGTAGCCTCCTATCCTAAGTTGTGAAGAGTTTAACCTGAACCTAACCCAAGATTACCAATTCAAAAACGATTAAAATAATATAAATACCCCTAACACACTCGTTACCCAGCTATAGACATCCGACCTAACAATGATTCCACTGCAAACCAGTTAAAGCTATCATCGTGAACTGTGATGGAAATTAAGTAGCCTCCTATCCTAAGTTGTGAACAGCTTAACCCTAACCTAACCCAAAATGACACCGTCAAACAGGGTACAATCGTCGGGGTTATTGGTCCCTGGGCTCATCGAAAAAGCTTTCAGCGAACCGTAAGAATGTCGCGTGTGTGTAACACACCCGGCGCGGGAGTGAATCACGTGACGTGGACAAAAGCAGGTTTCGTTGATTCCGTTGAAGTCGGTCGCGCTGCGATGAACGCGACGATGCCTTGGGCATGGCGGCGCTGCTCCGCTGGCCGGCTCGCCGGCCCATTGTCGAAGATAGACAATGCCACGCGATAAAAACGTAAAATTGATGCTCTTTTGTTCACATTGTTTGAGGAGTTGTACAACGTTTGTCGCACGCCTGGACAAGCCGCGCTGTTATTGGCTCCAAACGACATTCCTCCTACCGTTCCGTTTCGTCTTCTCCCTCGTTCGCGTGTACCTCTCGACCTCCGCCGTTGCTCTTTCTCTCTTTCGCGCAATCCCTTACGAGCAACCCCGAGGACCGCTGCCAACCGCTCGTTTTCGCTACCCTCGAAGCCTTTCGTTTCGTCAATAAGCTGGGCCATTGTGTCCCGTTACGGTTCCATAGTTTCGCCGTTTTACATTGACCGTCCCTCCACCCACGGAGCTTATTCTTCGCCGTTTTTAACCCTCAGCTCCTCCGCGTCTCTTATCGTCACGGTATCGTTTTCTGTTTCTTGTCATCAGAGTGTACCGTAGCAATTTATGGAGAAACAGAACTTAAAAGTTAGCTATCTGGGCAACGCTGAGATGCTTGGTCTGGTTCCCTGTGTCAAGTATCTCCTTCCACTACCAAGCTTATTTTCGTACAGTGATCTGTATGATTCTGCTCGTTTCGTTCCTTCATTTTGGGATAGGATGGAGGATAGGAAATTACTCGCCGTTGTATCCGTTGTAATTTACGCGTCAGCTGGCTAACCGAATGATCAGCAGAAGGGGAAGGAGGATCGCTTTGAGCCAAATTACGGGACTTTAATAAAACACGAACACCGAGAGAATGTAATAAAGGAAGAGGGTAAACGTAAAGAACAAGAGGAAAGCAATTGTACAAGAAGATTCGACTTGTATCCAACACCAAAAGTGCATTTAATTTTTCAACTAGAGTTCCCCCAAGTAAACGTGAATTCAAAAATTCCGAATATGCAGCTCCTAGAAAATGGCAACCTCTCGTTGAATACGAGGGAATCGCAATCACGCGAAACTATACATTCGAATTTATAAAAATGGTTCTACGAATTTTTTGGTATCCCTCGTCATCCGTTACAAAGTTCAGCCAGAAGCTCGCGAGTTCCATACGGCATTTAGGAACGATCGTCCTCGTCGCCTGCACGGAGCAATATGATACAAAAATGTCAGCAGTATCTGGATAATTACATAACTGGTCTCAGGGGCCGACAGCAGGCGAAGGAGAGGACAAACGGGGTTGGAAGGGACGTGGCGAGGGGTAGCGCGACGAGAAGTTGGCCTCCTCCTGCGTGGAATGTTGGCGCGAGCGGAGGAAGAGGTCGCAACGGATAGAGCACAGGGTGATTTCCCAACTGACCTGTAAAGCAACTCCCCGGTGGACTGTGTCTCTCGCAAACCAGTATTCTCGCTTCTTTCTTTTCGTCCCCTGTATTTCTCTGTACCCCGTTCCCCACGTGCGCCCGTGCTGTAGCTTTACCTACCCACCCCCGTCACGTCTTTGTTACTTTTGTATGCGTACGGTCCCCTTTTCTTCGTTTGCATCGTCGTTTACCTCGACGGGGAGGAAAATAGACGGAGGTCATGGAGAAAGGGCGAAAAAAATGACCCAGAGATTGGTAGTTAACGTGTTTCTCCCCCCTGCACGAGTTGCATATTTAATCTATTGCATTGAAACGCTAGATTTTGTTGTTGGAGTCTAATAATAAATTGCAATGTCAAGTAGCTTTCATTGTTGTACGAAGTTCTCGTTTCCACTTTAGCTACGCAACAACGATTATTTCATAAAAACGTAAGATATAATTAGCTGCATTAACAGAACTACCTGACACTTTGATTACTGAGCAATTTTCAATTGAAACTACCCTTAGGACCAAATTGAAAATATGCATTTTGGTATGTTAACAATGTATGACTGAGGAAAGTGATTAAAAATTCAGCGGGACTAATATGCATTTGTACGTTTAAGTATTTACTATCTTCGAAACTAATCGAAATGACGAAACGCATAGGTTACTGTTAGTAGAAGTGTAATTAAACGATAAGATAAATCATTTGGCATCAACTTACCGATGAGTGCATTGCTGACAGGCAAAACAGTCCAAGTGATAGACATTCGACCTGGCCTTCATGACCATCTCGAACGGCGGTATCTGCTTGTTGCAGGCCGCACAGTGTCCTGGATTCCCGAACAGCCTGAGGTAGTCTCTCTTACAGAGGATAAGGTTGGCCCTGGTGAACAGACTAGAACCGACCTCTCCTAACCTACAGTCGCAGCACCCGCACTTCAGACAGTCCTCATGCCAGAACAGGTCCATGGCCTTGAGGAGATACCTGAAGAACCGACCATAGTTTTCTTTCTTACCGACCAGTACTCTACCACCCTCAAGATTGATCTTTCAACGCGATTTCCGGAACAAACTGATCTTTTATCTAACTATAAACAATGACGCAGAAATACACCGAGAATTTTTTAAATTATTTTTATATCTGTCTTACGAGTAATAATTACGATCTCCTTTAAATTTTTACACCAATTTTTAATAACATGCATCACCTTATAAAAATTACCATATTCTTCTAATTCTTCGTCTTTCTACAGTAAACTAATTTTTCTACGAAAAAGTAAGGTTCATTTTAAATAAACCACATTACTTACCTTTCCGTGATCGCTTTTCCACATCCAGCGCATTCCTGCTGCGTGGCGCCATTTTTACTCGGCTCCGTCTTGCTCACGTCCATCGTCATCGTGATTTCGGCTGAAACGCCGTCTGTAACAGAGAACAAGAACGGCGAATCGTTAAATCCGCGACATCGTGAATCGTGTCTGCCTGCTATTGTGCCCCCGCGACAATGCCACCGCAGACAGACGGTCCGTAATGTACACGTACGTGGCGATAATAAGCGTCTGCTAAGTGGCCGACAACATGCAATAACGATCCACGCTAATTGGACCGGTCGTTCGTCGTCGCGCGCTAAATCTCTCGTGTTGATGCTTTCCGATAGAGAAGAAAAGTTTAGCGTACAGCTTTAAAAAAACACGATGTAAATCTCAAGAACATAATATTCAATCATCCGTTGTTTGATCAAACTGACAAAAAATACTCAATTCCTTTTATCATGTTTCTAGTTGAAACATTACCTGAATTTTAGCGCAAGTTAGTCTAAAAATTTATTCGTTGATACTTCATTAAAATCTTGACTAAGTGCTTAAATTTTGAAGATCATAAAATTATTCATTCTGAGGAAATTAAAAATAAAAAAGTTTAATTTTTGGGATCATCATTCGTGAACAATTTATCGAGCCCTATTTTAAAACTTTGATCGGTGATCGATCGATCCTAATGTGCACTGGAAGGTGGTTAGACTTAAGCGTCAGCGTTTCAAAGATCCACGACGGGAACATCGATCGCGGGGGATCGTTCGAACCGACATAACCGAGCGCCGCTGGAAAGCGGCAAGTACTAGAGAGGAACACGGACGACCACATTCGCAGGAACGAACGCGTTTCTAAAGGCGATTCGGGGGGAGTAGGGGGTGGGGAAGGAGGACGACCGGCTAAAATGGTGAGTGGCTGCACGGCGAGGCGCGGGGGCTTAATTAATTAGCCGGATACTTTGAGTAACAATCCATTATTACATACAAACATCCTCGGCCCCGGGGCCGAGCTGTAGCTTTATGCTGCTAATTGGCCTTCTCAAAGCTTGGAGACCCGGGCACGAGTTATAAACGCCACTCCTCTAACTCGCCAGCACCCCGACTCCATCCCTTCCCACCTTCGCCCCCTCCCACCTTCTCCGCACCTTTCTCTTTTCCTCCCTGTCTCCCTCCTCCAATCGTTTGTCTCTCTCCCCCCACCGCCGTCGTACCGCCACCCCTTTCTCCCTCCCACACGATCCCGCGTGTCCTCCCCCCCCCCTCAGCCGCTGGTGCTCGCGCGAGGTACATAAAACTCACACAACGACACGCAGATACGGATACGCGAACGCGGCCACACACGCACGCGAACCAGCGAGGGTGACAGAGAGCATAGGTAGGGGGGGGATGCGGATGGTGGGAACGAGGAGGAACAGCGGCTCGACTCGCGAGGGGGAGAAGTTCGTCGGAGGGACGAGGAGGGCAGGGTGCGCGAGATGAGGGAGAAGGAGGGAAGGTACACACAAGGGGGGCGAGAAGCAAGAGGAACGACGGATAGCGCTAATAACGCGCTCGTGGCGCAGAAAAAAAGGAAGGAGTATAATTGCCAGCCCTCGTGGCAGGTATTTTTCAAATAGGACCCCGTCCGTTAATTGGAGGGCAAATTAAAGAGGCGCCGCGGAGGAAAAAAACATCATCCCTCTGCCGCGTATCCCCTTGGCCCCTCTCTTAGCGTGCCCCACCTACGCCGGTATCCAAGAGACGCCTCGTGATTCGTCAAACGATCTGTGCGCTCCATTTTTTCCCCGGATTTATTTTTCCTATACCCTCCCTGCCCCCTTCTAACAAGCCCACCCTCTGGCCCGCCGGTGGCACTCTTTTGCTGGCGACTCGATTGATACGATTGCCGCAAGACTGGAACGCGAAATCCGTGTCGCGAAGGAGGGTTGGAAACGAATTCCAACGGGGGAAAAAAGGAAAGGGAGGAATTTCGTGCGTAGATCGCGATCCAGCGATCGGCCGTTGATCGTCCAGAAGAATCCATTAGGAGTGAAACGCGACACGGAAGATCCTGGCAGGCGGCAGCAGCAGCAGCAGGTGGAGCGTTCACCGATCGAAGTTTTCACGGGTGCATAGTTATTTGTCGAGCGCACGTGATATCCAATTCCGGCGCACGGTATTTGAAGCTGTTATCTGAACCTGTATCCGATGATGCGCTAGATAAAATTACATTAATTCCGTCAATTTACTATAGGATTATTTCACAACGGTGCCCAACTGTGGATCACGGTAGCAGGGGTAGCTATTGAAGTTCTGGGCGGATATCGTGTATCCGTGAGGAGGACGGGAGAACAATTAAGCGCTCATGAAACTGCATTACGATAATTTTGTGTCCTAATGTAACTCTGACTGCAGCTCCAGGGAAAAGTAGTTAACCCTAGAACTCCTGAGCCTCGATCTGTTACGCGAACTCCTAAGGGGGGGTTCCTCGAACCCATACTTCTTTTTATACATTTATCCTGGAAAAAGTTGTTTTTTGGAAAATTTTTTGCAATGTCAGGATATGCTATAGTTTGTAAACAAGACAACATATGTTTTTGCGTTCAATCTGTATTGATTTATGTATATTTATAAAATTAAATACTATTATAAAATAATATAGTAACGTGCAGCTAGTTTAAACTCGATTCTTCTGATAAACATGAATAGCAAAGTATAGTATTAAATGAATGTTTTCAGCAAACATGGGTTTTGCAATTGTAACAAATTTGCATTAATTTTAATAAACTATTATATTTTATGCGTCCACTTTTAGCCTCCAGTATACACTCATAACATCTTTCCTTTCTTATCAGTTTTGTATCTTTTGGTATTTTAATTCGTAGTGTCTTTCCAGTCAAAGTTCCCAATTAGTTACACAGTTTCATTCTTCGTTCTGTAATTTTTATTCTTTGGAGAAAAGGAGATCGTGAGGGTCCACTTCGAATGATCGTCATCACGGCGCGTAGTCAGTTATATTTCTCTTATACTTGCTAATTTTTTACAAATAGCAATGGGAACTTTTTAACATCAAACTTAAATGTGTACACAACAATAAATAATTTTAAGAGAATTTTTTATAAAAGGGAAATGATTCTAATTTAAGGTTTTCCAATTTGTAGATTCGAGGAACCCCCCCTTAGGAGTTCTAGGGTTAACCATGGATGGATTTGAACTTTACTCCTCCATCAACCCAGCCGCCATAACGTGTACCACCGGCATATCGGTGACCGGTTGACCGTACCGTTCTGACAACGACAATTCTGATTTACGCGGAGGGAACAAAAAGTTCTTCCCCGCGAGGAAATCGCGTAAAATCGTTCTCGCGCAAGAAACGGCTTACACGATGCAGAACCTAACGCGGTCGTCTCCCGCCGTAACGCAATCGTAAAGTGAAAAGTTGATTTATAGAGGGGCCGTAACTATACGAAGGACGTGCAGTGATCTTGGACACGATACACAGGGTGGTCCGCAGTTTCCTCGCTGAATGTCTTTCGTGGCCGAAGGAGACTGGTTGCGCGATCATGGATCAACCGTAGGGTCTGGAGGCCTACCCAGGGGTATGTCCGATCGATGAATCGGCGTTGGATATACCGGGACTTTTTATTCGGTCAATATAAGAGAGGGCACCCCTGCGAGATTACGGAACTGCCCTAACAGCAATATGGGATAACGTGGCGGCCGAGTGGATAGGAACCGAGTGCCTCGTGCGCGTCCAGGATCGCAAGCGTCGTCGTCCCGACGGCTGGTTTAATAAAAATGTCAAATATAAAGTAGCCGGCGGGGACGGACGTTTAGGAAATAAATAAATGTAAAAGAAGTGACGGGGTGGGGGCTGATTCTGATGGTAGCACGGGCTGCAGAGGGACAGAGGGTAAGGTATTATTTGGGAGGGCGGAACAAATTTGTCCATACGTAAGAGAACGATTGTCGCATAATATTTTGGGGGTTGCCATGGCTGGCTATTGGATGGTTCAAAGTATACGGACATTAATCTGTTGGGTATGATTGCCAGTTTCGGTTGGCAGCAGCCTAATGCATGAAATTTTTTAAAAATTGCATTCTATATTTTTTAACACGTTCGCGAACGTGGATGCTGTAGCAGTTAAATTTTAAAACCGATTATTATTGATTTAATTTTATATAACCACGATTCAAATATCGTCGTAGATGCTGTAGCATTTAAATGAATATAACTGTTCAAATGTGATATTTTGACTGCTCTTACAAAATGTGTCTGATCACATTTCGGATATCAGAATTAATTTAGAAAATGTTTTATTTGTATGTTTCTTTATTAACTCTGGATCCACGACTACAGACTGACCGACTAACATTATACGCCCCCTATATTTCTGTCTCACTCACTTGTCTCAACTCTATTTACAACAGAAAAAATGTCTATTTTTGCACCTCACTGAGCTTTTTACTGTCCACGAACGTGTTAACCCATTTTTACACGCATATGCGCCATTTTGACTAAAGAGGAAATTCTTTACTATGAAGCATATATACTACATAAAAATATTCACGACTGACCAGGTTGCTCTCAACTGTCGGATAACTTACCACATTGGACGGGGCGAACAGCCTTTGCCAATTTTGAGAGATTAAATTGGTTTTAAAACTAAAGTAAAACTCGGTGCTCCCGTTTGTGTCACCCGATCGCATACCATTCTTCTCCCGCTTCACGTTACAAGTCCTGAGCGCTGCAATATTGACGCGCAATTAAGAATCGCCCCGTACTTGTCCGGATTCCCGCGCGCGCATCGGGGGAGCCTGTTTAATTGCGTCCAGCGTCGAAGCAATTAGGCAAGTAATTTCACATGTATCCCTTGTCCGCCAGTGAAACTCAATATTTCGTGGCTCCATGGAACGAGCTGATCAAATATGAATGGGAGCGATGCGCGATCGAACTGGCCATCGGTGAGAAGCACCACGGTACGTCAAAGAAAAGTGTGTGCAAGGAAAGAAAAAAATAAACGTGAAACACACAGCTAGAAGAGAAAGAGAAGAAAAATAGACAATAAAAGTTGAAGGAGGAGACATTGCGTACGAGAGATAGAAAAACAAAAGAAAAAGAAAAGAAACAGAATTAGAAGAAAGAGAAGAAAAAAAGACAATGAAAATTGAAGGAAGAGACATTGCAGACGAGGGGTAGGAAGACAAGAAGAAGAAAAGAAACAAATTGAAGAAAGAGAAGAAAGAAAGACAATAAAAGTTGAAGGAGGAGACATTGCATATGAGGGGTAACCAAAACAGAAGAAGAAGAAAAGAAGCAGAATTGAAGAAAGAGAAAGAAAAAAGACAATGAAAGTTGAAGAAGACATTGCGTACGAGGGGTAGAAAAATAGAAGAAGAAAAAAAGAAACAGAATTGAAGAAAGAGAAGGAAACAAGACAATGAAAGTTGAAGGAGGAGACATTGCGTACGAGGGGTAACCAAAACAGAATTGAAGAAAGAGAAGAAAGAAAGACAATAAAAGTTGAAGGAGGAGACATTGCATATGAGGGGTAACCAAAACAGAAGAAGAAGAAAAGAAGCAGAATTGAAGAAAGAGAAAGAAAAAAGACAATGAAAGTTGAAGAAGACATTGCGTACGAGGGGTAGAAAAATAGAAGAAGAAAAAAAGAAACAGAATTGAAGAAAGAGAAGGAAACAAGACAATGAAAGTTGAAGGAGGAGACATTGCGTGCGAGGGGTAAGCAAAACCAGCAGAACGCACCCTCGTCCTCGTCGAGTCACGTTCCGCATCTTGCCGCGTATCCTTCGAGCGGGTAAGCGAGACACGGTGCGTCGCGACGCCGTGGCGAGGGTACACGAGGTACGCGTTGAACGGGGTTGGAAGCAGCCAGGATAGGGCAAAGTACAGGGCACGAGGCGGTGCATAACACGAGACGGCAGGCACGGCTGCAATTTCGGGGTTTAATAATGATCCCGGCCGACGGCTCAAGGCTGTATCCCGTGTCATTATACTGTGAAGTGGAGAGGCTGCTAATTAGTCATTAGCGTAGGAAAAAGACACCTTCAACGGGCTCGGTAGCTACAGGACAGGCAGCAACCCCATCCGACGGACGGTGGTGCACAGGTACCGGCAAACTTGAGCAAACAGGGTGCAGCTTCTAGCCTACGTCTAATTGGACCCTAGCGACGTAAGTTCTACTAATTGAGACCAGGCCTGTAACTATCAGCCGCGCGACAAGGGCCTTCGTAAATTCGCCGAGGATCGACGGTTGTCGGTGTGCGGGTGTACATGTATCCGTGTGTCGCGCATACATACGTGCAGAGGGTGAGTCGTATAAAGTGTTACTAGCTACTTCCACGTTTGAAACGAGTCGATGGAAGGATAAGAGATTTCTTTGAGTTGTTTGTTGTTCATTGCTCACCACCAAAGGGGTAGGAAAGGATGACCATCCCTGCCTTCTCAAACGGAATGCCAAACAAATTTGTATAATTCTAAGCAACCAATAGTATTTTTTGTGACATGCATCATTTTTACTTTTGCACGATAAACGCGAAACAATAATGGCGACAACAGAAGTATTAAATTCGGCATTGTTATGCTCTAACACTTCATATGATCCAGCTTGCACGTGCATACACACAGCAAGTAGTTTCAGTATGCAAATGTAGCGGATTCCAAGACGTAGGCGTTCACTGTTTCCTTTTGTCCAACATCTTGTAATGTTGAACCTTCTCGCGAGAAATAATGGTGTCACGCCCTACGCGAATCTTTCAAAAGGCGAGGAGAAGGTGTAGGATGGTGTGCTAGGATGAAAATCGGGTTGAGAAATACGTTTAATTGAGAGGCTGCCGTGTCGTTGCTGGTCGAATTACCACCGGGGGCCGAAATTTTTCTTTTCTACACCAGGTATTTCATAAACGTTCACCGGGCTGTGCACCACTAATTTGCATCGTGTATCTATGCATATATTTCATGGTCTAGAAGTTATTAGTCTCGCTCCAGTAAGCGCGATACAGTTTGCAACCTATGACTAATTGGAAGTCGGTAACGTAGCTGCAAGTTTCGCTAATTGAGACGACCAGTTTAGTAACTACTAGAGAGCTCGCGAAGGGCGTTCTTGGGGAAAGGAAATTTCTCAAGGAGAATTCGAATCAACCGGCGAGCCTTAATTTCGCCCCTGCCGCCACCCTCTCTGCCCCTCCCTCCCCTCCCCCACCTTCCGCGTCTGTCTTTCTCTCGCAGCCCTAACCATCGCCACCGCTAACACCGCCACTTTCGTTCTGCATCGTGCGCGAGATTAACGTTTAATTAAGCATCGACGCTTAACTGCCACCGGGACCCGGGCCCGTTGATTTCACCAGTCATAGTTTCCGGTGATATAAAACGAAATCGCCGCTTGATACGCCACTTTCGAACCGACTCGTCCAATTAACCGGCGCGCCAAGAGGACGCGTTTAATCGTCGCAATTATGGGACCGCCTCGAAGTTCCGCACGGCGTTCTGGGAAATTCGCACGAAGACAAGATCGTTTGCAACAGGGCTCTCGACGACTACGAATCGATTTTTGATCTTCGAACGACAACCTAGGTGTTGGAACGAGGAACAAGGCAACAAGGAGGAAAGGAATACAAACAGAAAAATTAAGATAATGGCGGACAGGTGCAGCGTTACAATTATAAGTTTAACCCTTTGACGTACAATGTCATTCATTTCGTGTGCCATTGTATGTTAGACATTGACGTCTGGAAGACGTCAATGTGTTTTGAAATGTTTCATACTTTACAGAACTACTAATTTATTATTGTATAATGTTATTCGATGATTGTCTATTAACATTATATCTGAACCTAATCAAATGTTATATAGCAATAACGTTATATGCAAATTTCAAAATCGAATTTGCTGTTTTTAAGCTTGTACGTCAACCGTTCAGTTCAGACAAATTGAATAGTATTTTTGCTAACTCGTCATTTGTATGTTAAGGGGTTAAGATGAAAAGACATCGTAAAAAATTAATTTCAAATTCTGAATCTGAGACACCTACAAATCTCAAAACCAATAGTACAAATATATATTTTGCTGAAATGAAAACAGTCAAACTGCTTCGACAGAATCTTTTGTAAGATGAGAAGGTATCGTAAAATATTAATTTCAAGTACTGGGTCTGAGACATCTACAAATCCCAAAACCAATAGTCCAAATACATATTTAGCAAAAATGAAAACAGTCAGACTTCTTCGACAAAATCTTTTGTAAGATGAGAAGGCATCATAAAATATTAATTTCAAGTACTGGGTCTGAGACACCTACAAATCTCAAAACCAATAGTCCAAACATATATTTATCAGAAATGAAAACAGTCAAACTGCTTCGACAATATCTTTCGTTCGCTATTGTAGATAGAAAAACTGGACAATAAACGTAATGCCACCATGCTCCCCATGTTTGCCATGTTTCCCAAATAAAGTCTCCGGCATTGAAAAAGCACAAAGGACCACCGTCCTGTGTTCCACCCCCCTAAAGATATCTGGGACTAACACACAAAAAGACATGCCCACGTATAAATCTTACAGCGACCGCGTAACGAATCCGGCAACGGAACGAAAGGAACGTCCGAGGGACGAAGTCAAGGGAGAAAGTTGGTGGTGGAGTACGAAACCGCCAGAACAGTGACGGAGAAGGAGGAATGATCGATAGCTGGAAAGGGACTGAAGAAAGGGGAGGCAGAAGGTAGTAGTAGGCAGAGCCAAATTTTAATTTCACCCCTAACAAGGGAAGGTACGGGAGAGTGGGGCGCACCTCTCCGCGGCCCCTTCAGGACCATGCTATTCCATCCTTCAGAATCATTATATCGCCAATTAGAAGATAGCGGAGCTCACCGACGCCTAACAAGCTTCCTGGGGAGACAGATCTACTCCCGATCCTGCCGTTATACGCGCAGGCAACCGTGCCGGGGCGGTGGTGTCTTCGTAGCGAGAGAGCTCGTTATAAAATATTCTTCTGGTCGCCTCTCTGTCTTTCCAACCTGGGCCCGAGCCACGGTCTCCCTTCCTCTGTTCCCCGTTCCCGTGTCATATCCCCGTGTCCAGATATTTTCGAAGGCTCGCGTTAATTAACTGGTAACCACGCTAACGATTATCGCCACGAGTAACCGCGGAATTTTACCCTCGTTTTCTGTTTGCACAGCCTCCATTGAATTAAAGAAACGGGACAGGGTCTAACGGCTGGAGCAAAAAATCGTGGGGAAGAAGGTTGGGAGAAGATAACGGTTAACAGTTTTCAATTCGAACGACCTTCCTTTTTTTTTTTAACCCTTTAGCTTACAGCGCCACATACGCGTGACGTTCAAATGTATTTTGTATTTTAATAATTTTGTGAGTCTTTTCGAATTAAAAACTTAAATATAATTGTTGGATTAGAGTGACGATTGTTTTGTTCAACACAGTTGTTATTTAACACTTAGAACAACGTAAATACTGCCATGGCGAAAGGGTTAATTTAGTGGTACCCTCGTGTAATGGTGCTATACTTCGTGATTATGTATTGAAAGGCAATAGTTCCTGGAAAAGTGGAATAAAATTGTTCGGTTGTATGAAGAACGTTAGGATAGATTGTAGATGGATGTATGTAGATGTCGCCATGTATAGGGGAGGACAGAATTTAATTGGAACTTATTTTTGTTCCCGCCAAAAATGATAAATTTAAGCAAAGATATAAGATGCATGTTATACCTTACGTTTAAATAGGGACACTTATTTACTCACTACGCTTTTATTCCTAAAGCTACAGCGACAATCCTAACTCCTTCAGAAATAATACTTTCATGTCTAACGAAGGAACCTATCTACTCAAAAATCTACTATAACTAACGCTAAATGTCCTCTAAAAGTGTCATTCACTAGCTACGATTCATTAATATAATAATTGTGAAATGTATTACAAATTCATATATTTAATTAACTGAATTTTCTATTGAACATGATGAAAATTAAAAGGTTGTAGATATGTTCAACAAATCATGGTGTTCAATTCTAAAGGGACCTGTATTAGCATGGAACGTGGGTTTAATGTCCTCTCTTTGAGTAAACTATTAACAAGGGTTGTATTACATATTCATATATAATATTTAATTAACTGAATTTTCTGTTGAACATGATGAAAATTAAAAGGCTGTTGACATGTTCAGCAAATCATGGTGTTCAATTCTAAAGGGACGTGTATTAGCATGGATCGTGGGTTTAATGTTCTCTCTTTGAGTAAGCTATTAACAAGGGTTGTATTACATATTCATATATTTAGTTAACTGAATTTTCAATGAAACATGATGAAAATTAAAAGGCTGTAGATATGTCTAATCAATCATGGTGTTCAATTTTAAAGGGACGTATATTAGTGTGGAACGTGTGTTTACTGTTCTCTCTTTGAGTAAGCTATTGGCAAGGTGTTGTCCGAAGTCGACCAAAATATTTACGCCACAAACCGTCCATTCCGAATACGGTTCCAGGAAATAGTAAGGTCGACCCGTTGACATACAGCCGGTATTTCAAAATTTTCGATCGACGTTACCGGTTCCAAGATACACCAGCGCCGGCGAATATTTATTAATAAGGTTTCTCTATTGTCGGTCGAAGGACCATTCATTTGGCCCGTGCTCGCGTTCCCTACCGTAATTAATAGTCGATGCCGCGCGATAAAACGCGAAATTAATTACGTCGTACGATGAAGAATAGCACCGCGACCCGGCTCGCGGTTTATAGCGATCGCGTCTGCGTAATCTCTGCGATCGTCGAGCCAATATCGACGGTTCGAAACCGATCGCGTCGATCGGAACGGGTCTGCCCGTGAAACAATTGCCCGGCAATTCGTTGAAAATTTCTCACGCTCCCCCTAAATTTAATTCGCCGATAACCCATTAAAGGATCGAGGTGTTGAGATTTGATTAGATGATTAAATCGAAGCTTAATGAGCACAGCGCGGCGAACTCGCTCGTAGAGAAATCATCGAGGCGACAAAATCGAGTATTCGATCGATCCCAGATCGAACCCTCGTCGATTCGATCGTCCCAGTCGACCAAGTCCAGCTGATTGGAACGGCAAGAATGTTACTGGAAGAAAGTTGGTGTCGTGGCCGGGCTTCAAAGTCGTCGAAAGAGCCGAGGTAAAATCGACGCGAGGCAACGCGATACACTTTTCTCGGTAGGCAATATTCATAAATCACCCTTCAGCCCACCCCGGGTATTCTCCTACCCCTCTTATATACGCTTAGAATAAGCACCCCTTTTCCTGATAGAGGGATGCAGCGCCGGGGTCAACTCCCTTCCCCTTCCATCGCCCTTCGACCAGAGAAAGAGCGGGCAGCGAAGCAGGGACGACAGAGGGAACGAAGCTTTCTGGTGGAAAAGGGAAACACGCTCTCCGGGGGGGGAGAGGAAGAGGGAAAAAAGAAGAAGGGAAGGACGGGGTGAGGAGGAGGGAGTTAGGAAACGAAGGCTACGGAACTGTAGTCGAAGACGGCGTTGAGAGGGGGTTGGTCTCAGATTCTATTAAGATCTCAGTAAGTCTTGTTACACGGAGAGGCCACGCCGCAAATCTCGCAATAAAACAGCCACTGGTATAACACCGGTTCGAGGGACCAGCGCGAGACTCTGGCGAGCCGAGTGCTTTCGGTGGCTGGTGGCGTCGACGACGCCGGGCGTCTGCGGCGTCGCCGCCTCCGAGCGTACGTTGCCAAACACCCGCGCCAGGGGGTACATTCCCCGCGTGGATGCGGCGTGTAGCCGAGGCATCGGAAACGGAAGCCTCGGTTAATCCGGGGAGAAAGCTGCGGCTATCGGTGTCCAACTCGCTCCTCCCTCCAAACGATTTTAAATTACTTGCCGTTTGATTTAACACTACAAGTACCGACAACTGAAGTGTGCTTATTAGCATGGAAGAGATGAAATTGAAAATTACATGAAAAAGTACCGAATACATAGAATACAAATTTTTTTTTTTATACCTTCTGCAGAAAATCAGAGTAAATTTTGGAAGCTTTACTGTAGTGAATTTATAAGCTTGCTATGAATAATCACCAGTTGATCATTTTGACTGCTCTGGTAGTCAGAAAAAAAATATTTCCTTTCCTCTGGCAGAGGAAAATGAACTCATGACTTACGACAGATTTTTGAAAATTTCTTGTTGCTTTAACAATGCTTAAATATTGTGCAACGTAATTCTGGAATGTTGAGAATGTTGAGATCCACTAAATTTAAGATCCAGTGGACCTTGGTAATCGATAATCAAAGGGTTCTAGGTTCGAATGGACTTGTAAATGTAATGGATACTGGGATCCAGAGGAGTTTGAGGCCTAATAGAATTTGAGCAATAGAATTTGGAGTAAACGTGATAGAAAATTACAGTTTATATATGAAAATAGCCCTAATAAAATTGGGTAGAACTTAATCTTTCCATGATACGACCTACCGTCAAAACTAATATACCCCTAGTCTCCACTCAGAAAAGTCTAGCTGATACATCATACCATGTTTCTAAATTCGTATCACGACGAAGACTTTCAGTAGGTCATTGCACCTCCCTTATTTGCAACAGAATCAGCCTGATCTCACAACAAAGTCTCGTGTCCTATACTGTGCCCCGATAAAAGACCTGGCTACACTTGCAGCAAGAATAATCCTAGACAAACAACACCGGGAACCGTATAAACGAGGCAATAGAAAGCTTAGAAGGTAAATATGAAGATCGACGACGCGATCGTAGGCAAGGAACAGCAAGGGGCAAGAGTCGCGAGCTCGAGAGGATCGAAGGCGAACGTAGCGATGGGGAGGGGGGTTTGGCCTCCGGGCAAGGGTCCGAAATCAATCAAAACATTAATTGAAAGAGCCGAGAAGACAACGGCGCCCGTTCGGCTAAGGCGGTAGCTACGGGATGGTCTTGATAATCGAAAGATATCCTGGCCAATAGCCGGCACACCCGACCAGCGACCATCAAGAACAGAGAAAGACAGACGGGGGAAGAAACAGAGAGACAAACAGAGGAGCTAGATAGACTGGTAAAGAGTCCGAGCTGCGGAGAAGGAGAACTTTCATTCGTTTGTGTGTTCGGGACGTTCAGGAAGCGGAGAAAGAAAATTCACGGCACGAAGTGAGACGCCAGAGTCGCGCGACGACGCCGATAGTGAAAGAGAAAGACGAAGAGGAAGAGGAAGAGGAAGAGAGGGACAGTAATCGTGTCGTTGAGATGGAGGAAACGTTTAACAAAGGGAACAAAGTCTTTTTAGCCCGGTGACACGAAACGGGCCGTCATTGTTCGCGGTTTAGGGTGCAGAAATTCGTCCGCTATCCTGCGAATCGAAAGGGTATCTCTAGAGAGAGACACAGATACACACACAGGAAGATGGTTTATGAACGATTCGCGACGAACAATCGCCAAGGCTTCCAGGGAGGCCGGAAAAATTGTTTATCGGCTTGGTAAACTCGATCATTCGGGTCGGTTGGCTCGATTCGTTCGTAATGTACCGCAACCGTTGCTAATAGTACACCGGACAGTTAATGAACGCGATCTCTATTCAATTGTGGACCGACGTTATTAGTAGAAGCGAAGCGTAGCCGCTTTATTAATTAATGAATCGATTTTAGTCGGTGGCCGGTTAATTATTCAACGTCGGTCGGCATCGGTGCAACTGCAAATGGTTCTTTAATGATCGAGGGAGGAAGCGGGGCGCCGATATTGCGCGTCGCCGTCGACCGTTACCCTCGATCCCTATTCTATTCTGTTCGGTTTCACGTGGATCCACCAGGCGTCCCTGTATTCGATCTATTTTGGATAATTTGATATACGTCGATATATAAATTCAATAGGCAGTTCGGTAACCTATCGGCACCCTACAGTTTCCTGTGTCTTAACCGTTTACACTCGAGAGGTGACCGTTAGTCGTTTAATGACACTAACTTCAAAAATTTTCAAATTCGAAATATTTACTATGATTCACGTGTATTAAAGTTAACATTTAGTTTAGTTAAGTCGTATATTAAAATTTACATATATGACTATTCAACTTCTGAGTCTGACTAACAAACAAACTAACTAAAATCTGAAAATTTACAAAACAATCATTCGGTGACCAACAATATTAATTTCAAAAATTTTCAAATTCGAAATATTTACTATGATTCACGTGTATTAAAGTTAACATTTAGTTTAGTTAAGTCGTATATTAAAATTTACATATATGACTATTCAACTTCTGAGTCTGACTAACAAACAAACTAAAATCTGAAAATTTGCAAAACAATCATTCTGTGACCAACAATATTAATTTCAAAAATTTTCAAATTCGAAATATTTACTATGATTCACGTATATTAAACTTCATTTAGTTTAGTTAAGTCGTGTATTAAAATTTACATATATGACTATTCAACTTCTGAGTCTGACTAACAAACAAACTAACTAAAATCTGAAAATTTGCAAAACAATCATTCGGTGACCAACAATATTAATTTTAAAAATTTTCAAATTCGAAATATTTACTATGATTCATGTATATTAAACTTCATTTAGTTTAGTTAAGTCGTATATTAAAATTTACATATATGACTATTCAACTTCTGAGTCTGACTAACAAACAAACTAAAATCTGAAAATTTGCAAAACAATCATTCTGTGACCAACAATATTAATTTCAAAAATTTTCAAATTCGAAATATTTACTATGATTCACGTGTATTAAACTTCATTTAGTTTAGTTAAGTCGTATATTAAAATTTACATATATGACTATTCAACTTCTGAGTCTGACTAACAAACAAACTAACTAAAATCTGAAAATTTGCAAAACAATCATTCGGTGGCCAACAATATTAATTTTAAAAATTTTCAAATTCGAAATATTTACTATGATTCATATTAAACTTCATTTAGTTTAGTTAAATCGTATATTAAAATTTACATATATGACTGTTTAACCCCCGGGTCTGAACTAAAGTCTGAAAATTTGCGAAACTATCATATGCTAGGATTACGATGTCCCATGAGAGGGGACAGCCGAGTGCAAAGGGTTAACACTTAGCCAACCGAACGAGGATATTTCCCATTTTTTTCCTCGACAAAGCTGCCATTGATTCTATTTAATATTGTTATTAGTTAATTTTGAATTGGTGTTGTTCACAATTCATTAAGTCTGTTTTCTGCTGTTCCAAAGTACAATTTTTAATCAATTCAACACCTAGTGTAATGGCAGCGCTATGTTGTGGAAAAGATGGGAGACCTCCCCATTCGGTTGGCTCGGTGTTAATATTTAGTTAACCACATGGTGCAACACTTAACCGAACACTCTCCATCGCGTATTAAGAATTGATTAAAACTTGTCCTTTGGAAAAGCAGAAAATGCATTTGACTGTGAACAACACTAGTCCTAGGCTAACTAATAATAAAAGTAAATAGATTCAATAGCAGCACTTTGTTATGGAAAACATAGTAGACCTCCTCATTCGATTGGCTAAGTGCCTTAATGCTTTCAACGTTGAAGGATTGCACCACAATTAATGATTTAGGATGTCTCGCAGAAAAGCTAACTTTTCTGTGACAAGTGTTGTCACTGTAACACCGTCATAAAACCAATCGTCATCACTGTGACTTTAGTTATAATTTTACAACAGTCACGGAACTTATACGATAACATCATCCAGCCATCTGACAACTTGCAGTACAATTCTTTTTCCTCCCAAACGGTTAAAATAAAATCCGGAAGTGGTTTATCGAGAGGCAATATGATTTTGAATCGTGACTGGAAACCGTGACCGTTCACCTGCACCGATTTTTGTCGTGGGAATCGATCAACGTGACCGAAATTCGCATAATCTCCGATCCGACCTTATCGAATGGCAAACGAGGGGCCGGTGAACGAAACGAATTAAAGTTCGAGTTAATTATATTCACGTTCGCGTGCGGCCGCAGCCCGCCCACTCGTGCCGAACCGGCGGAGGGCGGCACGCGAAAAATGAAACCGGCCCGAAGGGCAGGTGTTTCCCGACCCTCCAAGAAAATTCCTGCGAAACTACAGCCCAATCCGTGTTACAGCGAAAAGGTATTAGAGCCGTGTCTAAAGGGGCGTCCAGAAAAATCTTGCAAATGGAATATCAGTGGCCGACGCCCAGAAGGACTCGGCACCGCCACCTGGCGGAGTGCCCAAGGACCCAGGAGAAACTTCAATCGCCGTAAAAGCAACGCCTCTGGATGGCCAAGCGAGAAGGGTGAGGGGTTAGAAGTTAACTTAGAAGCTCGCGGGTGGATCGTGTAGCGGACGGGACGAGGACGGGGAACCCGAACCGTTCCCCGGAAGTAAGAGCAGAGGAGATGGACAAAGTGAAAGAGAGGCGGCTAAAGTGGCAGAGAGGGGTAAAGAAGAGAGACAGAGAGGGGGGAGGTAAAAGGAGAGGAGAAAAAGATAGCTTGCGATGGTCAGTCCTGGAGATACACGTTCGACCGGTGCACCCGACTTAAGAGGATTACATTTGATATTTCGATCGGGCAAAGTGGCTTTTTATTGGACATTCGCCTTGGAATTATCGCTGACGCGTGTCGAAAGACATTACGCGTGGCCGGCGTTTATTAAATTATATCAGAACCGACAGTCCTCTGTAATTTCTACGGTATCCTCGAACGAGTAGTCCTGCTATCACGCTATCAGAAACCGTCCCGTGAAGATGATGATGATGATGATGATAATGACGATGCTCGTGGCTCAGTGGCTTTCAAAAATCAACGATCCAACCGAGCGTAACTTGCAACGGAAGAGAACGGAACGAGGAATGAGGGGGTTAAACGTGTTAATTGTACGGTTATCGCGGTTCGCCGCGTATACGCGAGGTACAGAGCGCTGAAGATTCAATTCGTGCGCGGCGTATAAAAGGAACAAACACGAGGTAACGATTGCCGTGTCCCTAGGTTGTGCAGCGTGTGGGTTGCATTAACGCTGGGCTGCTACAGCAACAGCAGCTAGCAGCAGCAACGACAACACTGGCGCGGCGCGACATACGACGCGGCGTCACGGTCATACTTCTGCTTTTAGCCGGGGCTAATTAGCCGCACCAATTTGTCGGTGTAAAATAAACGTTTGCCTCGCTCGACCGTCTCTCCCTCGCTCCAGTTTTCTCGATTTATTTGTGAGCGAAGCATACCGTCACCGTCGCGCGCACAGACGATCGCCCACCGTTTGTGTGCATCGTCCAAAAGCTTCTCTGCTACCACTGCACCCCTCCCCCGCCCCCCCAACCCTCCCCGCCGTCGTCTCCCCGGCGGACTTCAAATGAAATAATTAAGTCACTCCGTTCGGAAGGACGACTAACGAGACCGCCGCTGCTACTAAAACTGGCGCCAATTATTGAAATTCAAACGACCGGATACCCTCGCGTCTCTGCCAGGCGGGGGCGGTCAACGGACAGCCCCTTCGATATCCGGTCGAGTTGGAGATCTTCAGAGAGAGGAAAGAGAGAGAGAGGGAGGGAGATAGAGAGATAGATACATAGATAGTTAGATAGATAGATGGAGAGAAAGATAGAAAGAGAGAGAGTGAAGAGGATGAGGGAGAGGGAGAGGGAAAGAGAGAGGCAGAGGGATGGAGAGAAATAGAGAGAGAGGGAGGAAGGGGGAGAGAGAAAAACGAATGAAGAACAGCATGGAAATGGACAGATAAGGGGTTCGTTGATAACTTGAGGAGTGAATTAACAAGATTAACACTTGAAGAATTGGGGGTTCTGGGTACAGTAGCAACAAAAAGTGTAGTGCACAAGTTTGACAAGAAATGGCAGGAAAAGATGAGCGTTTCTGATTTCTGAATGTGGCCTCTATTATTTATTCTTAATATTAATAGAAAGGTTTTTACTGGTTAACACAATATGTAAATTTGTCTCGTTACATTGTTCCTCTTAACTAATTTATTCATTTTCACTAGTTCTTCGGTCTATAACGGTACTTGCCGTTACTTCGTTCGCTCTTCTCTGTTTTTCGTACACCTTTACCTTATAGCAGGCATTTGCTCGTAAATAAATGAGATAAAATAAAATAAAATTTATAAAAGCTTATATGCTTGGATCAGAAGAAGTATGAAATTCTTTGGCAATTTTAATTGATTTCTATATCTCTGTCAATTTTTCTAGTCCGAAAGAATTTGTACCGCTACAACTTGTCTTCTTTGAATTTGCAAAAAAAAAATCAAGTCATTTGTACGTTATGTAAAAGAGAAATTAATAGTTTTGAATTTTTATAACGCAATCGTTTTTTTGCGTCGTGTATAACGTCGACAATAAAGCATAATCTCACGAATGAAATTTTGTCCTCTGTACTTAGTGCGTAGGGGGATAAGCATCGGTTATGAGACGTATCAAAGTCAATTAAAACGAACGACCGGTGTCCCATTCGTAATAACACACCGTTATTGTACAAACGCGCCGAAACGTTAATTCTACACGTTGATTGAAAAATTCCCGCTGCCACAACGGACACAGCTACGTGTGACCAAGCATGCCGCCTCGTGCCGCGAAAGTTAGCACAGCAATGTGCCAGCATTTGACGGGATGCAGATTAAGTTCGCTTCTAAGGAATCGGTATCGTTAACGGCAACCATACGAACGCATTGCCGTCGAAGCTACCAACGGCGAGGGCATAGACGAGACGTGTAATTAAGCACTGATCGCTAAACGTCGCATGAAAACATGCGAATCGAATCTCGGGGCGTGAAAGAGGGGAACAATATCCGACAGTAACGGTAGTTTGTTGATGAACACAGCATGCAGTGAATATTCAAAAGCAGTGCGTAATTTTCACCTTCCGTTTCTCTGCCGACAAATACTTTTTCATCGGCTACCTTTCGCATGCAAAGCGGATTACGCGGAATTTTATAATAATTTTCGAACGACGCGGATTGAGCGGGAACGAGTGCGCGCGCGCACGATAATCGCGGCGCTTGTGGAAAGGGCGAAAGCGGTTTCCAGCGGAAGCCCCTGTTAAATTGAACGTGTGATCGTGCTCAAACCCGGCTGTCCGTGCCGAACTCGTGAAATTTAAATTACACGCCGCATTACGGATTCCTCGTTCCCGTTCCTTTTTTTTTTTTTTTTTTTTATTGGTATCGTTAACGATAAAAATTAGAAGGAAGGTGAAAGTTACAAAATGCTTGTCCTTCGAACAGTGTACACGAAATATCATTGTATGCGTTGAGCAGGAATTTATTTTATTTTTGAGCATGTTTCAAAACTTACTTAACGAAGTTCGAAGACCGAGCCAGTTTCTCTGGACACCTTGAGCCGTGCACGGTTCTTCGGATTCTCCCGTCACGTGACACTACACCAGCTGCACAGAATAATGTTCACTGTTTATCATCAACCTCGCCATGAAGGATCAAGAGCATTCGCTTTGAGTAACAAAATTTGTTCAGATATACATCAAGCACCGAAGCTGTCTTCAATTATGATCGTATTTACTCTATCACAAGAAGAGACATCCTGCGCCCTTTAAACGGCTCGAACGGTAGCGATTAACAGGAGCAACGAGACCGCCTGATCAACGGTCGGTTGTAAACTGCCGAGTACCGCGTGCGACCGCGGCACGCCACCGAAAGTGATAAATCCCCACTCCTGGCGCAGCCCGCCCCTCCACTCACCCTACTCCCGAGCCTATACCCCCACTCTCGGTCGGAACGTTGCCCCTCCATCGTTCAACCGAGCTTCCCCGCCCGTGCCGGTCTTCCCACTCCCGTCATTCGCACTCGACTGTCATCGCACCCGTATCCGAACCCAAGGAACTCGTGCAAGCCGAATACCGTATTTGCACCCGCCATCAAATGCAACCCGCACTTGTGCCCCCACTAGGCGGCCGCCTATCATCGAACCATTCACGCTGCCGCGCAGTTTAACTGCTACTCGAGCGGAATTCTATCGGACAAGGAGCGGGGGCTTGCGCTTCGAGCCGATTAAGACGGTGATCAAAGCGCCCAGTCATATTGGTCCGGTGTATGTTCCCACGAAACGAGTACGGACTCGATCGAGAAGAAATAAAGGGGGTCACGGCAGAAGCGGAGGATTTTTAAGAAGTGGATCGTCGTCGTTCGACATTTGACTTGTATATTTGATGTAAGTTAATTAAAGGAGGAAATAACGAAGCGGTGGCCGATGCGGGTCGTTGGAATGGCAAAGGAGAAAGCACGATAGAAGCGTTTCCTTGCTGCCCGATTTAATAACCACGCGGGCATCGGTCGTAGAAACAGAAGTGTCTCTAATTACCGTCCTTTCCAGGATAAACCAACGGAGGAATCGCTTTGTGTAACGATGAAAGTGTGTGTGCGCGCGTTTATACGTGTACACATGTTTGCGTGCGATAGAGAGTTGGTGGGAAAGAGAACGCGGCAGAAGAGGAAGAGGGGAGGGGTTTGAAAGGAGGTGAGAGAGCGAGAGAGAAGGGGGAGACAGCGTGCTGGATCGTAACCCGAGTCGAGACATAGCGACGGAGAATTAACCACCGAAGCGGCGTGCTCGCATCGTAGAATTCCACCCCTAAAATCGCCCCCACGAACCCTACCATTCCTCGTCGCGAGGCGAACGCGATAGGGATGGCATCCCTACTATATGTCCGGTTCTCCCGGCGGGAGACGCGTCTACCACCCCTACGAGGCCACACCTCCCATTACAAAAATTACACTGGTCGCTGATTTAGTGTTCTGCGCCGGTTCTTGGAGGTGGCCGCGGGGCGAAGGAGGAACAGAGAGCGGCTCTGGGGCTCTGCCGTGGCGCGCAAGGGTGCCTCGTGGGTAGGGTGGGGACGTAAGTAATGAAAGGGTTGCCGGCTGGCTTCGAGAATCACGGAATCATTCGCCAGATTAAATTAGAAAGGCTACGACCTTTTTTCCACTCCCATACTATCCACACCTATGAGCTACCCTGCGAAATGGATTAGGCCATGTTTACTGCCGCCATCGGCGATGGTCTCTCTTTTAATTACCGGCTGATTTATGACCGGTCACTGATTAAATCGGGAGAAAGAGTGGATTACACCCGCAAAATAACATTCCCATGAACTTATTCCATTCATCGTTATACGTTTCCTCGCTCATCCTCGGCTCACACCCCTCCTCGCGGCCCCTTTCCACCTACCCGACCACCCTAACTCTCCCTCCTGAACGTTCCCGATCGACGCGCAGCTAAATTTAACGTCCGCCAAGTTTCCGGTTCGCGGGAAACGCGCTGTTCTATTTTTCGAATCGGGATTTCGACGCTTTGGTTTACTGTTCGCCCTTTTTTCGGCCACCCTCTCCCACCCCACCCCTTTCGCCAACGTGGCCATCATCGTTGCTACATGTACAGGCGGACACAGACGTCGCGCGCTCTCCCGCCGTTCTCTCTATTTTTCGCGGCAACCAGATGAAATTGGGGCGATTGCCAGGTTTCATCTGCAATCAGCAACGAAACCGTCTATGTTGAATTTAATTTTGTAGAATGTCGCGCGAGGTCGGGGCTTTTAGCTCGCGGGCGGCTAACAGCTCGTCGCTCGGTCTCGTGTCGCGTTTCCCCGCTTGAAAACGACCTTGTATATTGGAAATTGCGCGCAAAAAGAGTGGCGAGCAGGCGCTGGGATTTAAAAGAGGCGAAACCAAGTATACATCGAGGGGATATACCCCGTGGATCGTTTCCAACGCGATCGGAATTCGTTTTCTCACGCCCATTACCGATGTGCCCCGCAAACGTGGCGTGCTCGTGAACGATAAACCAAAATCGGGGCTGGTAGAAGGGTTGAATAGACGAAAGATCTAGGTTTCAGATTCCGGAGGAATGGACGGGGCAGAAAGGAGTACAGAGAAATCGGCGAACCAGCGAACGGTTGGAAGAGGGAAATGTAGGGATAGAGAAAACAGAGAGGATGGGGAAGATGAGGGGGGTACTAATCACTTCTAGGGACTTTAATGGAGGTTTTCTGTACGCCGTCTACTTTGTCCACGACTTATACTACTTCGAACCGGTTGGAAGTAGAGTATTTGGGAGAAAAAGCAGCCGGAGAGTAGCGTTACGTGTATTAAACTAAACGGCACTCGGCTGGCTGCGCTACCCAAGCTCTCTCTCTCTCTCTCTTCTTCTTTCTTTCTCTGTCTCTTTTTCCTTCTCTTTCTCTCTCTCTCTTGTCTCGTTCGAAGAAACGTTCCGTGTCGATGCCGAAATAAATTCTACAGCTGCCACCCGCACCCCGTGTAGCCCGACCCATTCGAGTTTCGCCTTCGAACGGATTTATTTAGCGTTCGTTAATTAAGAGAGCCCGCGCCGGTTTCAACTTCTAAATTCGATCGAGCTTTTCTTCGATAAAACCTAAATTTCCCGTAGTCACGCGATACACCCTTCGTTCTCCCGTAATTGCCGGGATGTTGCGCCGAAACAGAGGGAACACAATTCAACGTCCGTTCCCGTTAACGAGACCGGTAACGATAATTACGTATCCGTTTTTAAACGTCGGGCAATTCAAAGTTTTTCTACCTAAAAATTCAACTCGGTTCCGATGGATCGAAACGATATACATCTGCGCGTACAAGCATTCGAAAATACGTGGAATATTTCGGGAGGGTTGCACAAGCGGATAGTGAATGGAAAAAAAAACTGTCGAAAATGTTGAATAAAATTTTTTCTCACGACAATCGATCGTACGTACGTTACAAATTCTAATGTTCGATACTTATTTTAACACTTAACCAACCGAATGGGGAGATCTTCCATTTTGTCCACAACAAGGGTGCTGCCACTGATTCAATTTCTGTTTTGTTATTAGTTAGTTTTGAACCAGTGTTGTTCACTGTTTTTCAAAGTACAATTTTTAATAAGTTCTTAATACGCGATGGACAGTGTTCAGTTAGGTATGGCACCTGGTAATTAACTAAATGTTAATAAGCTCCCTTACATATTAATTAAATAAATTATTTGAAAAGTTCAACGTATAAGAAGAGTATATTGTACTCAAATAAAATTCAGTCCATATTTTCAATTTTTTTTTTTTGCATACAGCAATCTGCAGCTTCTTTCTCATTGTTTAGGTACACCCTTTATACCGAATGTCCAATCGTACCGATTTTACGTGCAACTAACTCTTCCGTCATCCTACGCCAGTAATGGCAAATTTGCAAAAATTGGATGGCTAGGTTTCCTCAATGCTACCCTACGCAAATAATAGCACATTTGCAAAAATTTGATAGCTAAGTTTTTTCAGTGCTACCCTACATCAGTGACAGCAAATTCGCAAAAATTTGAAGCTAAGTTTCCTCAAAGCTACCCTACGCCAATAATGGCAAATTTGCAAAAATTTGATAGCTAAGTTTTTTCAGTGCTACCCTACGCCAATAATGGCAAATTTGCAAAAATTTGATGGTTAGGTTTTCTCAATGCTACCCTACGCAAATAATAGCAAATCTCCAAAAATTTGATGGCTAAGTTTTTTCAGTGCTACCCTACATCAGTGACAGCAAATTCGCAAAAATTTGAAACTAAGTCTTCTCAGTGTTACCCTACGCTAATAATGGCAAATTCGCAAAAATTTGATGCCTAAGTTTTTTCAGTGCTATCCTACGTCAATAATGGCAAATTCGCAAAAATTTGATGGCTAAGTTTTTTCAGTGCTACCCTACACCAGTGACGGCAAATTCGCAAAAATTTGATGGCTAAGTTTTCTCAGTAATACCGCGGGATATTGATATTCGGCGGGAGGACTCTCCCGAATGAGTAAACGGACAAAACACGCGCGCGAAGAGACGTCCCCGAGCTCTGTTTTCAAAGTTCCCACTCGACTCGAAGTGCATCCTCCTGTCTCTGTTCCGCTGAACATCCGCCCCCGACCAATACACGGCCGATGGTAGCGCGCGTGTTCACGCTCCTCGCTCCCGTGGATTTATTATGCATGGACCTGATGTATCGGACATCGGCCGGACAGCTACGTGGAGCGTGTCCTAGCGTGTGTTAGTGCCGCTCAAGTGGCGTTGCCCATCAACGGAGGTAGACGTTACTCTCAAGAGCGGGAAAGGACGACTGGCGTAGGATAAGAAGAAAGATGGTGCGAGTTGGTGGGAGTAGACGAGAGTAGTCGGACTACCTATCCGGCTGACGGCTCCTTCTACGACTCCTTTTTCCCTGGGTCCCGCTCTCCTGCGAGGCAACGTCCTATACGTCTACCTCAACGATCCTACCAATCGTGACACGCGAACTCATGCACGCCAATCAAATATATTTTCGTTTCAGTCAAATACTTTCAATTATTCGTTAATTACTCCCGAACGTCTTGTTTCCGCAGAACGTAACGTGTAAAGGATAAATTTATCGCAGAGAATAGGATAAGGACAAAAGGGTTAACTCTGCTAGCTCTGTTGCGATAATTCGCAAAATTGAACAAATATCACGTTTCTATTCGAATCCGACTGTCAGCTTTGCAGTAGATAACATTTTTTCATTTGTAAATGCAATTAACCCCTTGACATACAATGACGTCTGACAGACGTCATCCATTTCACGTGCCATTGTAGACTTTGACGTCTTCGAGACCTCAAGAACTGTTTACGTACTCCAGAATGTTTTGAAATGTTTCATACTTTACAAAACTACCAATTTATTATTTTATAATGTTACTTAATGTATCAACATGATTAAATGTTATACAGCAATGCAACTTTTAAAATGAAACGTCCTGTTTTTAAGCTTGCGTATAACTGTTCAATTAAGTCAAATTAAATAGTATTTTTCGGATGCATCAAATTCCGATTTATTTGTTTGGCAAGGGGTTAAACTTGCATTTTAGAGCAACGCATCCTAGCTTGTAAGGACAATATACAGTATTAGAAGTGCTTCGTTAACTCAAGCATATTGCTCGAGTTCACCCTAAACGTTTTTCGGTTCTAAGGATTGTTTCAGTGTCAACGATATCGTGGTGTTCGAAATACATGTACCCTCTTAAAAATGTCCATCTCGTTTTGCATCTCCGCGGAAAAATATTTGCGCAACGAGCGAGGCATGACCGTCCAACGCAGGCGCCTACACGCGAGTTGTTCGTTATCCAAACACGCAGGCATCGAACCTTTCTGTGTGCAACGACAAATATTTTTTCTGAGCGTGAACCTCGAAAACAACTGGTCAGTTTTTCGCCTATTAGATAGACCGGTACGTGGGCCCGAGAAAACAGATCGATCGGTGGAATCTTGATCGTTTCGCTGTATGTTTTACGTGTACGGGATCGGCAAAAGGTCGATTGCTGATACACGTTGCGGATTTCGGGAGGACGCAACCCGATGGCATCGATGCTCGTGTGGCACAGATACCAAAAGCTTTTCTGGAAGAGCAGGGGTCCATTAGCCGACTCGCCTGTCTTCTGAGTCCATTACAAGATGAGCCTCCATCCCCCCGAGCGTCCTACCCTACCCGTTTCCAACTTACTCAACGATACGGTGCGATCTATACCCACCGTATAGATACGTTTCTCTCTCTCTCTCTCTCCCTTCCCTACCCCTCCCACGCTCTTCCCCACCTCCGAGATCCCTACTTTCCCGCCTACTCAACTTCTCAATCCTTCTTGTCCGGCCTCTTAATCCTTCTCCTCGCAAATAGATAGCAGAGCGTAAAAGGTATCGGACATTACTTCATAGCGTCGTGTAATTACCAACCTTTTTATTCTACACCGACTGGTCTCCAGACAGACCTAACGGCAACCCGCCATCTTTTCAAACGTTCCGGATTCTAAGGATTATACCCGGTCGTACAAACGTCCTGCAACAGTTAATGTCCCCTATTCCGCCAATTTCTCAACGTCCAGAGATTGGATGAAAAACGAGCAACATCGTTCAACGGAAGAATAATGGCACGACCCAGGACTTGCCGAAGGCACCCGACAATGCCTTTTTGGATCTGATATACATACGTATGCCGGCGTGGCTAATCGTATCTCTGTAACAGAAGACAGCGACGAAGCAATGCAAGGGGTGCCCTAAATCATCGCGTACCTAAGGACGGATCAGAGGATTACGCTGGAACGGATATATACGTGGGAATGTCCAGGGTGAAACGAGACGCGTGAGGCCGGCCCCCATCCTTTTCACGCATTATTCGCCATAAAGTATGTACAAAAGAAGAGGATCGTCGGGATCGTGGCACATCGGCCGCACTTACATACCCAGTAGCAGCAGTTTCTGCTGCTGCTGCTGCTACTGCCATTGCTGTGTTGCTACTGCGACGCTCCTTGATTTATTCACCCTCTGAATTTTTTACCATGCCAACCTTTACCAGGGCCTCTGCGGACTTCGCAGAGCCCCAAACGAACTCGTACATCCTTCGAGTTGCCTCGGACACGATGTATTACCGCGCTTCTTCCTGTCCGCTATTCCCGCTCCCATGAAGTCTCCTCGGACCGGGCTAGCCTCCGGCGTACACTTCGGATAATTGAGTCTACGCGCGTACGCGCCCCTTAAGAAATTGATGGATATATCGGCGAGGGATAAGATACGGTGTGTTTAAGCAGCAAACGAAGCGAGGCATCGCATGCGAGACTCCACGGGTCTAATCTACGAGTCTAATTATCGATCTTTTCGAATGCCTGTTGGAACTCTGCTTGGATACGTCGAGTGCTGAGAACGTTCGAACAAATATCCATAAATGTCTTCTATTCATATAAAAAGACATGTCCTGACTGACTGATTGATTCATCATCGCAGAGCCTAAACCGCTGAAGTGAGAAACATGAAATTTGGACAATGGGTTCCTTTTATGACGTAGTCATCCACTAAGAAAGAATTTTTTAATATACCACCCCTAAGTTGAATAGGGGTTGAAAGGCTGTTGGAAAATCCATCAATTTTGAAGTAAGCACCATGAAAACTGATATTTAGCCTTTCGGTTAGAAATAAAGAAACAAGTGTTTCAATGTTTTCGAAAAATCAACCCCCAAGGGGGTAAAATAAGATGTGAAACTTTGAAAATCCGCCGATTTTGAAACGAGCATTATAAAAATTACTAAGTATTTAAATTTCTGGTTAAAATTAAAGTTAAGGGCTTGCAAAATTGGACGTCTCTAGAAAATGGTTGAAATTGAAATCAAAGTACTTCTACAGCGCGGGAGCAACGGATAGCAATTTTATATAATTCTTGATATATGACAATGAATTTTCGATGCTGCAAACTTTGATCCGAAAAGGGTCGAAGGATTTTATTACAACTCGTTGCGACTTGAGGGTAGATATTACAGTTGCCCTTAGGATGTAATACGTTCCGTGATACGCTACGGGCTGATTTTCATAGGGAAGCTACCCTTTCAGGCTGCATGCACCCCTGTTGCGCACTACGATTAGCCAATAAGCAATTCTTAAAGCATAACGAGCCTCTTCGGTTATCGATAAAACGAGTCGATAAACGGTTACGCCTTCGCAAGGAACGAAACGGCATAACGATAAATCGATGCGGCACACGCGTATAATAGGGGGCTTGTGTACGCGATAAAGGCGCGTAGAGCCTGTCAATCAAGATGGTTGCGCGCGACGTCGATGCTGCGCGAGCAATAATTTCAAAAAATGCAATAATAGTGCGCGCGCGCGGGACTGAGACCGTAATGGATAAATTGCTGAGAGCCCGTCTGTACACACCGATAATACGAACAGGCAGACAGGCAGGCAGGCAGGCATGTGGGGTGGATGGATATTGCTTAGCGGAGACTGGAGAAACCCCTCTTTCCTATATTATTCTCCCCATTCCCTGTATATTTCGTTCAGCGAGTGCGTCGAGTGACGCGCAAACGTTCAAGAAGTCAGTTTCAGAAACGTCTTCGACATGGATAATGTTCAGTAGTGTCCTCTATTAGCAAGAATAAACGAATGTCTAGTTAAATAGATATGGTGATATTCGACGGCACATGCTGTATAAAGTATTACAAATTATACACCAAATTATAAATTGTATACCATCTATAGCTAACTCAAGTTAACACTTGTCCAACCGAATGGGACGACCTCTCATTTGTGTCTTCAACAAAGCTGCCATTGATTCTATTTACTTTTGCTATTAGCTATTCTTGGACTACTGTTGGATTTAGTAGAAAATTGTGAAGACTTTGAAAAGGCAGAAAATAAATTTGGTGAACTGTGAATAACACCAGTTCAAGACTAACTATGAACAAAATCAATGGCAGTGCTTTATTGAGGAAAAAATTGATGGACGGTAGAAGGAGTTACAAATTTCACGTTTGTCTCCTTAAATTATACTTTAATGATTAATGAAAATAATCATTGAAAAATCATTGGAAAAGCTGCTTCCAGTTTCCTATGTTTAAATCGATCAAATTCCGAAGAACAGAAATAAAAAAACAGAACTCGTAACTTTGCATTGTAGCAAAGTACAATCCTTAGCCATTAGAAGCATACGGTATTAGTATCTTTTGGATGACGAACAAAACTTGTTCCATCAAAAACATCGGTTTATAGCCATCCATACTGGAGGCAGGTAACTCAGCACGACCGCGGTATGAACGAGATACCCACCCACGCCATTCATCGACAATAATTGCCTTATTGACATTAATAAAACGAGCCAGATACCGACGGGTACGTCATCGGGGTCTATGCACGCGCACACGCATGCACGCGACGGTGCGTAGGCACTCAGCAGAGAAAGAGAGAGACAGTGGCACGGAACATGGTAAGGGAGGAAAGGAGAAAGAGGAGAACGTGCAGCTGGGACGCTAGGTGATTAGGAGGCCTCGCGTTTCTTGCCAATGTCTCTGCCCGATAAGATAAAGTATGTTCCACGGCCGTTTTGAGCCCGATCAACGTGCTGCTTCAATTTTCCCTCCGTAACCGCTCCCTTTACGTTGGAAATTGAATCAATCGCGTTACCCGCCTCGCTCCACCGACCGATCTTGATTGTCTGCGGATTATACAGAGGCGTCCCCCGTACGAGAGGGAAAATTTAGTCGTCGACTTGAAAAGAGGACCAGTGGGAGGGGCGAACGAAACGGGCAATAATGTTCGGTTCGATAAGTCGATCGCAAGAATTCGAGAATTTAACGCCAACTTATCGTTCGATTATTGCATTGATCGCAGAACTGGTTGCAAGCTTATAAACGTAACAATGCGTCAATTAAATATGCAACAGTTGATAAATGTGCAGAAAATTACGTTGATTCCTCTTGAAAAGGCTAACGGAACCTTTGACTATAAGAATATACCTGAGATATCATGTTAGTTTGCATAAATTAAGGGGATGTAGCAGACTTTATTGTGGGTTATTACACGTTTGTGAGTTATGACTGAATGACTAAATGAATGACTGAATGACTAAATGAATGACTGAATGACTAAATGAATGACTGAATGAATGATTGAGTAGCTGATTGTAGATTGACTGAATAACTGTGATATAGCGCCCAAGGAAATTTGGTTTTTAAGTCCCCTGGAGAGGGGGAAAATGTGGAGACATGGAAAAAACCCTGCGATTGTTTTTTGGATTCTAATGAGGCTGCAATCGAACGCCCAGTTCAGTCATTTGGGCCGAAGGACGGGCCAACATTCAGGCCCCGTTGTAAAGCGTTTGAAGCAGCCCCATAGAACACCCGCAGGGGTTCCATGCCACCACAGGGATCAAAACTTTGGACCCCCTAAGTATTATAAATATCTGTCGACAATCAAACTGGTGATTAAACTAAAACTTCACTATCTACCAAGATACTCTCGTAACATCGAACTTTGTGTAATGACAAACGCGAAACATTTTTGTCACGAAGAACACAATCCTGAAATGACCTGCATCATCGTGATTCTGAGCCTGTGATACACAGGCAGGAGGGGTCCAAGGTATTATGGCAAGCTAACATGCTGGCGGAAATGTTCTTAATACATAAGCAGAGGATCGGTGACGGCGCAGCCGCCGCAATGGACGGAGTAATACAGATAAAAGCATAGAATCATAAATAATCCATCGCGCAACGAAGCATTACTTTCGCGAGTGCTCCGCGAACGAGGCTCGCGGACGGTGCTCCATCCTGTTCCTGCAGAAAACTTGAAAAATCGAAACGTACCCCGCTCGCGCGGCAAATGGAACTCCGTGAGAAGGACTCCGGACTGCCTCGGTGATGCAGGCGAACGGGAGCAGCAGCAGGAGGCTAGGACAAGGGGGTGGCGAGAGGGAGAGGGTGAAACCCAGCAGCGTATTTACATCGCGGCTTACCCGTGATTATTTTTGCTTCTGGGAGTTCGCTACCGTCTCGAGTATAAGCTAGAGGCAGATAATAAAAGCCCGGTGGCAAGAGGCAGGCACAGGCCGAGAGTGGAGGCGGTGAAGGGTCTAAACGGCGCTGAAGAGAGAAGAGACGCGCGCGGAGCGTCGACCGGGGTGAAGTTGAGGGGGTGTGGAGGGAAGCAGCGATATTTCACGGGTTTCGCGTGCGGGCGAACTTTAATAATATTCGTTCCATCAGGTATGGCCGGCCTCATATTAAGTCGGTCCGCGGTGGACGAGGCGCTACAGGGGCGGCTGCTGGATGTGACGAGAGTGGCGCGGCCAACAGTGGGAGAAAGAGAGAGCAAAAGAGCGTAGGAGCGGAAACAGAGAGGAGAAGATCGTATAGATGGCTCGCTGGGGGTGCGAGGCCGGAGGCGGTCGGGGGAGCACAGAATGAGACGTGTAATAAAGTGAGTTTTTAATTTCCACCGGTGCCGGTGGTTGGCCCCACGGGTAGGGGTAGAAGGCACGGGTTTGCCCCCATGCCTGTGCCCCGGCCTCGTGGCCTGTCGGCTAGTATTACTAGATAAATCACCCAACAGGCAATAACCTCCCGCCCTGCCCGCCCCGTTCTTGCTTGCGAGCCACCTCTGCCCCCGGATCTCTGCCGCCAACAGCACTGATACGCTTAGGTCCGTTGTTACGTTTGCTGGACCACTTTTGCGTACCGATTTCGCGCCGTGAACCGTGCTCAGAAACAGTGATATGGTCGGGGTTTAGATCGTGTTCCTGAGGATTTTTAGACGTCACCGTGTAACGAAATCTAACCAGTGTTTAACGCTAGGACTACCGCCGATTATGGAGTACTTGTTTGCATGGAAGAGATCAAATTGTAAATTGCATGAAAAAATATCGAATACACGGGAAAACACATCTTTATTCGTATCTGTGGAGTACACCACACAGAGGAAATACGGAGTGGAGGAAAAAGGTATAGTTCAAGGCCTGATGCAGCTCGGAAGAACCTTTTCCTCCCTCTTGTGTTTCCCTCAACCCCTGAATCAATCCGCCACCAGCGAAATAAAGTTAATATATTTAATACGGAACACCTGAAAATAAATTTATTATTCCTAACGTCCCAACATACCTTCTGCGGAAAATCAGAGTAAATTTTGGAAGCTTTAGCACAGTGAATTTATAAGCTTGAATGAACAAATTTTTATTTATACCTTCTGCAGAAAATCAGAGTAAATTTTGGAAGCTTTACCATAGTGAATTTATAAGGTTGCTATGAATAATCACCAATTTGGTCATTTTTACTGCTTTGGTAATTCTACTGTTAAGGTGTACTTATTAGCATAGAAGAGATCAAATTAAAAATTATATGAAAAAGTACCGAATACGTGGGAAACAAATTTTTATTTATACCTTTTGCAGAAAATCATAGTAAATTTTGGAAGCTTTACCATAGTGAATTTATAAGCTTGCTATGAATAATCACCAATTTGGTCATTTTTACTGCTCTGGTAATTCTAGTGTTAAGGTGTACTTATTAGCATAGAAGAGATCAAATTAAAAATTATATGAAAAAGTACTGAATACGTAGAACACAAATTTTTATTTATATCTTCTGCAGAAAATCATAGTAAATTTTGGAAGCTTTACCATAGTGAATTTATAAGCTTGCTATGAATAATCGTCAATTCGTCATTTCGACTACTCTGGTAGTTCCAACTCTTAAGTTCCAATAAATTTTCGTTCAACGACTATTTGCCGGTAAGGAAAAGACCTAATCCGGACTGTAAACTATATCTGCCATGTGGTTCGTTGAAGTCAGAATGGCAAACAATGAAAAATCTAAGCGACGATCGATCGTTGGTCGAGCACGTGGTGGGATTCATAAATCAATATTTGGAAAGTACCTCTGCCAGAGGAAACTAGCATGTATGTCGAGAGGAAGAAAACATTTGGGAAGTGTAAAATTTGGCCGGCACGTTCCGCGCCATTTCCCGGATTCTTCCCGGATAACCTGAGAAAATACAAGGAGTCCCTCGGGGGTGCCGAGGCGGGTCAACACTCTTAAGTCCGTCCTGCCAACAAATTAATGTCCTCGGATTACAGGAACAGGCCGTTGGGAGAGATTTTCGTCGGACGGTCGACGAATACGTTTTTAAAATTTACTTTAAACCTAGCCCCGACTTGGTCTCGCTGGTATGCGTCTAAAAATATGCCACAGCTCGAGGTGATGACAACGTGGACTACGGGAAATCTCTCGACTGGGAAACATCCGCGAATTCTCTGTTCCAGCGATTGAAAGAAACAAATAAATAAATAAACAGTATATATTATAGATATTATTCTAAATATTGGACACGAATTATGAGTAAACGTTTCGTGTATCAATCAACATTATCATCTATTCAAAGATCGGTATCGATCTTTCCTACGACATTCGTTTCCTTAACACTAGAACTACCAAGGGAGTCAAACTGACCCAATTTCTAATTGTTCATAGAAACGTGGTAAATTTATTACGGTGTCTAGACATTTGGAAATCCGTCATGAATTTTACTGTGATCGGTAAAATTTGTTTCCCTTCTCTTAGGCATTTTTTTCGTACAGCTTCCAATTTCATTTCTTTGTCTTCGATAAGTGTACAATAATCGTCGGTGGTTCTAGCGTTAACTAACAGACATGAACACACGTTTTACGAGCGCACAAGCGCAAAAGTGGGAAAGAGTTTGTGTCAGCGACGCGGAGAGCAACGAAGAGCCATGAAAACAGGCAGATTAGCGGCTTTAATGCGGCACTTCCTGCCTATGAGCCAGGGGGCCGAGGGGACTGGGTCTGGCAACTTGACTCTGAACTTGTTCAGAAGCCGGGAACACATCTGGAACGTTTCTTCCGTCGTACACCTCCTTCGTCGTCTCACGATATCGTTCCTCTTTCTCTTGTCTGTTCACGGTCCTTGTCTCCTCTCTGCTCTTTCGCCGCCGCTTTTTTCGTCCTTCGCTCGCCCTTTCTCCATAATCGGTACAACGTCGTGAGTGCTCTCGTGTAATAGGCAAAAACCTAGAAATTACGTTCGTTCGCCTCGCTGGTCCTGGTGTACACCGCGTTCAACGATGAAAAGATTGAAGGAAACTACTTTATCAGAATTTAATACGGGCTATTTACAGGCCTATAATTTAAAACTTAATACAAGCTATAACAGCGGTTTGACATCCGGCTTAACGATTGCCACTAGAAACAAGCTAGCCTTCTTGCGAGTACATTATAATGCAATCATAATCATGGTAGCAAGTTATGACAGGGTATCAGAAAACGCAGCTTTTTAGATCATAAACACTACTTGTGCATCCCTGTTTTCGTTAAAAGTACAGGCACTCCTCGACTTTCGCAGATTTATAAAAATTCAACATTTTTAGCCTTCGCGGTCGTATGTCCCCTCTGAGGGGACATCGTGAGTGGAGCTGGCTGCTTGGCTACCCCCACTCAGGGTACATCAGACTTTAGCCATTAGACTACAATGTAGTTGCGATCAATACTTTAAAACACCATTTTTGATGCACATTTTTCTGTATCCCCCTAATTTCAAACATTCAGCATTCATATATTTTTAGAAATTCAACTTTTTAAGCTTTTTTAACTAAACTACCAAACTAACTAAACTAACTAAACTAGTGTTAAGCTTTTACGGTCGAATGTCCCCTCTAATGGGATATCGTGAGTCGAGCAGACTACTGGATTGCCCCTTCTCAGGGGACATCAGACTTTAGCCATCAGACTACAATGTTGTTCCAACCAATACTATAAAACACAGCTTTTGGTGCATATTTTTTTACATATCCCTCTACTTTCGCACACACTTTCAAGAACCAATCGTGTGCGAAAGTCGAGGGACGCCTGTAAATGTTTCATCGTACAGCTATAAGACGTAGGATCCAGGAAGTTCATCGAACAAACGTTTGATCGCCGCGTACATAAATTTGACCCACGGGGTCGTGCACACGAACGAACGAGCGAACGGAAGAAAGGAGGAAAGAAAGGCGTCCAATTTTCTGGATATTTTCATCCGAATCCCCAGTAGCCGACAATCGTTCATTAACAGATTTTTTCTCGCGACACCACCAGGTTAAATTGCACAGACTCCGTGGGGCATTCAGTGTGTCGACTTGTCGAGGGGCGGGGGGGGGCGCATTTAAATAAAAAGCGACGGTGGCCCGACCGGTGATATGTCTGTCGAGCTTCGCAACGCGGGGCTGCCTATGTACCCGGGGCTGTAGGCACCTCGTATGGCTGGGTTTCAGGGGCTCGAGGGGTGCCGAGGGGTCAAATGGCGGGCAGAATGCGCGGTGATTGCTGGAGGGCCGCATAATTGCACCCTTTGTGGTGCAATCAGCGGCGCAACTTGGCCGGCGCCTACGTCTATCGGTCCCCGTTCTCTCTGTCTCTCCTGTCTCACTCCGTCAGCCCCCTTTCGCTACTGTCTCCCTTACCCCCGTGATTTCTTCCCGGTCCTCGTTCATCCCCAACCTATCTCCCTCGTCTTAACCAGCGACGAACCCCAATCGTTTCTTAAATTCCTCCCGGAGTTACTTGCGGTCGTTAGGTGTGCCTATTTCCGAACGAAGATGGATTTTTCGTCAGGCATCCTTCCTACGTTATCAAAACTCAACTCGATCAGGCCCCCTGTCGCAATGTTAACACTTAGCCAACCGAATTGGGAGATCTCCCATCGATTCTATTTACTTTTGTTATTAGTTAGTGTTGAACCAGTGTTGAATTGATTAAAAATTGTACTTTGGACGAGCAGAAAATGCATTTGATGAACCGTGAACAACGTTAGTTCACGACTAACTGATAACAAAAGTAAATAGAACCAATGGCAGAGGAAAGAATGGGAGATCTGCCATTTTTTCCTCAACAAATCACTGTCATTGATCCAATTTACTTTTGTTACTAGTCAGTCATGAACTGATGTTGTTAACAAGTCAGCAAATGAATTTTCTGCTTTTACAAACTACAATTTTTAATCGATTCAACACTGATCCAAGACTAACTAATGACACAGAAGCAAATAGGATTAACAACAGCGGTTTGTCGAGGAAAACATTGAAGATTTCCCCGTTCGGTTGGCCAAGCGTTAACGACTTGCTCGGTGGCGCGAGTAAAATTCCCGGCCCCGGGTAATGAACTTACGATTATTCTTTTGAATATGCACAACATCAGAGACGAAGAAACCGTGGTGTCGAGAGATGATCATCCGTCCCGGCGGGGTCCCCTTGTATCCTGTGTACGTGGTCCCCGACGGAACCAAGAAGGAGGATACGAAGGGGAGAGCGAACAATTAAGCAGAAACGACATCCGTGACGACGGGATCTCGTTGGTCAAAACATCTTCCCGGCGAAGCATATGGCTGCTACACGGCTGCCCGCATACGTGCGTATACAGGCTCCCGGGCCTGTGTGCATACCCCAGAGTATTCACGAGAATGTTTATCTTTTCTTCGAGGCTCTCGTATTAATTCGGTGGGGCAGTGCCTGTACAAAGATTAGAGGAAACCGCAGCTGGTCCCCTTCTGCTCGCTTCCTTTTTTCCCCGGCTCTCTGTCAGCTTCTGTTCCTTTTTCCCATCTCCACCACGTTTCCTTTGCGCTCTTCCTTCACCGATGTTCATTATACTCGGGTACTACCACCGACTGGGCAACCGCGAGCAACCGCGTTTCATCCGGCTCGCGGACGAATTCAAATTCGATGCAACATTCGGTGGAAATGGTGAGACAGGGACACGGGGGGGAGGGGTTAGAGATAGGCAGAGAAAGAGGGGAGGGTTGGCCGAGTTTATTTATTTTACAGTAGTTCGGAGGAAACGTCGGAGTGGAAAGTGTCTCAGCGCAGCCTCCGAAAGTTTCATCCGCGGCACGGATTTGGCGCCAACGCGATGGACACGAAGAATGGATCCGCGTGATTGAGAATCACTGGAGCTTTAAGCTGGCGACACGACGATGCCATTACCGCGTCGACCTTCCCCCGCCCCCTCCCCGTAACACCCGCACTCTCGCCCCGTTTCACCTCTCGCTCGTCCCTACCTCGTCCTGCTGTACTCTGTCTCTCTGTCTCTCTCTTTCTCTCTCATGGGCGTGCTCTCACTCTTTCAACCCCCTTATCACCCTCGCCAACCCACCCCCTTCTCTCTCGTTCTCTCCCGTTCTATCTCTTTCTCTTGCATAGGGTCTGATACCACAGCCTCTGGCTCTGTTTCACTCGCTCTGTCTGTGCACCCCGAGTCTTGAATTATACAGACAGCGCCACTTAAAATAATACGCCCGGTATAAACTGTGCATCAACGCTAAAAGCTGTCATTTTCTGTAAGCCAGAATTATGGAGATTCCATGGCGCCGTTGCCGCGTCCTGCGCGCCCCCATATGTTCCCTCGTCGTTACACCGTGAAAAAGACATCGTGGAGAAAGGTGAGGAGGAGGGGGGGGGGTGGATGGCGCGAAGGAAAATAAATCTGGCAAGCCTTCCCTCCCCTTTCCCCCCGGGCACCAAGGGAATCCATTAATTTCGCTTTAAACGAGCAATTATTCGGCTCCGATAATTAAAAGAGATCTAAGCAAAAAGATCTGCAGGGTGGGGGATCCGAGGGTGTCATCCAAAGGAGGGTGAAATTCATCCCATGAGAAAATAACAAACGTTAACATAGTTTTATTTTAACCCGAACCATTGTTATTCATTCACTTCTGATATTTATTATTAGTCTTTTTATTAATATTTAAAACAATCAAAAAATTCTGTTTCTTCAAGTGTAAATAACAGCTTTTCGTATCTGCCTGAACCGAAGAATAATTTTTGAGATAATTGTCGAGAAATTACTTTCAAGCTTAATTGCAACAGCACGAAATTAATTTTCCTTGTCCACCTTCCGCGCGATTCATCCGCGAACCTTTAGCCCGTTGTCGGCCATCGGCGAGTCGCGGAAAAGCAAGGAACCCGCCGCGAGTAAACTATGCCAGAACTGTGTAGAATTCGCGACGCTCCGCGTCGTGAGCTTCTTTAATCCCGGAATTTATTAATTACACGGTACACGCGGAGGACATTTATTACGTTGGATACAAATTTCAATTACGCTTGCCATATAAGAGAAAAGAGCAGGGCGACCGGAGTCCCCTGGGAGCCGCGGAGGCCCGCCGGAGAAGTTCATAGACAGGCGCGGATGGAAATAAAGGAGGGAAGGCTCATTATCCGTTGGCGGTCTCGTTACTTTTAAATAAACTGTTGCCCGCGGATAAAGAATAATCCATCGTGGTCCAGCTGTCAGAGACAGATTTTTAAAAGTCGCGCCGTAATGGGGTCTCATTATAACCATTGCTCTTAACTACTAACAGCTAGGCCACGTCACACGAGTAGCTAGACCCGGAGGGCTGGGAAAAGGGGGGGAGGGGAGGTGGTCAGGGGAAGGCAGCGGCACGGGAACGCGGTGGGACAGGGAAAAAGAGCGAGACCGAGTTTGAGAGAGGGACAGGGAAGGGACCGAGAACGTGGAACGAAGAGAGAAATTAAATTGATTGCTCAACCTGTTTGCTCGTTATGCTCGTTATGCTCGCGATGTCAATGTGTAGACGCGCGAAAGAAGCTTAAAACGCGGACATCGAACATTTATCGAGACACTGTTCGACTCGCTGCGCACTGGACTTTCGTTCGAATGGAAATATCTACGCTACCATCGATGCGAGTGATAATTAATCTACAATGTGTGACTTTGATAATTTTATGGTATTCTATTGGCAAAAATATACACAGTGTTCAACCTAAAGCGAGGAACCAAAATATCTCATAATTTAAGTGGTACCAAAGAAGGAACACAGTTATTTTCGCTTGAAACGCGGGCATCGAACATTTATCGAGACACTGTTCAACTCGCTGCACACTGGACTTATGTTCAGTGTTTTATGGTATTGTATTAACAAAAATATACACAGTGTTCCACCTAAAGCGAGGAACCAAAATATCTCATAATTTAAGTAGTACCATAGAGGGAACACAGTTATTTTCGCTTGAAACGCGGGCATCGAACATTTATCGAGACACTGTTCAACTCGCTGCACACTGGACTTTTGTTCAGTGTTTTATGGTATTGTATTGGCAAAAATCTACAAAGCATTCCACCTAGAATGGGTAACCAAAATATCTGATAATTTAAGTGGTACCAAAGTGAGAACACAGTTATTTTCGCTTAAAATGCAAACATCGAACATTTATCGAGACACTGTTCAACTCGCTGCACACTGGACTTTTGTTCAGTGTTTTATGGTATTCTATTGGCAAAAATGTACAAAGAATTCCACCTAGAGTGGGTAAACAAAATATCTGATAGTTTAAGTGGTACCAAAGTGAGAACACAGTTATTTTCGAAAATTTCGAAAGCACATAGCTCAGAACTGAATAGTCCATTTCAAGTAGGACACCCAATGCATACACCGAACAGGTTTAGACGCATTCGCGTTTATTCTTTACCTGGCTCTCCCGGAAACGGAGTTCGAAACGCGAGGATATGCAGGGGGGGGGAGAGAAAGAGGGGTAAGGTGTGACGGGCATGAGTTAGGGCCGCGATGTAGGAGGTTCGCTTAATTAGAATCTTCGTTAAGGGGTCGCGTAAGCCCCCCTCGAGACTCGCAAGTAAAAACGTAAGAACTATTTTCATTAAAGTTGCCGAGCTCGCGGCTGAAAAGTCTTTCCGCTTTTGTACAGGAACACTGAGTAGCTACGCGTAAAGAGATTAAATCGGGGAACACGAGAAACGCGGCAGGGAAGGCTCATTTCATTATTAATTTACTCATACTAATTCCCCCCGGGAAACTCGAATCACGGGGCATATTCGATGCTGGCGGGAAATCGACCAATTCCTCGTTGCTTCGCTCTGTAACTCTGGTTTGATCATCGATGTATGCATCTAATCTCAAGATTGTATCCAAAACGTTAACCCTTTGCGCTCGAGAGGTGGCTGTTAGCCGTCTAATGATACTAACTTCGAAAATTTTCAAATTCGAAATATTCGCTAAAATTCGCCTATATCAAACGTCATTTAGTTTAGTTAAATGATATACCAAAATTTACATATATGAATATTTAATCTCTGAGTCGGACTAATAAACAACCAAACTATAGTCTGAAAATGTAAGCAAATTTGAATCTGTTCTGATCAAGGGAAGTAGAATTAGCCTAATGATACTAAATTCGAAAATTTTCAAATTCGAAATATTCACTAAAATTCGCCCATATTATACCGGATTTAGTTTATTTAAGTGATACACTAAAATTTACATATATGAATATTTAACTTCTGAGCTTGACTAATAAACAGACTAACTAAAGTCTGCAAATTTTCGAAACTATCATTTTGGCGACTAACAATATTAACTTCGAAAATTTTCAAATTCGAAATATTTACTAAAATTCGCCTATATCAAACGTCATTTAGTTTAGTTAAGTCGTATATTAAAATTTACATATCTATATGGCTATTTAACCTTCAGGTGCTGACCAATAAACAAACTAATTAAAGTTTAAAGAGCGCAAAGGGTTAATAACTGAAAACGTCGAGATGGATCACGAATATTTGACACAGTACAAGACAGAGAATTCTTGGAGACCAAGAGGTTAACAGTGGGAGCTACCTAAATACTCAGAAAAATTCAAACGTCTAAAGTCAATTTGAAAAAAAATCCAAAGGAACTCCTCTTGACACTTTAATCCCTATAAATACAAAGTTCACTGTGATATCAAAAATAATTACGAGTCCTATGAGCTTTGAGTCTTAAGAAATCAACACTTATAGTCTGAATCGCGTATACATTGCAAATCAACTTTAATTAATCAATTTTGATGAATGTTTTATGTAATCCAATGCATATTCTGAAGTGCTGTAATCTTTTTTTTCAACAGCAATGGTATATCCGAAATTCAGGGAAATGATTACGCGAACTATGATTCGTTTCGTTGCGAACAATTACAAGATCGCAAGAATCACACAGCCCCCGCTCATTCGACTAACCCTCTCCCACCAATTTGCAACTATGCTGCATCCGTGTGTCGTGAACTAGAGAATTACTGCTGCACTCCGTGTATAAGCCCGCGGAAGCCTCGGAATTTTCGTTAATCAACGGGACCTAGGCGCGCACGCAACCCCTTAGACGAACACAAGATGAATCGTCTTTCTCGACGAGGTGCGTCGAAATAGATAGCGGTTCCCCATGATCATCCAATGTTCACACACGTATGTAGAACATTATATCAATACATAAAACATTGCATGCTAACAACCTTTCCGATCGATTCGGCTTCTTTTCACGGTACTGTCACCTTCTTTAAACCAACTCGATTCAATGTTAATTCAATCACTGTAAATCACAACATAATGTACACGAAGGGGAACGAAACTCGTTAAATAAACATAAAACAAAATAAAAAAAAAATAAAAATAAACATTTGGATGATTTAAAACATTACAAAACAAACTTTTCGTAAGGTTATTGATTTTTTCGATAGCTCTCTTTTTTCTTTGAAAAACTCAGCAATTAACTCAAGAATTTATTATTATTATTATTATTATTTTTTGTCTTTTTCTCTTTAGCTTTTTTTTATTGTTCTTTCGCGTGCTCATCTTACTCTTATGATTTACTTATTATTATTATTATTATTAACTCAAGAATTTTTTATTATTATTATTTTTTGTCTTCTTTTTTGTTTTTTTTATTGTTCTTTCGCATGCCCATCTTACTCTTATGATTTACTTATTATTATTATTATTATTATTAACTGAAGAATTTTATTTTATTATTATTATTTTTTGTCTTTTTTATTTTTTTTTTATTGTTCTTTCGCGTGCCCATCTTACTCTTACGATTTACTTATACCTTTTTTTCTTCTATCGTAACAAACGGTTTACCCCGTTGAAAATAAATAAATGAATAAATAAAAATTATTGCATAATTTGTTGAAAAAAAAAAAAAATAAAACAGAATCCATCCTGAAAGGATTAACGAGTCGGACAAGTTTCAGAGCCCAAGACCGGTTTGAAGCGTGTACAAGCAGCGAATAAACGGACGATATCTTTTTTTCCTTATAATTGAAAGGATAAACCGACGGCGTGAATTGTTGCTCCGTTTGCTACGAGCGGCCGAGACACAAAGATTTACGGGAATAATCGGTGTTTTTCTATGCGCCGACGGAAACGGCGGCGGAAGCTCTTTTCAAGGCATCCGCGAGCGTCGTGAAGGACTCGGTTTCCCGAGCGTGCCTGTAGCCGAGTCGTTTCAATGAGCTGTGTCGTAGGAGTAGCGGATGGATAGACGCAGAATGGAGAACTGGCAGGAGAGTGCAGTCACTGATTTAACGCGGGACAATTGAATCCAATTACAACCGCCGCAGCAGCCAGCGGTTCTCAATCGTGCCGTAACGCCAGGCTCACGTTTCTTCCATCGCCGCGGACACGCCTGCGTCGTTTCGTTGTATCACCACGATTATACATTCTTCTCATCTTCCACCCCTCATTTTTCCCTATTATCTTGTTTCCACTGCGACTGCTGACAAGCGTTATCTAGCTTCAGACGATGGGTGTAAGTCGATGTTCCGCCGCGAGTTTTGCAATGTTGAAGTTTTAAACGTGCACTCGCGTTTTAGTGGATCGTTACAACGGCAAACTCGTAAAGTTGCCAAGACACTTTTTCACCGTGTCCTTCCATTTTTTTTTTCTTTTTTTTTTATTTTCCCACCAGCGTGTTTCATTTTTTGCTTTGTTTCTTTTCAAGCAGAGTTCAGCAGTTTTTTCCGTTTTACGAACCGCGAACGCTACAACCCTAAGATGTTTAGATCCGCGAGATAGTCCGGGGTGATGCGAGATTACCCGTTCTGCAGAGCAACACGCCGCTCGTTATCGTCAACTTTCAACGATGTTACCAAAAGTTTGCCACCAACAAGTTACGATTAATTTACACGCCACGGTGAATCCGTGATCGTCCCTTTAACCGAGTTAAGCGGTTATGGCATAGATTCGAAATTCCCCTGGCATCGTGAAATTTTCTAAACGATTCGATTTGCAGAGTCGCAAAAACAATGATGTTGTCTAACTTTTTACAGCATTCACTTGTTAGAGTCACAAACGTCATGAACTATTTTAAAAGTTGTGATATTCTCAAGTTTTGTAAAGGAATTGGCTTCAAGAATTACAAAAAGTTCGATTTTGAGGGTCAGTGAAAAAGTGATCAGTTCTGTGTTTCGTTCTAGATGACTATGCTTGATCGAGTAACAATGAAAGCACTAACATGCATACCCACCAAACAGATAAACGCAAAGAAGCTGAAAGTGTTCCCCACTATTCTACACTCCTCACGATATTCTCAGTTAGAACACTTCCTCTCAACTTCTCCTCTTTTTGCTTCGTTGAGTTACAATCGCAGATGTCTAACAGTACAATTGGTCAAAGGTATCTTATAAGTCCCTCTGTCTTCCACTTTTGGACCCTAACTACTCCCAAAGTTACGCTGGAGTAACTCAGTAGCTATTATAAAAATTATCATCACACAAGGAATAAGGGATTCTTGGTAATCCAATACCACTAAGAGCTGGTCTCTAAGTACAGTCCCATCCTAACTCTTCCCAAATGTATGCTAGGGTAATTCAGTAACTATTATAAAAATTATCATTACACAAAGAATAAGGTATTCTTGATAATCCAACGTCACTAAGAGCTAGTCTCTAAGTACAATCCCATCCTAACTCCTCCCAAAGTTATGCTAGGGTAATTCAGTAGCTATTATAAAAATTATCATCACACAAGGAATAAGGTATTCTTGATAATCCAATACCAGTAAGAGCTAGTCTCTAAGTACAGTCCCATCCTAACTCCTCCCAAAGTTATGCTAGAGTAATTCAGTAGCTATTATAAAAATTATCATTACACAAGGAATAAGGGATTCTAGGTAATCCAACGTCAGTAAGAGTTAGTCTCTAAGTACAGTCCCAGCTAAGATCCAACTAAGCTCGACGGACATTTTCACACCTTAGGTCGCCTAGCTGTACTTAGGAGCGTCGATGCGGTTTACTCGACTCGTAAACGGTGAAACGGACGGCCGTAATCGAAATTGCCACGCAATGCGAACCTCGAATGCAACAGCCGGGGGAGGATAACGCGATATAACGCTACGCAACGTAATCTGTCTGTCTCAGACTAGATGGCGTGCTCCAGTGGCTGCTCTGCCGGCTGCCCCTGGCTGTTCATTAGGGGCCGCATTGTCCGCTAACTAAGTACAGTCACCCCTTCCCACCGAGCCCTCGAAGCAACCTACTGATCCCGGAGCCCCCTCGAGTTCCACAAATCCCATCCCTCCCCGCCCCTCCGTCCACGAATCGCCATCCTTCCACGTTCACGCTACTTTCCGACCCTCTTGCGATCATCTTCCTTTCTCCTTTTCTCCGCGCCGTTTCTTACCCGAACCTCGATCCCTGTTTGTCTGTCGCTTTACGGATTTCTTAAGCAACTCCAAGACGTTCCGCGAACCGCTTACACCTCGATCCCACGTTTACCTCCCTCATTGAATCCCCCTATATCCTTAGTTGGCGCGCTCGCTTTGATTCCTCGCTGTGCTCGACTACTCTATACCTCTCTCTCTCGCAATCCCTCTCTAGCATTGATACGATACCCGCTTTCGATTCCCGTGAGGGTGAAATGAGAGAGTTGCAGTGACGTATTGGTAGAAGGAGCTAAACGTTCCTAAGCAAATTTGAATCTGTTCTGATCGAGGGAAGTAGAATTAACCCTTTGCGCTCAAGAAGTGTACTGTTAGTAGTCCAATAATACTAACTTCAAAAATCTTCAAATTCGGGTATATTAAACATCATTTAGTTTAGTTAAGTCATATACTAAAATTTACATATATGACTATTTAACTTCTGAGTCTGATTAATAAACAAACTGACTAAAGTCTGAAAATTTGCGAAACTATCATTTGATAACTAACAGTTAGGGTTAATAATGATAATATAAAGGTTTAACATTTTCAGTATCAAATAGGTTTAAAGTGCAATCATTATTAAGTCTAATGTCAGTTTTTAACAATTTTTAAACGCTTGATTAAATACCCAAAATTGAACCTTTTTCTGTCAACCTGAACCTTTTCCTTCGGGATAAATGAAACGTAGCAAATTAGGATAATGAGATTGAGGTTGCCACACGATCGTTTCCATGACAATGATAACCTTTCAATCGTGTTCTTAAGCGAAAGAAACTATGATAGTGAATTTTTTTTAACGAGGGAAGGAAGGACTGAGGGGATGTCACGGAAAGTTTCACAGCTCATACCCATAGACCGAATTTAGTACGCCGCGGCGAGATAGGGGACCATCACGCAGGCGCAGTTGCCCAGCACAAGTCAGATCGCTAATCCTTCCGTACGCGAACAAGCGTCAATCAGTATCAAACTACTATGTGCGAGCTCACCCTCGGAACGTGACCAATATACGTTCCTTTGCTCCCTCTATTTTTCTCACTTTTATACGTTCTCCACCCAATTCTCGCCTATCCGTGATTTTTTCCACCTCTTACCGTTTCACGAGCACGTATTAAATTATGAGAATCATTTTGTCTCACGTGGTCCATACGAAAATTATTATTAAACAACCGAACGTCAAAGCATACCCCGTTTCGTATACTATCGAAATTCCCGCGCGCGGGAAATTTGAATCTGGGATGAGGAACCCTCGCGTAGTTTCGCACAATGCTTCATAATAATCTCTCGTATTCCTTTCTCTTTGTCCCTCCCGACACCCTCTAACCGTGACGGCGTCCTGGCTCATTGTGTCCAGGATAGAATCCAATCAAGGGACCGGCAAGCCACTTCCAAGCGTCGACGTCACGGCCAATCAAACGTCGCTACTCGTGCATGTAAATACACGAATCGAACAGCCAACCGCGTGAATTTATAGCTCTGACAAGTCCTTCTCTCTCTCAACCTCTCTCTCTCTCTCTCTCTCTCGTGTTATCTTGACCTTTTGACCTTCTATTGGTCAACAAGAGGAGGACAAGAGATCGTGGATGCACGATGGAGCATTTCCGGTCGCGATAGCCGATAAAGCCTGGCTATAAGTATAATCAAGCGCACGACGAAGTTGTTCAAGGTAAAAGAAAGGAAGTCGATCCACGAAATTAGAAAGTATAAGCGTAAACATGGGAAAGGGGACCCCGGTCGGCGTTACGTTAATTCGATCTATCGTCGTCGACGTCGCAGTCGTTCGCCGCTAAATGCGCATTACAATCGCCGAGATATGGAAATTTAGTTACGCCTACCCACCGTTCTGGAAACACTGTGGGTATTACCCGTAATACCCTCCTCGGCCCGCTTCCTGCCAAGCTATCCTTCTACCGGTGGACAGCCCAGCAGCCCCTCTCGCCATCCCTCCGCTCGACCAACTCGACAGGGCCGTATTATCCAGCCCGTATACCTAACTATGTAAATAGAAGTCAGCGGAAATTGGTCTTTCGAGTCGGTACGTGACCTCGCGCTGGCGGCGTTTTAACTGAAAAACCGTCGTCCATCGACGGAGATCGACGTATTAGGCACGCGCGCTTCGCACCGATACGATTGCATTTACAGTGCTGGTCAAAAGTTCGGAGCCACCCCTTTGTTTTTAACAGTATGCAACCTACCACCTAATTTCTCGATCGATTCGAAGTTGTTGAAGAAGTTGGTGTTAACCCTTCAGAGCCACTCCTCTGTTTTTAACAGTATGCAACCTACCACCTAATTTCTCGATCGATTCGAAGTTGTTGAAGAAGTTGGTGTTAACCCTTCAGAGCCACTCCTCTGTTTTTAACAGTATGCAACCTATAACCTAATTTCTCGATCGATTCAAAGTTGTTGATGTAGTTCGTGTTAACCCTTCAGAGCCACTCCTCTGTTTTTAACAGTATGCAACCTACCACCTAATTTCTCGATCGATTCGAAGTTGTTGAAGAAGTTGGTGTTAACCCTTCAGAGCCACTCCTCTGTTTTTAACAGTATGCAACCTACCACCTAATTTCTCGATCGATTCGAAGTTGTTGAAGAAGCTGGTGTTAACCCTTCAGAGCCACTCCTCTGTTTTTAACAGTATGCAACCTACCACCTAATTTCTCGATCGATTCGAAGTTGTTGAAGAAATTGGTGTTAACCCTTCAGAGCCACTCCTCTGTTTTTAACAGTATGCAACCTACCACCTAATTTCTCGATCAATTCGAAGTTGTTGAAGAAGTTGGTGTTAACCCTTTGCACTTGAAAAGCGAGTCCCTGTCTTGAAAAATGTCCAAGTATAAAACACCGAAATTAGAGAAATCTGAATTTATTTATTATTAACACTCGTTTAATTCAGATGATTATGATTTCATTTGCACCTGGAAACTTGCAAAATTGCTATTGTTTGATTATCACAAGTCACCTCTGTTATATCAGAGTATAATATTTAAGAGATTTTGTTGTATTCGATGTAAAATTAAATAAATCGGTGAAATTTTATTATTCGTATACGTTTGTTTCAGTATAAAATGATTTTTGAGTTTCCTGTAAAATGCTTTTCTAACATAGCCCAAAATCGTCTCAAATTGTTGGTTCACCCAAACGAAAAAGGCCCCGAGTGCATAGGGTTAAATTGATATGAAAATCATGTACATATACAGTTGTTGTTCATACGTTTGTCATTATTCAGTGGTTTGGATAAAATTTGGGTAGAATAGAATTTTATTAGATCGTGTTAGACGGTCCATAGATGGTACTCGAATTTCTACAACCAGACAAATCCTGCTTTGACCATCACCGATCGAAAGCGAACACGTGTTAGACGAACCGTTAACGCGACGCCCGACGCAGACGCGCCGGAGCGGATTTCAACGGACAGAAAACGCGTGCATTATCCGGGCTTATCGTTTCGAAACCGGTACGCCTAGGTTGCAGTTTAATCGCTTATCGCGAGTCTGCATAAAACATGTTTCGCGTATGTACGTAATGCGACAGGATCCAGTACTTAACGCACCCGCATTCACACGCGAGACGCACGATTTCTGAAATCGGTGACCCTCTCTTTAACGGGCAATATAACCGATCGCCTTATAAATATCCCAACCTGAGAAAATCTAGTTCACGATCGTGTGGCCCACGCCGTGAAATCGTTGACAATTCGTGTGACCTCGTGTGTTCGATAACCCTTTACTAGAGGGTTGACGACTGTAGGGTTGATGTTGTTAAAAATTACTTTTCAGATCAGAACATAGAGTTTCATGATTCAGGGCCTTTTATTTGGAGACACATGAAATGGATGAAAATTTGAATGAAACTTTTTGATTTTGATACCAGATAATTATATAAACGAAATAATTTTGTATAAATTAAATTACTCAATGTAAATATAATGCAGGAGATAAATTAAGAATATTATTAAGATGGTTATAAAAAAAAATAGCAGTAGCTTTTAACACTGTAGGATTGATGTTAAAAATTACTTTTCAGATCAGAACACAGAGTTTTATATTTGAGGGCCTTTTATTTCGAGACACATGAAATGGATGAAAATTTAAATAAAACCTGTTGATTTTGAAATAATTTTATATGGATTAAATTACTCAATGTAAATACAATATAAAAGATAAATTAAAAATATTAGTAAGATGGTAATAAAAAAAATAACAGTAAGTTAGTTTTTTATAGAGCATGATTAAAAATTAAAAAAGAAATCGCTTTATCATATATGTCTGTTCGCTTGTTCACGTATAAACTTATATCACGTAAAAGGCGCGAAATTCAAATTGCCCTCCCCAAGTATTCTATTTTTATATCAAGTAAGCGTGTTACCGAGTTTTCGAATGAACGCTTTAGGCGAGCTCAGGCTCGAAGCAGACAAATCCACAAACAAAATTGATCTGTCCGACCTGCGGCGAACGACAGGACGTATTATCTCGTGATGCGCGAGAATAATAGACGTGGAGGTATGCAAACGTGAATCGTGCATGAAATGCGATACAGAAATGTTGTAGGTCGTGGATGATGGTTTCCTCGGGGGTTGGCAAGAAAAGTTAGGCACCATCTGAGGATTTCAATCGACACATCGGAAATGCTTACGATATAACCTTAATAACTTGCAAGCTAACCTCGTTAGCACCTAGTCAATATGGCCGCCTACGATTACAGTAGCTTATAAAGTAGACCAAATACATTCCTTCGTTACATTCTTTATTTAATTAACATAACACAAGCACTAAGCATAGATCAAAGCGACTGACTAAGAAATTAAAAAAAAATATCGAAAAATTATTTAAATATTACTTTTTTTTAAATTTGTATTTAATTTGTGGACATCGGTTTTTTTTATCTAGATGATTATATTTTGAGATACGTATTTCTTTCTTTTGGGTAATTTAGGATATTTCAACACGTTTCTGTCGCTGGTAATGTTATTTTGTATTTTTGCTACAATAATTACATATCTCTACATAGCTCTGTTTTTTTTTCAGAGATATTCATGTGTGAGTTTGCAATGTCCTGTTCTAAGTCTCATCATAATTATTCTGTCTCTTCTTTTGATCTATTTCAATTGTTTCGATCTAGTCAGTCCCATACAATGGCTGCCGTTAAGCATGTATCGGTGCTGCCACCTGATGCTTTAATTCACTATCCCGCCATATCTGTTCCACCGACTGCACCCTGTTAATTGCACGAGCCTCGATACCCGCGTGCATTCTCAGCCTGTGTTTTCGAGTAACTATCCAAATTCTGCCACGCTAACGTTTCTCGCGTCGCACAGTTCTCGTCGATTTAGAGGAAAGCAACGAATTTGAAAAACGAAATATCCGCGAGGCGATGGCTCGTTTTAGAATGACTTTCCGCAGTGACCGATCGGCGAGTACACGTACACATATACATACGTATATAGATAGATAGGTGGAAGCGCGCGGCTGGAGAAGAGCGACCTTCTCGCAATCTCCTCTCGATCCAATATCCGAGTTTTTTGACAGCAATTTCGGTCACGTCCGATAATATATCTGGATCATTAATATAAAGCTCGGACCACACACCGCGCGTCCCTCGCGGGGAAATTGCTTTTCAATCCCCTATACCGTCCCCACCCTCCCCTCCGTCCCACATGATAGGGTGCTCTCTCTCTCTTTCTCTTTCCCCTTACCACCCCACCACCATCGCCGCAGCCACCCATTCGTCTTTGGCTCTGCTTCGGTCCCTGCTTCCCTGCTCCTTTGCTCCTGCTCCCACCTTTGCTTTTGCCTATACCTTCTCCGTCCTCCGCATCCCACGGCCTCCACCCCCCGGGCCACTGGCACTCTTTCGATTTCGATCTCAATTGCCGTTATTTTATTTCTCAGATAGATCGCTCGTCGTAAATTGTAATGATTTTTAGACAACAATCGGCGGAATACGAACGCCACTGACGAAATAAATTAGCGGTGCTGTACACGTATAGGAAGTACTTGTTCCATTCTAAAACATAACTCAACCAGAAGATAAGTTCTGTTTTGCATAACTGTTGAACTCGATTGTCTTGGTCGTTGCATAAATAACGATATGAAAATCGGTAGCTAACTGACGCAACAAAGTATGGGTGTTGGAGCTCAGCTATTTTGAAATCATTAACATATTGATGTCTAGTTTTACTCTAGCGAAACGGTTAACCCGTTCACTGCCATGCAAATCTAGAATGTCTTGCCCTGGGTGCCAACATTTTATTTTAAAGAGAACACGGAATTCAGCAAAATCTAATAATATTAACACTTAGCCGACCGAATGGGGAGATCTCCCATTTTTTCCTTGATAAAGCAATGCCATTAATTCTATTTACTTTTGTTATTGATTGGTCCTAAGTTGATGTTGAATTTATTAAAAATTGTATTTTGGAAAATTAATGAACAGTACTAGTTCAAGACTAACTATTAGCAAAAGCAAATAGAATTAATTGCAGCGCTCTGCTGAAGACAAAATGGGAGATCTCCCCATTCGGTCGGCTAAGTGTTAAGTTACAGATGTAGTATTGAAATGGCATTTATTGTAATTTGAAAATGAAAAGAAAACACTACGAGATATCTCGTGCCTGGCGTTGCTGAATAAAATCCCTGTGCCGAGCGTCATTTGTGATCCATCGAAATTGTAGCGCACGGTACGAGATGTTTCGTAGTTGGCAGTGAACGGGTTAAAGGCCAACTGTTCACAACAACGTATTTTCTGTTCCTATATGCATTTCCTCATTTTTCCTCAACAAACTGTAACCATGTAACGGGCGCATCGCGTTTTGATAGCCCTCTAATCCTACAAAGATTCATTATCCCGCGGCCATGCCACGAGAGTGCTCGTACAAGGGCACGAAACACAGTCATGTCCCCGTGCACGGCCACCGCGAAAGAGCAATGGGAACTGCGGGAAACACGGGCGGAAAAAGTAGAAACACGAACACACGCGCGTACAGGAAGGAGCTGCTCTCGAGGAGCACAGCACAAGGGTAAATGGTGGCGCGCGCGTGTACATATGCGCCAATACAGAGAAAGAGCGACGAGGAGAAGCGTGCACGGAGCACCCTCCATAAAGAAGATCCCCTCGATCAGATAAAAAATGTATTATAGCCGCCATGATACAGGTCTCGATACTTCGACGAGACTTCCCCGGGAACGGACAGCGTATCCTCCCGCAGGATTCAACCCCTCCCGGTTCCTGACCCCCCCACACGCACACACACAACCCCTCCCCATTTTCCCCCGATCCGACCTGTTTCTCTCTTTCTGCCCCGTGCGACAGCTTCCCTCCCTCCCCGCCCCCCTCCCCCCTCACCTGGAAATTGCTATCGGGCGATTCAACCTCGAATGCAGATCGCTGCACTCTCTCTCGAGCCTCGAGGATGACATTCGACGAAATTAGATTCCGAGGAAAGGAAGAGGAAACACGCATGTCCCTGTCCTCCTCCTGAACCACCCCCCCCCACTCCTCCAACCCCACAGCCACCCCCTATTTCTGCCTCGGATTCAGCTCCTACCGCTTCTCATTCAGAATCCCTTCCTCCTTTCCTGCGGGACGACGAAAAATCTACTTCTTTCCCGTTACTAGCCAATCTATCCGATAGGATGTAGCCACTGTGTCCCGCAACAAAACTCGGCAACCGTTCCTAACCTCTAAACAATAGCGCGTTCGTTACGCGGCGTCCTGTAAACTGCCGAGCGAAATGGTATTTTATCGATGGAGTCGGAGCGTTTCGAAGAGAGGGGGGCTGAAGTTCGCGATTAAATCACGTATCGAGAAGGAGATCGACTTCTTTCCGGCAAGCACGGGGATCGATAGCCGGGAACGGTCGTCAAGGATTACACCAGAATCGACGAGCTTAAGATACGATTTCAGTAAACGGGGAGTTCGCGCGAGCTATCGTTGCTCGGAGGTACAGTCCCTGATGGAATGTTAACCCTTTGCGTTCCAGAGGTGCACTGTTAGTCGGCTAATGCTAAGTTGTATACTAAAATTTACATACATGACTGATTAATTTCTGAGATTGGCTAATAACGAAATTAACTAGAGCATAAAAATTTTCGGAACTATTATTTGGGGATTAACAGTACTAACTTCGAAAATTTACGAATTTGAAATATTTGCTTGTACTAAACATCATTTAGTTTAGTCAAGTGATATACTAAGATTTACATATATGACTATTTAATTTCTGAGTCTGACTGATAAACTAACTAACTAAAATCTGAAAATGTAAGCAAATTTGGATCTGTTCTGATCGAAAGAATGTAGAATTAACCCCTTTGCACTCCAGAGGTGCACTGTTAGTCATCTGATGATACTAAGTTCAAAAATTGTCAGGTTCGAAATATTTACTAAGATTTGTTTGTATTGAACGTGATTTAATTTAGCCAAGTGATACACTAAAATTTACATACTTTCTACTATTTAACCTCTGAGCCTGACTAATAAACAAACTAACTAAAATCTGGAAATGTAAGCAAATTTGGATCTGTTATGATCGAGACAAGTAGAATTAACCCCTTTGCACTTCAGAAGTGCACTGTTAGTAGTCTAATGATACTAACTTCAAAAATCTTCAAATTCGCCTATACTAAACGTCACTTAGTTTAGTTAAGTCACATACTAAAATTTACTTATATGACTATTCAACCTCTGTGTCTGACTAACAAAAACAAGCTAGCTAAAGTCTGAAAATTTGCGAAGCTATCATTTGGTGACTAGCAGTCACCTCTCGAGCGCGAAGGGTTAAAAATGTGTGGAGATCCACAGAAAAAGATCTGTACGATTGTAAATAATGTTGGAGTCAGTAATAATACGATTGATTGGATTCTTTAATCCATATGAAGGTCTAGGTTTATTAGTTAACTCGGTCTTAAAATTAATCGTGTTGTCTAGTTAATGTAAAACGAAGCGAAACACATAAACACAGGTATATCTTTGTAAGGCACCTAAGATTCAATTCTAACCACCGTTCTGTTTCCCCCTTTTTTTTTGACCTCGATAGCGTAAAATTGGATTTGACGACACCGAACGACGACGTCGCAATATAGCGGCGGGTTGCACGCTAGCCCTCTGCCACGCGGGGAAGCCGGCCAATTACATTACTTAGACTAATGTTATTGATGTTGTGGTGCAGAAAGGATTGTTTTTACCACGAGGTGGTCGGTGTTTGCCTCGTCGTTTCGATGCGTCGACTGTCGTAGACGTCCACTTCGGTCGCGAGCCTCGTAAAACCTTGGTTGTAGTAGAACTCAAGCGAACTATTATATTTCTGCTCGATTCAATTTGAAAATATAAAGGCACCTGTCTCACATACAAAAATATAACACTCGAACCAGAGTGCAATTTTAAGCTGAAACAAACCTTGGCTCACGATTCAAAATTTTATCAACCATAACTGTTGTTCTCACGAGCAAAGAAAATTATCATTACACAGAATTAACCCTTTGACGTAAAATAAGAGAGATGGGTCTGAGAGATGTCATTCATTTCTTGTGCCATCGTAGACTTTGACATCCCCAAGGTATCAAAAACTGTCTCTGATGGACTGCCTGCGTTGATTCTGTTTTGTTTATAATATTCAAGACGCTCCCTTCTCCCCCCTTTCAAAAATAATTTCAAAATAAAATTGTTGGAAATATACATTGTATATTGCTATGTTCGTTATATATATATATATATATATATATATAAATGTGCACGTTTCCCCACCAGAGCTCATGGAGAGTGGCAGCGATGGAATCGCGTCAGGTCATCTTATTTTGTTTATTTTAATTATTCGTCGTAGTTCTCGACGTGGCAACCGACGGTGTCCACGCACAATGGGTTGTTCTATATAATAGTAAATAATATACAGGGTGTTCGGACAGTCCTAGGCTTAAATTGAAAGAGTAACTCCCTGAGACATTCTAAGACGAAAATCAAGAGTAACGATTTTGCGTTTGAGGCTTTGTTTACGAGTTATAACTAGTTAAAGATATCGTTTAATCCGGACCGTTCGACGCTTGAGAGCGGGTAACCGAGGCAACTCGGTCGGTAATGTCGCTGAGTCCACAGTGGAGAGAGTCCCGCTCTCAGGCGTCGAACGGTCCGGACTAACCGATTTTTTTAACTAGTTATAACTCGTAAACAAAGCTTCAAACGCAAAATCGTTACTCTTGATTTTCGTCTTAGAATGTCTCAGGGAGTTACTCTTTCAATTTAAGCCCAGGGCTGTCCGAACACCCTGTATAATATACTGTTATTAATAAATTAGTCTACTCTATAATCGCTCTTCTTTTTCGTTTCACAAAAATATTATGTTTCCAATCTTGCACATAATTGTTCAGTCGAGCCAAATTAAATGGTATTTCTCGGACAAAATGGATCAATTTTCCGTTTTATTCGTATGCCAACCGGTTAAACAGGTTACTTTGCAAAATCGATGGTCAACAGATAATGTCCTATTCCTGCGTAAGCTCTAGCAAGCTCGATGCTCTTACGAGACCATTCTCGAGCAAGATGGAACTCTTTTTACGCGGTCTCGCTTGAACGACTACCTAACACCGTTCCACGATATATACACACCTGTGTACAGAGAGATCTCGAACGCTTACGAGCTCGATAAACTCCAACCGCGATAAAAGTTTGAGAGGCTCGGTGATGTTCGTGCCGGGCTCCAGCAAATGGAATCCAACAAGAGAGTACGAATTGCCAAGATTCAACAACGAAATATGACCACAAATTTTACTTGCAAACCCGCACGTACATGGATCCATAAAGAATACGTGTCACCGTTTGATAATTACCACCCTGTACGAGATGATGGAAAAGCAAAACGCGAAGCTGCATAGACATAATGGAGGAATACTTGTTATTATTGGTCACCGATATTGTTATTAGGTTATTAATATAAGGTAAGGGGGAGTAAGCATAAGTAGGTAGGGAGATTGAGTGGGATAGCCTGGTGGATGGTGTGAGTGTGATAAGTTTAAGCTAAGTTTAAGTTAAAGAAAATATAAAGAAACGGAAATATTGTGTTCCTATATGGAAAGCAAATAAAGAAATACAATACAATGAAGGAATACTGAAATAAAGGGGGGGAGTAAGCATAAGTAGGTAGGGAGATTGAGTGGGATAGCCTGGTGGATGGTGTGAGTGTGATAAGTTTAAGCTAAGTTTAAGTTAAAGAAAATATAAAGAAACGGAAATATTGTGTTCCTATATGGAAAGCAAATAAAGAAATACAATACAATGAAGGAATACTGAAATAAAAATGAAAGTCCAGCTAAGAGAGACGAAGGAGAAGGGGTATTGGTAATGCCACACAGAAAAATCATATCAGACCTATGTTTCCTCTTCAAAATCACTAATGGTCAAATATCTTCCGCTAAACTGAAATGTCAGCAATCAATTTTAATACTCCATCTAGACCTACTAGAAATCCTTTGCTTTTTAGAACACCATCAAATAATAGTGACTAATCTTGTAATTAAATTCTTCAAGAGTGTTGACTTTTTCTCAGAAAGTATAATCAAATTCAAATCTACTTTACTAAAAATCCTCAAATCTAATTGATTTATCGTTTTTCATATTTTCCTGTGTATGGTATTAATAGTTAGACAGCTACTTGTATGCAGCTCTATTCTTTTATTATATAATTTTGTACATTTTAAAGGGTTCGTCTAGCAAGTAAATAAATAAATACCAGCTGGCAAGGGGAAACCCTGCAACGAGAAAGGGAGAGAGCAAGAGAGGCCGAGGCACCGAGGCAGGGGAGAGCGTTTAATTCATGACGGACATTAAAAAAGTAAATTGCCCCATGTCTAGGGAAAAAAGGAGGTAAGATGATCAGCACGGTCTGACGGCACGGACATTCGGCCCCGAAAATATTTAATTAAATTCACGACCGCAAGATACGCCTGTTTCGTTCGCGCTCGCTGAAGCGTGCGCCCGAAAACCGAAAGTAATTATCTCGGTCTTTCCGTACGACCGATCACGTCTCTTTTTCGTGGAAAGAACGGGGATCGCCGCGTCGATGGATCGTTCCTCTCTGATATCGCGAAAGAAGGAAAGGAAGAAAAACGACGAGAAGGACGAATGGACGAAAAGGAACAACGGGTAGCGCCCGTCACCCGAGCCTTCCACGCTCGGATCTTTCGTTAATACTTTTTTCCCGTCCGCGGCATAGGCCGTGGCCAGAGTCAGCCTGTGCAGGCTAGAGAAAAGACAGAACGTTTCGAGCGAATTAGGCGCATGACTTGCGGCTTTCATCTTTCACCGGCGTTCAGCTCGCTGCTACGTTCACATGGCCGTCTTTAACCCTTTGAGTTAAACTCTGAATTATTTGAAGATGTTTATAAGATTTTTAATTGGTAAAAGTAATCCATTTTATTTGGAATACTTGATAGAAATTAGATTGAGCTGTGCTTAGTAGGTTGGAGTACTGTGTTTGTACGCTTTCTCTCGTGTTAAGCACCGCTCCTTCATGTAAAACATAAAGATGGGTGAACGGTTGCTCCTATCGCACCTTACGTTCGAAATATACTTAGATTGGTGATATAAATATATTTTTAAAACAGCATTTTAGTTACAAAATATAAATAAATGTATATATGAAACAAAATAGAAATATGTGGCACCCATTGGCGGGGATTTGGCAAAGATCAACGCCTGCTTCTTAAATTCAGATGACGAGTTTCACTCGTTCAATGTACCTAAAGGGTTAATCCAGTTGGAAACGACTTCAATATCTTGCTAGAGATTGTAGCAGTGTGCCACGACACAATCAATATGAATATTGTCAGTTACTACTATCTCTCGTTTTGAAGTAGCAGACACTTAATAAGAAAAGCTTCTAATGTCTGTTGATGTGCTAAGTATTACGGTATAATGTACAGTAGTGGACAAAAGTTTAAGACCAAAGAGTCAACGAATTTAAACTAACTAATTTATAAGGATAAATGATAAATAAAATTTGTATTCTATGCTAATTAATAAATAGTGTTCTATCATAATAAAACTATGTTCTACAGTGTCCTCTCGTCTTAAACTTTTGTCTACTATTGTACTATAGTATTTGCTATAAGCTATATTGAGTTAGAAGATATGATTTATATATCCACTAAAAAGTTTTAACAATTTTTAACAATGTTAACTCCTACGCAGTCGTACAATATGATCGTTTTACGACAAAAGTAGTTATAGCAAAAGGGTTAACGGTGGTCCGTGGATGATTCGACGCCAGACAACGAATTAATTATTGCGCATGCCGAACCGTCCTCTATTTACGTTACGTTATTCGCCACGCATGTACAACGCATCACGCCTATCCCTGGCAAATACACGGCTGAGTGAACAATATGTTATTACGAACAAGCCCTGTAATCGACCCCTTATATCATCCACCCTCGCGCAGCGCAATCTCATTACCGGTGGTGCACTTTCTGTATTAATACCGTAAGGAATTAACTTTCGAGATGTTACGAGATCGCGAGTGTCGCCCGTTATATACAGAGTGATTCTTATAAAACGGAAAACACGATGTAACGTACAGTAACAGTCAAAAATTTGAAAAAGATACTCTTAACCTTGCATTTTTTACATCGTGTCATCCAGTGCAATGTTTCTGAAAGCTTAAAAAAATAGGAGAATCAAAAAGGATTGCTTGATCGAAAAAGATAAACGAACACTTTATATTATAGTTAGGCTTAACCCTTTATCGACTGGGAGACTATTAATCGGTTTTCATATGCTTAGTCTGTAAATTTTGTAATGTTTCCTTACACAAAGGTGATTGTTTCGATCGATATATTGTAAAAAAATATTAAACTATTAATTACTGGAAGAAAATCATTGTAATCGATTCATTAACTATACATCCGTGCCAGAATGAACATTCTGAAAGTGTGTATGCAATAAATTGAGCTATGAGCGGTCGATAAAGTGCTAATAAGTCACTACGCTCGTTGTAATGTCCGACAAATGCCTGGCCGGGTTGCCTACAGTCAGGGGCCGGCAAATGCAATACGCGTGCGAAAAACGGTAACAACGGGAGCCCTGGGCACCGACTTTCAAAACCAATTTTCGGGATTTCATTTGGAAAACATAACGTGCTTCGCGCGGTGTGTTTATGGGTTCCATTAGGAACCTGTCAGCCGGTGATCCCACGTACTGCACACCCATACCACGGCGGGAAGGAGCACCATGCAATGCTGCAGCCGATACACCAATCGCAGGTTTCCGTCCCACCTTCGGGGACCTCAGCTTATCGGATACGCGGCCTTGATCCACCCAATATCCGGTTGGTATCGGCTTTATATTGAACAGGGGCATATTTTGTTTTCTTCTAGACCGTGCTGCGTGTTAATTTCAATTAGCAAGCTGGACGAGCCTGCGTCAGTGCATACAATGCGTACAGTTTCAGGACTAGGTTAATAAAGGGTTAACGAAAACTTAATCCTACTGCCTCTGTTCCTTCTAGTCTCCGGGAAATCCTCTTTCTCAACGTTTTTACCAAACGTTACCGATTTAATGGAACGTAACTTCGGTGGTCAGCAAATAATATCACGATTGAAATACATTTTCCAAATTAACAGTACAATTTCAAGCTTGCACTAATTGCACTTTGATGCAAAGAATGATACCAATGTTATGTAGGAATGCGATCGAGTGGATGCGAGTTTAGGAAAATCTGAAGAGTGCTTGAGTTAGGATTTGAGTTTGGTCTCGAGTGTTTCTAAAGCGTGAAAAATGAGCAGTTGAGAAAACTGAGCGACTAAGGAATTTTGGATGAACCTGACCGAATGCATCGAATGAAAAAGATCCCTAATATAAGGAAAACAAATTTGATCGTAAAACTCATGGTAAATTTTCAAATGTGTAGACATCACAGCAAGTTTACCACGTTTCTATAAAAAAAATTACAAATTGGGCCATTTTGACCGTTTTGCTAGTTCTAGAGTTAAACACACATGCAACCCACTGAAAAGCGCCCCGTTTAAACACACCGCAGAGTCATTAATGACAATAAAAGCCCACTGATTAAGATTAATTAAACGTCCTCTCGTGGTACCAGGTACCAACGCTTGCTACCGTTGCCATGATCGTTCGCGCTTGAGACTTCGCAATGGCACCAAGCAGGCTACGCAACCGAGTTGTTCCGTTTCTAACGTTCTCTTTCCGCCTGTTTCCCGTTTCTCCGTCGGTTATGTTCGTTACGAAATTTCGGAAAGAGGTCGCTCTGTAATTACTCGGTTCTCTTCTAATTAGCGGGGCTGCAGCTTTAGACAGAGAGAAGCGCGATCATTTGCGAGGACGACGAACGGCGCGACGCTAATTCCAAGATAATTGGCCAGTGGTCCCCGCGAAATTTATTACCGGGTAATTGGTAAAAATGGTGTTTTCCACTGTGTCGCGCACGCGCATGCGCGTGAACGAGTCCGACCGGACGCGAAAGACGATAGAAAGGGGACAGGGAACGGGCAATCGGTAATGCGACTTAATGTCATTGGAAATCAGTCCTGTCTGCATGCGTCACTGTTTATGTCTGTGTGTCTGTGTGCGCGCGCGCGCACACACGGGCGAGCATTAATTTATTGTCGGCAGCCAAACGGGTATAGCCGATCGATAATTATTATAACAAGGGGCTGGCCACGCGGAAAACACCAATTGGCTGTTTAATATTTGCTTAGAAATTGGTTCAGTGCAATCACTATCCGCGATGGGAATTGATTCTCGTTAAACGGAAAAGACGAAAGGGTTAACAATTGTCTCGTTGTGGATTTAATCGAGACTGGGCAAACACGTTCAGTATAATAATTGTCAACCCTTTGCGTTTGAGAGGTGACTGTTAGTCAGCAAATTGTTGTTTCGCAAAATTTCAGACTTTAATTAATTTGTTTATTAGTTAGACTCACAGGTTAAACAGTCATATATGTAAATTTTAGTATATCACTTAATTAAGCTAAATGACGTTTAATATAAGGAAACCTTAGTAAATATTTCGAATTAGAACATTTTTGAGATTAGTATCATTAGGTTAATTCTACTTTTCTTGATCGGAACAGGTCCAAATTTGTTTACATTTTCAAACGTTAGTTAGTTTGTTTATTAGTCACACTCAGAGGTTAAACAGTCATATATGTAAATTTTAGTATAACAGTTGACTAACCTAAATGACGTATAATATAGGCGAATCTTAGTAAATAATTCAAATTTTAAGATTTTTGAAGTCACTATCATTAGACATTTGTCGAATGTAAAGGGTTAAATAACTGTTCAACTGGTGTATTATTTAATTCAGCTAGAAATTAGGAGCAATAATGTTGGTTTACAGCGAAGGTGATTGTAAATTTAGAAAAAAAATTTAATTTACAAGAACCCTGACAACCGCTTACATGGAATCGTTTTGATTGTCGGAAGCGATTTCGCTTGAAAGCGGTCTGGTGTGATTGGATTTTTCAGCGTGGGCAAACTTTCTGGCAAAACGTCGAGATGAAGCATCATCGTCGCAATACGCGAAAGAAATCTCGCTTTGTTCGTTGAAATGACATTGCGTAATTAGTCGGTTATCCCGGCGTTTAATTTAATTTTCCGTCCGATGACGCGTCTACTTTAATTACAAGCACCACTCGTACGTGCCCGATTAATATTCATCCTCCAATACTCTAATAACGTACTACTGTAATATCGTGCCGTGGTAATGCCGTAAATGTAATAATAGCCCGATTATCGTCATTTACGCAGAAATAATTATTCCTCCCGTTTGGAAGTCCTGGGTATTGTGTAATAGCGAAAATGGCCGCCCGTGCCGCGGTGAAGCGGAAACGGGAAAAAGGACTTGGCGCCAGCCGAATTCGCGGAATATCGAATCGAACTGCGATGGAACCCAGTTACGCGCTTAGAATTTAAAAGCAGCGCTACACGTGGTTACATATACACCGTGCTGGCTGTTGCCCGCGTTTCCTTTTTATAGGGCTCGCTTCAAAATCGGTGGATCTTCAAACAAACTTTCGTCCCTTATTTTACTACGTTGAGGGTTAATTTTCTAAAAAGGTTGAAACACGCATTTCTTTATTTCTAATCAAAAAGCTGAATACCAGTTTTCATAGTGTTTGCTTCAAAATAGGGGGAATTTTAAACAAACTTCCGTCCCTTATTTTAACCCGTTGGGGGTTGATTTGCCACACATTTCTTTATTTTTAGTCAAAAAGCTAAATAATAGTTTTCATAGTGATTGCTTCAAAATAGACGGAATTTTAAACATACTTTCATCCCTTATTTTATCCTCCCTTGGGGGTTGATTTCCCACACATTTTTTTATTTTTAACCAAAAAGCTAAATACTAGTTTTCATAGTGATTGCTTCAAAATAGGGGGAATTTTAAATAAACTTTCATCCCTTATTTTATCCTCCCTTGGGGGTTGATTTCCCACACATTTTTTTATTTTTAACCAAAAAGCTAAATACTAGTTTTCATAGTGATTGCTTCAAAATAGGGGGAATTTTAAATAAACTTTCATCCCTTATTTTATCCTCCCTTGGGGGTTGATTTCCCACACATTTTTTTATTTTTAACCAAAAAGCTAAATACTAGTTTTCATAGTGCTTGCTTCAAAATCGACGGAATTTTAAACAAACTTTCATCCCTTATTTTATCCTCCCTTGGGGGTTGATTTTCCACACATTTTTTTATTTTTAACCAAAAAGTTAAATACTAGTTTTCATAGTTCTCGCTTCAAAATCGATGGACCTTCAAATAAACTTCCGTCCCTTATTTTAACCCGTTGGGGGTTGATTTGCCACACATTTCTTTATTTTTAGTCAAAAAGCTAAATACTAGTTTTCATAGTGCTTGCTTCAAAAGTCGGTGGATTTTTAAATGAAAACGAGTTAAAAATATGGAGCAAAATTTTTTTTCGTACATGCTCCACAACTTTTGAACTGCAGCGTATACCTATTCGCGAAGGCTGACACGTTTCCAGCTGAAAGTACTTCGTCGGAGAGATAGAGTAAAGCAGAGAGGGAAAGGGGAATAGGAGAAAGATCACCGTTAACGATGATCCTCATGCAACGAACCCATATCGTTGCCGTGGAACGTATTACCGCGAGAATTCGAGCAGACTTTGTCGCATGCGTCGTTGTCGCGTCTGTAATTTTATTAATCATCCAATTACGCCGCGACGATAAGCGTGCTCTAGCGCTGACAACGTTTCCTTATTGTTTGCTCGATGCCCCGTAAATTTCAATGTTTCGCACGGATGGTGCCGAGTGGGAGGGAGGAGGGGGGGCAAGCAAAATGCATTAAAGAATCCCGGGTAAACTTTCTCATCGAACTCCGTAACTAACGCGCCGCGAAAGATTACCCCGAAGAAGGTTGGCCGTATTTACGCGGCAAAATGGAGGGCCGACTGGGTAGCCAGTTCGATCAAGATCCTATACCGGGGGGAGCCTCGCGAAATTATATTTGATTCTAATCTAACAAATGGGTCGGGAATGCAATCTATTTATTTACACTTGGCTTCAACGGACCGCGGCGATAGTATTGTCGGCTAGCTATACCCTCTCTCTCTCTGTCGCTCTCTCTCTTTTTCTTTTTCTCTCTCTCTAACACTCGGTGGAGTTCATCGATTTCGCTCAGCCGGTGACTCAGTTGCTTTTAACGCGGGACTTTCGTTCGGTTGTGTTTACCATGTGATATCAGTGAACTATATAAGTACGGCTACGAAGGAAATTGCGCTGATGCTTCATCCTCCATACTCTCCAGCTCTTACTGTCAGTTTCTAACTGTTAACACGTAACCAACCGAATGGGGAAATCACCCATTGATTCTATTTACGTTTGTTATTAGTTAGTCTTGAACTAGTATCAAATGCATTTTCTGCTGTTTCAGAGTACACTTCTTAATAAATTCCACTCTATTTCAGGACTCACTAATAACAAAAGGTAAATAGTATCAATGTCAGAGGAAAGAATGAGGAGATCTCTTAATTTTTCCTCAACAAAGCCCTGCCATTGATTCTATTTACTTTTGTTATCGGTTAGGCTTGACCTAGTGTTGTTCACGGTTCATCAAATGCATTGTCTGCTCTATCAAAGTACAATTTTTAATAAATTCAACGCTAGTTCAGGACTAACTAATAACAAAAGGTAAATAGGATCAATGTCAGAGGAAATAATGAGGACATCTCTTAATTTTTCCTCAACAAAGCCCTGCCATTGATTCTATTTACTTCTGTTATCGGCTAGGCTTGACCTAGTGTTGTTCACGGTTCATCAAATGCATTGTCTGCTCTTGCAAAGTACAATTTTTAATAAATTCAACGCTAGCACAAGACTAAACTAATAACAAAAGTAATTGTTTGCTAAACGTTAAGAACTAAGGGAACCAGTGAAACAACAAGCATCGAAGCTTTCCAGTTCCTTTTTCTTTTTAAATCTCAGCGATGAAACTACTTACACGATTCAGCGTTTAGACACTCAACATAGAAACGAGGACTATTTAACGGCGACAAAGCTGTTGCAGTGTCATTCTTCCGACCATAGAAACGCCGCTGAACAGACTGAGCGCGGAACAGAAGAGAAACGGAGGGGGGGGGACGAAGAAACCGGAAGACAGTGAAAGAAGAAAGGATCGAACAGCGGCGAAGAAAATAGAGGCGAGCAGCGAGCAGTGCACAAAGCACGGACCTGTTTAAACGCAGCCGCGAAAAGGAAGCGCGGTACAATTCGCTCGGATGCGTTCTCGAACATCGGCGCGCTTCATTCTTTGGCTCCGCTCGATAAAACGAGAGCGGGTGGGACAATTGTTTGGCGGCGGGAAAGACAGCCAGCTAACTGGTCGGGCCTGGCCACAGAGAAGACACGACGCGCGCCAGGACGAAGTGGCTATTTTCCGGCGACTGCTCACCGATTAAAAATCGAATCCCCGCCAAGGAGCAGGCACGCCATTTGAATCTACGATCCGCCATCCTCCGACGACTTCCGTGCCCCGCGATGGCCAACGAAACGCCAACGATTCGTTACAAAACCCGCGACAAAGGGTTTCAAAGGACCCAAAATTCGCGGAGCAGAGGTCAGGTTCGGGTTAGGTTTGGGGGGAGTACTGGATGTGTTCTTCCAGAGTTCCCGGTGCTCCCCCAACACGCAGAGACAGGCCACCGTGGAGGTTTTTGTGGGCAAAAATCCCGCATAAGCTCACCACCCCCCCCCCCAGGGTGGTGGGGTACCTTTCGAAGATTTCCTCCACGTAACACAAACAAACAAACAAAAATGGTTCGAGTTAGGTTCATAGCTAGGCGATATTTGTCCCATGGTATTATTGCCTACAATTGAACACACGCTTAACCAACTGATAATTTAGCAAATTCTCAAACTGATAGGGTTAAATGAAACACCAACGATTCTTTACAAAGCCTGCGACGAAGGGTTTCAAGGGACCACAAATTCGCGGAGCAGAGGTTAGGTTCATAGCTAGGCGATATTTGTCCCATGGCATTGTTATGTTCAGCCGAACACACGATTAACCCTTTGCACTCGAAAGGTGACTGTCAGTCATCAAACGATAGTTTAGCAAATTTTCATAGGGTTAAATAGTAGTGTAAGAAAATTTTAATATATTACTTAACTAAACTAAATTAAATTCAATATGTGTGAATCTCATTAAGTATTTTACACTTGATAATCTTTGAAGTTAGTATTACTGAACGACTAGGAGTCGTCTCTCAAGCGCAAAGGGTTAGCACACGTTGAATGCCCTGCGGGTCACTGATGACCGGCGCGGTCAAATTGGTCAAAATACATAATTCGAAAAAATTTCAATACTAAAAAAATTTCATTATTACCATCACAAGTTAATGCGGTATAAAATATCTAAAAATAGTTACACACTGTAATTTATTGGTTGTGGGTAATATTTCAACGGTATACGTACCGTATAACAGAAAATTCATCGCGGTCCCACGGGCAAACCCTATAAAACTGGCGTTCAACGGCATTCAACGTGTTAAGGACGCCAAAGGAGCGACGCTGTGATTATTAATGGGCATCGAATGATGAGAATAATGCCTGGGACAAGCGTACGGGGATCCTTGCTTGTCAGCTAATCCAGCATGGTTGCTCACTGTCTGATCTATTATTGGAGATCACGTTAATCTTGGTAATGCGATATTATTGCGGTCAACGCTCGTATCGTGACACTGGTATAATCGTCGAGATCCCTCTCCGCCCTCCCCCGCACGATGGGGAGGACTCTATAGAGAAATCCGAGACATCGGGGCAGCACAGGAAACGAGGACAGAGAGAGGGCATTAATTACCTAGAGATCAAGACGATCGGTCGGGTTCGTTAATGCCTTATATACGTTACAGCACTGATCGAGAAGTTGGAACAACTTCCCTGTTCTCGCCCATATCGATGATATCTACCTGGGTGTATACTTGTGTTCAGTTTCTCGCGAAACTGATCGACGAGTAGTACAGTTAGGTTAAATTTTTAATTCATCGATCTTCTGAATTGATCATCGTGATCCATATTTAGCAATTACTCAAGCACAATAGTTAGACAAAAGTTTAAGACAAGAGAGTAAACGAAATTAAGCTAACTAATTTATAAGAAATAGCATGATAAACAAAATTTGCATTCTATGCTAATCAATAAATAATGTTCTACCGTAATAATAATAAAAATCAACGTACAGACAATATTTGCAGACCTTAAAACTATGTCCCACGTTGTCCTGACGTCTTAAACTTTTGTTTGCTACTGTACGTCGTCAGTATTATACCGATATTAAGTTCCTGGACGTACAGTAGCAGACAAAAGTTTAAAACCAAGAAGTTAATGAAAATAAACTAACTAATTTATAAGAAATAGCATGATAAACAAAATTTGCATTCTATGCTAATCAATAAATAGTGTTCTATCACAATAGCAATAAAAATGAACGTACAGACAATATTTGCAGACCTTAAAACTATATGTTCCACGTTGTCTTAAACTTTTGTCCGCCACTGTAAACAGAAAGCGTGATGCAGGATAGTATTTAATCAATTTCATAAGTTATTGGATACAAACGATGCTCTTCTAATTTTCTGATCAATTTATAGCCGCCCCTCTGAAGCCCCGATGCATTATGATCGTTTTCGGTAATAACTCTCTTGTTCGCTCCTCGAAAAATTGGATTGCACCGAAACGTTTGATCGATCGATCCGATTCCTCGCGGCGAACGACAGTGAATATAGGATAAACTGGGGGTGGGAGGGAGGGAGGGAGAGAGAAAGAAGAAGACCCGCTGTTCGAGAACAAAATTGAAATTTCCGGGAGCAGAGAATTTGTTCGAACAGCGACGCTGTGTCCAGCCGAAACGGCGCCAGAAGGGAATTAATAACCTTGAAATCCATCCGTTCGCGATAATAGAGAACGGTGTACGATGCGTCGTGTTGCATAATTAATCGGCCAGCCGATATCCAACCGATAACTACGCCCAGTTCCTTTGTTTCATCGGCAGAGGCGTCGCTTCCAGCCATTCGAGATCTAATACCGTTTTTGCTGATAAATGAACCGGCAACGTGATTTCTGGGAGGGGTGGGTCCGGTCATATCGCGAAGAAAAGAAGACCACCATGACCCATGAACGACGACGGGGGTTAGGGTGGGGAAGGGGAGGGGGGCGGACAAAGAGGGAACCTTCAGTCAATAGGGACGATATTCGCGTCCGATGGGTGATGGCCATTGTGAAAGTGGCTCTGTCGAAGAGAGAAGAGGACGGCCATGGGTACGGATTAAGGGAAGAAGAAGGAAGGTTATAAACACGTATTACGAACTCATTAGCGGGTCCATTAGGAACGAAGCTAAACACATCCACCACGTCACGCCATTATCGCGAGCCGGGAGCTCTAATTAGACCGCTCATTATGTCGCGTTTAAATATTTTCTTACATCGATGCGTGTTCCCCGTGTCTTCGCCGCGTGTGTGTTGGTTCCCTTGTTAAGCTCGCCAGGCCCGCCCGCTCGCTATACTAACTTCTATGCACGCCCGCGGCAATTAATTCCACCAATTTACTTGAAAATTTATCGCGGCCCTAGGGAGGCAGGCGGCAGGACAGGAGGAGGGTGGGGGGGAGGGGGAGGAAAAGTGGCGGTCTCCTGTGCAAAGTCGCGCACAGGGGGCCAGACGATTTTGGAATTTAATTGCGGGAGCCACGCGCGGAACTCGATCGCGAGGCCGTAAGCCGCATATTGCCCGTGATTCGAGCGTAATTTGGGATTGATAAATGTCACGGGGGACTGACGAGCTCGTTTAAATAATAGGAAATTAAAACCGGGAGAACGTGACAGCTAGCGTGTACGATTGCGCTAGAGGGATGGCCAATAGCGTCCATCTTTGTGCACGGTTCGTACACAGGCTGGCTCACAAACTTCGGTCGCGAGGATATTTAAAGAGGCGACAGTCGTCAAATGATAGTTCCCGAAATTTTTAGACTTCAGTTACGTTAAATAGAATTATATGTTTAGACTTATCCAGATATAAGCGAATCTTAGTAAATATTTTGCAGTTGGAAAATCTTCAACGCTATTCCTACCACAACCGGTCAAATGACCGTTTTTAAAATTTCGATTAGGATTTCATACATACAATGTAATTGAATCGCCTTTAAACTTTAGACTTTTCCTCAGATATACGTATAATGCATTTTTCAATATTCACTTCTTTTTTCATTGTTTAGTTTTTCAAAAAGATTTGTAGTCTGTCTTAGATGGGAATGTCACGGTAGGAATAGTGTTAAAGTTAATATTATTAAACGATTAACAGTCACTATCTCGAGTGCAAAGGGTTAAACTAGCTCCAACGGCTTGATAAAAGTTCACCGACTTACTGGACGATACATTTTTCGGCCTCAAATCAAATATTACTAAAACTAGATATCGCCCTCGCGGAAGTACTTGGGGATGAGTATTGAAAAAATCTCCTACTTGTAAAATCACGAAATTTTGCAAGCCCTTAATTTTAATTTTAACCAGAAACTTAATTGCTTGCTAATTTTTATAGTGCTTGCTTCAAAATCGGTGGATTTTCAAACAACTTTCATCCCTTATTTCACCCCCCCTAACAGAAAAGCTAAATACCAGTTTTCATAGTGGTTGCTTCAAAATCGGTGGATTTTCAAACAATCTTTCGACCCCTATTTAACCTCCTTAGAGGTGAAACATCAAAAAATCCCTTCTTACTGGGTGCCTATGTCATAAAAGGAACCCATTGTCCAAATTTCATGTTTATAGCTTCAATAGTTTAGCTCTGCGAAGATGGATCAGTCGATCACTCAGGACACTGTCTTTTTATACGTATATTATATATAAATTACTAATTAATAAATTCCAAGTTCCCTGACAGAATTTGTTAGACCCAAACGTAAACAAATGAACAAAGAAATGTACCCATCGGTTTGTACGAGCCACGATTGTGAACCGATTGCGATAAAGGAGCATTTGGTTTAGCATATCGGATGCTGGCGAACGAAATCAGGCTCGTTCGTTGCCCGTCGAACCTTCATTCCCGCGCTATTAACCGAGCTACCACGATTTGTTCGTGAAAGGATCCACGGCTCGTCAATCTCGGGCTGCATGATCGCGTGGCCGCGCTTCCTCGAGGATTTAAGATAAAGAAAACGCGGCGGCGAGCGAAAAAGATCGAGCTAGGGCGAGAGGGTAGGTAAACGGTTATAGGGATGGCGATGGTGGGCGGGTATGGGGGGGGGGGGGGAGGAGGACGGCCGTGAAGTAAATAGGAGTCCTGGCCGTTCTGCCGTAAAATTGTATGTGAAATTGTGCGATGTGTCTTGCGAATTGAATCGCCGGAAACGACATTGATTTTATTGCTTGTTTTCAGCGTATACCTCGTTTCGTTCCTCCTTCGACCTGAAACCGACCTTCTGTCCACCATCTCCTTCTTCCACCTTCCTCCGTACTCCGGCCCCTTTTTAAACCGTTCGCCCGTTCCACGTTTCGTTCCTCGCTCTCTATTAACTTCCATCGCGCGAATACATTACTGGAATGCTACCACCAAAGAGTGAAACAGAGCGAGGGTCGGAGGGGGAGAAAAACGAGGATCTTTCGCAAGAAATAGCAGGAATCGTCAACGCACGAGTGATCTTTAATGCGGTGAATCATCCTCGGCCGGAAACTTTTTTGATCGGCATAAAAGCGGGGGAAGGGGGAGACTGAACGTAGCAAGCGGGCACGATGGCGAGGTCGTGGCTCTGACGGCCGAAGGGACAAAAAGGACCATGAAAAATCGCAGCCGAGCGAGATTAATTGGGCTTATTAACGCGGACGAAAGAGGACCAGCAGGCCGGTATTACCGGGCAAAATTCCAATCCGAGCACTCGGCTCGCGAATATTTTTATAGATATACACTCTGCCGGGCAAAGAGGCAGGGAACGAGCAGGAGGAGGCGGTGGTTCCGGTGTATAGAGAGGGTCAGCAACCGTCCAACGGGTTCCGCCCATAATTTGTTTTCAATGATTTACCACGGGCTAATTGCAGAATGCAGCGAGCGGTAATATCGCTTTGCAGCGTTACGTCCGGGAGCTAGCTATACTTTAGTTTGCAATTTAAACTTTACTTCCTCCGGAATTGATTAGCTTTTAGTAATTAAGCAAGCAACGCCTTGGACCTCCACCGCCCCCCCCTCCCGTGCACCCTCGACGATCCACTCACCCATCCCACACCACTACCACCTTGTGTTGTACCCACCACCTTCACCCTCTTCTCCTTCTTCGCCTCCTGGCCTCCTAGTTTTCCCTCGTCTCTCGTTTCCCTCTCCGGCCTCACACCGTCGCAGCACGCACACACACCAGCGATCCAGCTTTACCCTCCTGCGCCTGCGTTCGAGCACGAGCGCGCCACCCCATACAATCGCGTGTACACGCACCCCTACACACGAGCCTGCCTGAACTTCCCGCTGCCCTCGACCCCTCTACGACCCTCCTGCTGTCGCTCTCTTTCCTCTCCCTTAGCTTGCCTCCCTCTCTGTCCCTCGCCATTGCACGGGTGGGTTTTAATCAACGCTTTACGAGTGTGAGACAGAGGAAGTTAAGCCGAGGAGAAGCCTGAAGAGTGGTGGATGCTTGCTCGCCCGTGTACGTGTGTACACGTGCACAGGCACGCGTGTGTCCGTGCGGTGTTCGCGGTGGGGCGGTCGCGTATATATATTTTTTGACGCGCGAAAACGTAACCCCGAACTCGAAGCCTCGCATGTGTGTTTTCCGTTGAATCGAGTGCGAAGCAATTTCGGCAAGGAATGCGTTTCCCTCGATACCTCGTATACGGGTATAGCTTGCCCAGACGGGACAGGCTCAACCAATTTCAACTTCCATTATACACCCTTACCCGATCCCGTGGACGTATTTCCAAAGTATGCAAAGCGACTGATCTGGATTTCCATGGTAATCTCAACGCTTTACGCTTTCCCTGCCATCCGCCTGACCTTATCTTGTCACTCTTTCTTAATGTTTAATTCGCTGTTTTCTTCAACAAGCGAACTGAGTTAGCAAACTTATGCGCCAGCTGTAACTCTTCTCTGTGTCTTAATAGTAATAGTTTTCTTAAAAATGTGATCATCTGCTAGTGAAAAAAAGGACCGAACATTTTGATGCAACGAACGTTTTAATGAATTAACCTTAAGAGTAGTTATCTAATGATACTAACTTCAAAAATTATTAAATTCAAAATATTTATTAAAATTCGCCTATATTAAACGTCGTTTAGTTTAGTTAAGTGATATACTAAAATTTACTAAAATATTATTATTAATATTACTAGATAAATAATTATTATTGCTAATATTAATATTACTATATTTGTAATTATTATTACCATATTAATAATTATTATTAGTGTTATTAATATTACTAAATTAATAATTATTATTACTAATATTAATATTACTATATTAATAATTATTATTACTTATATTAATATTACTATATTAATAATTATATTACTAATATTAATATTATGATATTAATATTACTATATTAATAATTATAAATATTAATATATGATTATTTAACCTCTGAGTCAGGCTAATAAACAACCTAACAAAAGTCTGAAAATTTTCGAAACCATTGTTTAGTGACTAACAGTCACCTCTCGAGCGCAAAGGGTTAAGGAATGAGTAGGCTCTCACCATCGGCTCTCGTCGCAGGGTTTGGAAGTTCGCGCTAACCAGGCCACGTGCCACGGTGCTCCGCGAATTTAAAAACGCAATTTACGGACAATAGAATAGCGGTCGGAGTTCGGTAACCTTGTCGGCTGCGCCGCGGCTGCCTATGTAGAACAAGGACTACGTTAGGCCACGATCCTATCAGAGGGAACACGATGGAAGAGAGAAATGCTTGCGAGCCCGCGAACCGATTTCTGTTCTTCGATGTCTCCGTTCCTCCGCTACCCGCCGCCCCCTGGCCCATGGCATCGTAAAAATGTTGTTTTTTAATTTAGGGGACGCCGCGAGGTTAATATACGGCTTTAATTCCAGGATTTCATTCAGGGGTTGGTCGCCTCCATCGAGTTTCGCCGGGGGAAAGTATCAGATATAGAAAAGAAGAGAGGAACGAAGAGGCGTGTACACTCGAAAGAATAAAGCTTGACCACACTCTCCCGCCGTTTACACGGATAGCGCTTCGCGCCACGGTTGAACAAACATTAGAAACAGCAAGATCATTCGATCCCTCTATCAAAACACTTCGTTGAAACCACTACCACCTATCAACCGTGATCTTCTCGCCAACGAATCGATAAAAATTCCTGTCAAGAAAATGATCCATGATACAGTAGCGGACAAAAGTTTAAGACTACAAGACAATGTAGAGCATAGTTTGATGGTTTTCAAATATTGTCTGTATATTTTGATTTTTATTGCTATCACAGTAGAACACCATTTACTGATTAGCACAGAATACGAATTTTTTTAACTCCATCAATCTTGTTTAACCCTTTGCGCTCAAGAAGCGACCGTTGACAATCAAACGATAGCAATTTTGGAAACAGCCACTTTTAAAACTTTAAAAGTTTAAAACTTTAAAACTTTAAAACTTAAAACATATCAATGTTTAAAACTTGCAGCAGCCTTTATCCGAATTAGACGACTGTTAAGATAAGTAAATTCTGATTTCTCCGTTTTATACTTGGAAATTTTTCAAGACAGAGAGAGTCGCCTTTCAAGTGCAAAGGGTTAAATCCAATCGGCTTGTTACTTCAACGAAATTCACCCCGAATTTGAGCTTCGCCTTTATGATTTCCAACGTGTCCAGAGCTACAATTTCTATCGGTTAATCGAGCGATCGTAATCGCCGAAGAAATTGGTCTCGGCTGGGCAAACGTTAACGCGACCTTCCAGCCACCCTTCTCGGGCCAAGTTCGGCGGGAACGGCGGTCGGTCGCGCTAAGGCAATTAAAGCTCCACCCAATTAATGCCTCGGCAAGCGCGGCGGGGGTTGGTGGCGAGCGTTGCGAGGGCCGCTCTCCTCTTCCTCTTTCCACCCTGCCAGCCCTCCGTGCACCTCTCTCTGTCTGGCAAACAACGCCTTCTTGCCTGGCAGACGCCGCGCGGAAATTTCATTCGGCCATTGAAACGTAAATGTACGCCGCTGCGAGCATTTCATTCGGCCGTTGAATGCTACGGATTGTCCGATAATGCTCGATTTATACCGCGGCAGGATTCAAAAGGACGACGTTATATTGTGTAATACGTTGAACGCGCCGCTCATAACCGGCGCCTCTGAATTTATTTCGCGTGGCGCGCCGCGCCAGAAACGCGCCCTAGGCCTGCAACCCGATACACTTTGGACGCTACGGCGCGATATTTACCGTGACCTATCCGAACTACATTCACACTATTCCTACCACGACCGGTCAAATGACCGTTTTTTAAATTTCGATTAGAATTTCATAGATACAATGTAATTGAATCGCCTTTAAGCTTTACGACTTTTCCTCAAATACACGTATAATACTTTTTTCAATATTCACTTCTTTTTTCATTGTTTATTTTTTGAAAAAAATTTGTAGTCCGTTTTACGTGGGAATGTCGCGGTAGGAACAGGTATACGTGAAGTGTCGGTAGGAATAGTGTTAACACATTAATTTCCTATGCTAAAATTTCTCCCCACGCCGAATCAAAAAAAAATAAGAATGATCGCTTTTCTAGTTTAAATTTATAAAGAAATTCTTTTAAATTTATGATTTTACATTGCTGAAATATTGTATGTTACACCACAAAAAACATGTTTGTCTTAACCGTAAAAAAGCATGACCACATATCTCTGTTTAGAAAAATTTCAATCCCAAAATTGTATCTTTCTCTTACGGAAAAATTTACGGTGATTTAACACGTTGTATGCCACGGGGGTCACCGGCGACCGTCGCGCTCAACTTAACGGTGGCGCCGTGGAGGTCGCCGGTGACCGCCGCGCTCAAATTGACAGAAATACATAATTCAGAAAAATGTCAATAGTTATCAATTTTTTATCATTACCATCGTTGATGCAATGGCGTAAAGAAAATAATGCAGAATAGAATATCTGAAAGTAGTTATAATTATTTGTTGTAGGTAATATTTCAACAGTGTATGTATCGTATAATAGAAAAATTACATGGAGTGATACACACAAAAGTAAAAGAAATAACTGAGGATTGGACATTGGCTTGATTGAGTGGCACAAAATAAAATTTGTGGGTCTCGTGATGAAAAATAGCCATGAATAGGGAATTAAAAAATAAGTAACGTAAAGATTTAGTGAGAATATAATCTGAAAAACTTCATATGTACTAGGATATGAAGTAATAAATTTCAAATTTACGTCTGACTAGTCCTGGAAGCATATATGAGCAAAAAGGACTCTTCAGATATGTACGATTCATAACATGAACATGTGAAACAAAGTCCTCGACAGGCTTTTCAATGTGAAAATAATAAAAAGCTTGAGAATCGTCTATAGTAGGTGCTTAATTTATAAACAAAACACTGTGGAAATTTATTAAAGGACAGTACAAAACAAAACGAAAACAAACATATCGGCTATTATTGTCCTGTAGTAGAAACGATTTGTTAAACAGAATTATCTCAACTATAAACAGACCAACGCTCGCGGACAAGTGAATAGGAAATAAACAACATGCTGGTCGAAACGAAAGCGGTGTTGTCGCCATGAAAAAGTCGAGCCTCCTAACGTTAATTAAAACGTCCCGCATCGGAACCGGCATCAACGACCACGCTGAACATCGCGAATATCGACACGCCGGCTTCCGCGCCGATTCCAACGTCCGGCCCCCCCGCACACGCCGGTACCGTAAATAAGATCTATCAATTGGTCTCTATTCTGTCGCGGTACAAATCAAATCTCATTTGTTTATCTTGACTAACAAGGGCACACGTGCTGAACGCACACGTTCATTGGTGAAACAATACGTGTGAGTACTCACCGACTGAAGCGAGACAGGATCGCAGCAAATCCTTAACCCTCTGAGCTCAGGTAGTTCCCTCGATCCTGGGTAGACACTCATGAAACATACACTCGACGCACGGAGTCCTCGAACACGACTACGCGACCGAAGGACTGACGTGTACGCGAAGGACAACCGACGGTCAAAAAGGACGTACAGAGGTACGATAACAAAGGAAGCTGGTCAAGGGAACGAAAGAAGAGAAGACGATATTCAACACTTAAGAGTCACTTGTCGCGTGATATCGATCGATCGAACGTGTACGTGTGTACGCGTGCCGCGTTGGTCTCGTGCAGTGGACAGTCCCGGCAGGAAAATAATTCAATTCATTAGCGGTGCCCTGTGCGTGCACACGCGGTGACGTATCGCGGGTGGTAGCGGCGATGCGTTGTTGCTGGTGCGCACCTCCGCCAGTAGTACCAACACAGCAGCAACAGCAACAGTATCGGGAGAGCGATGCGAGAGCGAAAGGCTGCCGGTTAGTCCGCAACGGCAGCTCACTTCGGAATGAAGAAGAACGCGACGGTACGCGAGGCCGCCAACCACTCGGCGCACTCTCGGCTAGACTTTGCTCGACACAACTCGTCCAGCGTCTCCTCGCTTCTCGTCCGCCAGCCGCCACTCGTCGCTCCATACTGCGACGTCATTCGGCACGTCACGCGTGGCCGTGCGCATGCGCGGTTGCCCGCGCGGCGCGTGTCGCGTGAGCGTCGTCCCCCCGCAGCGGTCGCGTTCTCCGTATATATATATGTATATGTATATATATATGTGTGTGTATGGTTACACGCGCTTTATACGCCAGTCATCTTTATCAATCGGAGTCTTACGACTATCCGGACGGCCACCGCGATTTCCTCGTTACACCGACGGATATTACACGGGAGAATTAATGATAAGAGGAACAAGGACCAGGCGAGATTTCGTTAGGTCGAAAATTGGGGGTTGAAAGAGACTAATGATCTTGTTTTCGCGCAACAGTTCCAGGGGTACAGAAATAGGGAATTAAGAAAGTTAACCCCCTTGTCCTGCAAATCTTTTTGCAATCACGTATATCTAGAAAGGGGAACTATTTAGTATTTTGCATTGATTTAGTTTGAAGGTTATAAAAAGCAAAATGGCGACCGATCTTCGACTATTAACCCGTTTACTGCTATGGACGCATATATGCGTTTGACGAAAGCTACTCGTGTGAACTATGGACGCGTATATGCGTTTGTCAATTTTTCCTCGCTTTCATTTAGAGCAACACAATTGCTAATATAACAATTCTCGTTCACGCGAAGCACTTCGACCGAGAGTATTTAGCGCTCAAAGGGTTCAAGTCTTATCTAGCCTATTGCGTATGTTTATCGAGGACCGTTTCAACAGATCCAAAACGAAATGGGTTATCAGAAAAAGGCGAAGGGTTAATTATATGTATTTAATTATACCGTTGCAGGCTAACAAAAGATTGGAAGCTTTCTTCGGATTGTATTCAGCGCCATCTTAATGCGATCGGGAAGAAGTTGAGAGATAGAGTTTCTCATTAAGTCCTGCATTTCTTTTGTTCTCCCCCCCCCCCTTCAGCCGTAGTTAAATTTCGTTGAAGAGGAAGAAAGGTTGTTTCAACCGATGACGACGAATTAAATAGAGTCGCCGATTACCCCCGGTGACGGGCGAAAATATCCCAATCGGTGCGCCGGGGGCTGCGATAATTACTGCTAATGTAAATGTTCGTTAATGGGTGTTATTAAATGCAACGCGGCAAAATAGTCACCGTCGGCGTCACGGGCGTACAACAAGCTGCGCCCACGCTCGCTAACCGGTCCAATTATATTAATTAAATGAACATTATAATTAGCTAATTAAATCAAAAGCATTTCGGATAGAACGAGCGTGCACCACGTACGCATGCACGATTCTAGCAACGAGAGAGAGAGAGAGAGAGAGGGAGAGAGCACTGGCTGATTTTCGACACGAGCGTGCTCCGTGTCGCAGAACGCGATAAAGGTTTCACAATGACACTGGTAAGCGGTATTGTCCGGCTAGATTCCCCATGATTTTACAGGCCGACCATTCCAGCCCCGGCTGAGATTACGCGATAATCAAATTCGCCGGCGGTGGCAAACAAAACGGCAGAATGATCGACCGTATTGTTGGCCACCGTTGCATCGCATTAGAAGTTTACAGCGACGAAATACAGCGGAAGCCTCGCCGATCGGAATTTTCTCGTTATACCCCAGTCCACGAACGAACGCAGGGAACGAGCGAACGAAGCCAGCGCGAAGGATTATTCGACGGATTTTTTAATCGAATCCCACGGCAGGCATCAACGTGTCCGAAAGAAAAACCGGGTCAATTAAAATTAATGGATAGCGTAATTAGGAAAGTCGTTACTGGAGCTCGCGCGAGATACGCTTCAATCCAATCAAGGAAACGAGTTCCTTTTCTCGTCTTTAAAAAACTATTAAAATTTCTGTTGACCGAACTAACTGTGCAAAAACAAACCGCCCTACCTCCCTCCCCCCCCCCTCGAATCTCACCCTGTTACCCGCGGTCCTATTCGTTTGCCGTGTAGACGTTAGCGCGTTTTCGTTCTATCCAGTTAACCGATCCCATTAGCCGCGGAGACGTGGAATCGGGGAGAGAAAGAGAAAGCCAGGGGAGAGGGTGGGTGTTTCAGCTGTTCGTTATCGGCGTCGTGTCGAGACATCGACAACCAGCCGGGGAAGAGGTTCAATTATTTTAACGAACATCAACGTGGAAACGTCTCGATCGCGTGATCCCTAATCACAAATAATTGTAAGCCAAAGCTGCTGCTGCTGCTGCTGCTGCTACTGCTACTACTACTACTACTACACGTGTACGTGTATCCACCTGAACACCTCCCCTGCGCCTGTGTATACGTGCACAGGAAGCTTTGCAGGCCAGCCGGTTACAGTGACTCTCGAAAAGCACCTCGTGTCATTAGTATGTTAATTGGTAACGGTCTGCCTGCCTACCCGGCTGGCTGCCACATCGAGTTCTCGTACATATATACGTCGCAGGGGCCTGGCCTGTTTATACGTTAAGATGTTTAATCGCTTCTGTAATTATACTGTCCCTCAAAGGGTTAATTGTCCCATAAACCCATGAATACGTTAACGAGCGCGCTGCGCGCCTCGCGAACATCGCCAAAGAACAAGGAGCCACCACGCCGGCGAGGTGGCGGCGAGGAAAAGGGGCGACCCGGGGGGGTGGCGAGGGATCGACGAGGCTCGAACGCACGCATGCAGCCGGGGGTGGGTGGAGCAAGGGGAAGAAGAGGGTAGTAGATTGCGTCGTAATACAGATTTCAGCAACTCCGGCTGTCTACGGTATATACTCGCCTCGAGACGCGTACGTTTCGACTCCGAGAACGATCGTAAAACGTGAAACGCGTAGTACGTATAAACGAATTGGAGAATCGACCGATCGCTCGATTTGCAGCCTCCAAGATATCGTTTGTTGTTTTCAAGAGACGTTCAGAGCTTTTGTCGGTTGACGTTCGTGTTGAGAGAGTGAAAGCAGCACTGGGCTCTAAAACCGATTTTGACAAATATTTACGTCAAATTAACACGTTGACTGACATTGGGGGTTAACGGTGACCGGCACTCAACTTGGCAGTGGCGCCACGGGGGTCACCGGTGACCGCCGCGCTCAGATTGGTAGAAAAACATAATTTGAACAAATGTCAATAATTATCAATTTTTTATTATTACCATCGTTAATGTAATGGCGTGAAGAAATTAACGAAGTATAAAACATCGAAAAATAGTTATACACTATAACTTATTTATCGTAGGTAATATTCCAATAGTACATGTAACGTATAATAGAAAATTCATCGTGGCGCCACGGGCAAACCTTGTAAAACTGGCTTGGCATACAACGTGTTAATAGCGAAGTAATAATTGACGAGCGTCGTTCAAACGTACAAAATAGCATCATTTGCATAGCAACCTGTTCAGGAACGATACTAAAGATCTTGGTTGATTTTGATATGCAAACATCGCGGCTACACTCTCGTTAACCCTTCCTTGAGCTTTCATTTTTATGTTAAGTTATAAATATTTTTGCCATCCTGTCTACACAGTTTCATCATCGGTTCATCATCTTGTCAGTCACTGCAACAGACATTGGTGACTGCAACTCGCGCGCTGTCGGTTCCCTGGGAAATTTCATGAAAACGAAGGCATCGAAGGAAGAGAAAGCGGCCAGGGGATAGCGCATTGTCACTCCGTTATAATTAAGAAAATAGACTTTAAATCCGGAATGCAAAGCGAGGAAAAGCCCAGGCGGAAGGAGAATGCCGAGTCGTTGCGGGCTAAACGAGTGGTAAAAGGCCGGTCTGCGAGATGTAGGAAGGGGGGGAGGGGGCAGGACGGGCCGGGGTGGTAGGAAAGACTCGGATGGAAATTAATTCATTACTCTAATGCGTTGAGCGAGAGAATGGGCCGGGAGTTGAAGCGTCGAGTGCCAAGTATTTCGTGAAAGATGGATGTCTCGTTTTCATTCCGAAAATTAACACTCTCTGTTACTTGCCAACCGCCCAACAATTTTTTTCCCTCCAACCACGGCCTGCCTACCATCGCCTGGCTGCCTGACCCACCTTGCTTAAACTCCACTTATATACCTCTACTGCTGCCTCTGTCTGGTCCTCAATCGTCACTACTACCCTTCTTTATTCGTGATCCCTCCGCTCACCCCCTTATTGTGGTGGTATGGTTATCATAAAGTATAGGGTATGAGAAAGAATGGATGGATGAATGTGACGAGTGTGTATGATAAACTATGAGACATTAAGGTTCGTGTTGTGGAATGAGTGTAACAAAGTGTGATCTATGTGATTTGCATATGTATGACATAGATAGAGAAAGCAGCGACAAAAAGACAGTCAGTATGATAACAGCAATCATAGTAACGAGAGATATTGATATAGAGCTAAATAGGGAGGGAGAAAGTGAGAGTGTGTTGCAGAACGAAGCGATTTGTTTAATAATTTATATTATACATCGTCGTGTTTTAGTGTTAATAATTGTTGTTTGAATAAATCGTATTTATTAGTCTTACGACATTTACTCGCGCTTCTCGAAAGGTTGTCACCAGGACATTCTCCGTATGACATTGTACTCACGTCGAACGTGATTAATTCCTGCCCATAAATACCATCCCGTTACCATTTCACTACGTATCATCCACGATGCCTGAATTTCCCTTGACCTTAATTGATCCAGCTGAATCCTGACACAGCTGTATCCAGCCAGGAAAATCCCACCAGCCAGGATGACGTTACGAAATGCCTTCTAAATAGCTGGCGGAACGATTCCTGGAAAATGTTAATCTCGGCTCCGTAGATCGTTTCGAGATAAACGTCACCGATGGATAAGGAACAGAAGGGTGGCACCGAGTCGGGAAACGATAATAGTCCCGTTCCGGTGGCGATAGACCAATCTCCTTTTCCATTTAACATGCATCGCTAATAATATCTGACTGGCGGAATCGAGCTCCGCCTTGTTCCCTCCCCCTCCCCCCTTCCTCCAGCTCTTTTTCTAGCCACCAAGCGCGGTCGACGATCTCCTGACGGGCCTGTAGGGGAAGGTCCGGGACTGCAATCCGGCTATCATGCGAGTCCAACGGACAGGCCGAACGCGGCTGTGTCACAGAGTCGTCCTAAAGAGTACCATTGATACCAATTTAAAGCGAATATCGGGCCGCGTCTCCACGGATGTACGATTATCGACTTCCAAATCGAAGGTGATTCGGACAAGCTTTTGCTCGATTCAAACGGCCGTCACGGACACGTGTAATTAAATTTAACGCGCCACCCCCTGACCTTCCCCGTGACCCATATACCCCGGCCATCCGATTCCGGCTGCTTCTTTCCTGCTATTTCCGTTTTCGCCGCTTCTCCGACCCACATTCTCCGCCATACCTCGCGCCAGGTAGACATAGATCCTCGCGATATCGTGAAACTCGATTTGGTAATCGAACGACGCGGAAACAGCGTTAACCCTCTCGCGTTGCAACCAAAGCTCGTGGTCGTGACGTAGATTTGCAGACTGAGAAACTGAAGAGAAGTTGATGGTTTTATAAATACAAGTAAGGAAGTGGGAAAGGAAGATGAGAAAGAAAAAGTAAGGTTGATGTAAAAATACAGTTATGATCAATATTAACCCTTTTAGGGTTAAATATCCTTGGTCGAAGTTGTCCAGGTGGACGGCTATCTCTAGAGCGATTGATCTATGAATAACTAAGATGCTATCTTTATTAGCAATTGTGTTGCTCTAAATGGGAGCTCGGAAAAATTGACAGACGCTTATACGCGTCCATAATCCACCCGGGTAACTTCCGCTAGGGACTCATATACGCAGCCATAGCAGTCAAAGTGTTAGGTTCAAGTTTAAAGGGATTAGGTTCAACTTTACAGGGGTTAGGTTCAACTTTATAGGGGTTAGGATCAACTTTATAGGGGTTGGGTTCAACTTTATAGGGGTTAGGTTCAACTTTACAGGGGTTAGGTTCAACTTTATAGGGGTTAGGTCCGACTTTAAAGGGGTTAGGTTAACCACAGTTCCTATTTAAGGATTGAGGATTATTCTATACCGATTATTTTTAACGTTCCAATAACTTGCATTCGATGCGGTGTTAAAATGATGGATGAATAAGTGTGATCGATCAAAAAATCGTTAAAAGGGTTAGAAAAGGAAGACATCGATTCGCATATTAAAAAAAGGTCGACGGTAACATCGTTTAGCATTGGTCAGTCACGAATTGGCGCGTGGTGACGGAGAAATAGGTGAAGCGACGACGAATTTCGAATGGAAAAAGAGGGAAATAAAAGTGAAGAGAAACATGGAGGTCTCTGTAGAAACGGCGACGAGTAACTGGTCCGCGAGAGAGCAGTTACGGACATCGGGTATGCCCGTAAAGCAATTAAAGGTTGAATTGCGCGTTTGTCGGAATTTAAATGCAGTAGTTAAGGAAAATGGCTCGGTTTGTGCACACGGGTGTAATTTATTCATTCGAAAAATGGCGCCAAAGTAGTTCCGTCGTGTTCTACGATTGGACAAAAGCAGCTTCGATCATCAAATGATAATTAGAAGACCTTCCTTGTAACAGCAATCTTGCTGAACTGTTACTGTACGTGCCACTATCCTATAAACATGTTGTTTACTATGCTATTTCTTCATCCAAGGACTAAATAGAGATTCCGTAGTCAGAAATAAGAACCTTTTTTTGTACAAAACTTTGTTTTCTGAAAAAGTCACTTCGAAGTTAACCCTTTGCACTCGAGAGATGACTGTTAGTCGTCAAATGATACTAATTTAAAAAATGTTCAAATTCGCAATTTTTACTAAGATTCGCCTATATTAAGCATAGTCATTCAGCCTAGTTAAGTCATATACTAAAATTTACATATATGACTATTTAACCTTCTGGTTTGACTAATAAACAAACTAACTAAAGTCTGAAAATTTGCGAAACTATCATTTGGTAACTAACAGTCAGTTCTCGAGCGTAAAGGGTTAATAGAGTGCACGCACTTCTAATTAACGCAATGGCTTCTGCTACAGGCCAGCCACTGTAACTATTTCTGTATAGGACTTAATAACAGGTTCCCTTTTGGGGTTCCTGTGATATTCTTAGGATACAAAAAGGTCGCATGGAAGGCCTGTAGTAATAGATCATCACCTATAGAGCTGAGTGTACGCACACTCTACTAATCTTCACTATCACTTTCCTAGAAAACAGGTCTTCGATAAACAATTATTTGATCGTTTCAACTCATATTTGACTATACAATGCACCTGGTTGAATTCCATTGCTGTAGCTATCGAACTTTTGCCTGTATCAAGTTTTTATTGCTACTTCAACCGAATCGATTGGTGAATGCACGAGGTACGAATGATAAACGCAACACGCCAGGAATAAGGCGAGCACGCATCGATCCGTATTTACTTTTTTAAAATCGTCGGACGGGTCTGTCGGAAGGAAAGGGCACGCCGTGCCCTCGTCGCTCGTTGGTGATTGCGGATGCCTTCTTCACGGTCCCCGATGTAATTTTCTGAATGACTGCGTAATTAAAACTCTAATTTCCTGCGCTTAATTGACCGGAGTCTTGGTTCCCTCCTTGCTCGGTTTCTCTCGTTCTCCTTACCTCGACTACCGATGCCCGTGCCCGCGCACCCCGTCAATCTTTCTCTCCTCCTGTCGTCCGTTGCTCGATCTCGTAAAGCGAGGGACGAAGAAGACAGCCCGCCGTCCGCCGCGCCTTTAACGCGAAAACTTTTTGCGCGCCACGCTTACGAGGTGGCGGTGTTAATCGAAAGAAATTTACAGCATCGTTTACACTCGATGATCTTCTTCCTCCGATCATTCTCCTTTTTACCTTTTTACGTACGACAGCCCCGAAATTCTTGATATTTTGAAAAAATAAAGATCGTCACTGAAGATGTGCACACGGTGCTAGCTAAAAGTTTGGAAATTTATTAGATTTGAATTATTTCGTTAAACACTAATTTTATGGATTTTTTACGGAGAACTGGTAGTTGGTCATCTAATAATATTAACTTCACAGATTTTTAAGTGCAAAATATTTACTAAGATTCGCTTATATTAAACTTCATTTAATTTAGTTAAGTCATATACTAAAATTTACATGTATAACTGTTTAACCCCCGGTCTGATTAATAAACGAACCGACTAAAGTCTGAAAGTTTGCGAAACTATCGTTTGACGACCAACAGTCGCCTCTGGAACGCAAAGGGTTAATAATGGTTTCCTATATTTTGGGAAATCTTCGACCGAAGAGGAGTCAAGCTATGTTAACACAGCCTTAAAGCCTTCAGTTTCTTTTCTTTTCGTATTTTCGCATATCTTGAAATGTGCATCGATTCCAAAATTCGTGGCCAATGACGTATAACCCCGCCATCGTCCATGCCCAATTTTTGCGACGCCAGCGCCACCGCCATGCCCACTGCGAATGTTTGGATAATTACATCCGTCTCTGCTGGCCGGAGGCAATTATAATTGCCGACTCCTTTCGCAATTATAAGTTTCTGCGAGACTTGGCGTGGCGTGCCAGCGTGCTCGCTGGAACAGAGAGAAGGCCGGCTGCTGAGGGTACACGAATGCTGGTGGCGGACAAGCTGGCTGGCAGAAAGAGAGAGAAAGCCGGGGGACGAAAAGCGAGGGGACGAGTGCGCGTTGCACGTGAAAACGTTAATTGGGGTGACCTGCTCAGAAACTAGTTACGGAAGGACTGTACTGACATTCCATGGACCCCACGCGACATTGAATACGTAGAAACGCCCGCGAGGATGCACCGGCTTGCATTTTATTCCGCCTGAGAATTCATTCCGCCGGGAGACTGAGTGCGCCAAGGGTAATTCTTGAAATCATGTCAGGCCGCTTGCTCATTTTTTTCATCCTGCTTCCCGGGATCGGTATTTTCTCACGGATGCTGATCTCGTTAAAATGGTCCTTCGCTCGAACACACGGGACACGGGACATCCTGAGCTCGAGGAGAGGCTTTCGTAACGAACAAATAGCATTGTGGGCGCAGGACATGAAATATGTAGTTTGCCGTGAGATGCTCGTGAGAACCACTGCGACAGAAGGTGGCGGTCGTGGAAGAAAGTGGAATTGCAAATAAAAAGTCGCAGAAGTAGCGCGTAAAGTATAAGGTAAACCAAAGTAAAAGGAGTGACTAGATGGTAGGGGATAGAAATGGATGTTACTTACTTAGACTTCGGAGCATTTCTATCCTCCCTGTACCCTCGCCCCTACCCACTCTCTCTTTCTCTCTCTCTCTTTCTCTCTGCGTGCCTCTCATACGGTTTGCTTCTGCGCTTCCTTCTTATCACGTCATTCCTCTCCATCTCTCCCTCTTTCGATCCAGCTTTCTCGAAGCTCCGCTGCGTGTCCCTCACGATGAAAGAGCTTTTCTTCTGCTGTCGCCTCTTCCTCTGCGAGTGTGCGAGAGGCAAACCGCTATCCCATGTCCCGTAAAATCCTCCTCGAACCCTGACGCACGGCTTCCGCAGTTCTTTCCAACTCGTTCAGCCACCCCTAAAGGTGTCGGCGAGCTCATTTCAAAGGTGTTCGCCGAGAAACTTGCGGGACTACCAGATTTTCTCAAAGCTAATGATCTTCTTCGTTAGAGTAGCGACGCGCGTACAAAAGACTCCAATTACAGTGCCTAAGAAAAATTACGAAATAACGAGACCAACGTTCGACGCTCCCGGGCACACGGGATTTCGAAGTTCCTCGTTGGACCCCGGCACACCACCGGAGGACTTAATATTACGAATAAGAAATAAGGGTGGCCACCCCTCCCGGCCGTTGCCATCTAACACCAATTGTCCCTCTCCCTGTGCCTTGTGATTTCATTTTTCGTCGCACGCTTACCAAGCCCCTGCAACCTTTCTGACTTCAGACACGACCGAAACTTTCACCCCCACCCCCTCCTGCCGCCCCCACACACGGCTGCTTTTTAACCCTCGCTACCTCTCTCCTTTGTATGTAACTACCTCTCTTTTTCGTGGACGCCGCGATGGAAACGGTGGCTTCGTGGCACGAAGAAGTTAATTATAAGCGATACCAATCTCTCGGGGTTGTTGGGCGGTTGGTAGAACTGGGAAGCCATGACAGCCAATTACCACCCCGTACCGACCCTCGCGCACGAGCCTCCGTTCTCTTTCTCTTGCTTCAACCCCCTTCTCTCTCTCTCTTTCCCCCTTTCATCCGTGTTCTCGTTCCTTTAACCCCCTTTTCCTTCCTCCACACCTCCCTCACTGCCTCCTTTTCCTTCACTCGAAACTTTCTCTCCCATTCTCTCCACCCCTATCTTCCCCACATCCGTTTCACACGAACGCAAGGACGTGAACGCGCGCGCGCGCGCGTCCACGCTAGCGCGTACACACTTATACACGTGCTCTCTGCCGCCCGTATAGGAAATTAAAAGACTGGGCGATGATTGCGCGCGGCCCGACCTGGCCTTTCCACCCCCGCGCCACCCGGACTCCTTCGAGCTCTGCCCGCAATCTACCGTGCCGGCTTGCCGCCGCGGAGAGGAAGGAAAGAAAAGAGAGAGGGCATTCGTTCTGCTTAGCGAAAATTACGGAATTGGTCGGGAAAAGTGATTGGGATTGGCCCTTTTACCGCGTTTCTCCGTGCCTCGTTTCGCCTCGTTAAAGACTGTGCCCGAAACGGACACCCTGTTTAGCCTCCTTATAGCTGTCTGGCTCGCTTCGTTCACCGGAAGACTGATTTCAGTTGTACGGCTGCCGAAAGAAATACAGTGAGGTGGCGGTAAAATCAACAGAAACAGTGTAACAATGGTTGTGTTGCAGATTTGGTAAGCAACCTCGTTTAGGATTGCTAATGAGTAGTACGGTTCACACTCACTGATGAAACTATTAATGAATGTATTAAACTACGGCCAACTTTAGTTAAAAGACATTAATAATTATTGAAAACTGAATTATTAATTAGAACAGATACTTCTTCCATCAATCGTACGCCTTTAAAGCGATCACAACTCAAAGCAACTCCTAAAACGCCTCACTGATGAAACTATTAATGAAGGGATTGAATTAAAGCTAACCTTAGTTAGCAAACATTAATTAACATTGAAAACTGAAAGGTTAATCAGGACAGATACTTCTTCCATTAATTATACAGATTTGGTAAGCAACCTCATTTAGGATTGCTAATGAGTAGTACAGTTCACACTCACTGATGAAATTATTAATGAATGTTATGAACTAAGGCGAACCTAACCTGAACCTGACTTGAATCTGAACCTTAGTTAACAAATATTAATAAACATTGAAAACTGAAAGGTTAATTAGAACACATACTTCTTCCATCAATCGTACGCCTTTAAAGCGATCACAACTCAAAGCAACTCCTAAAACGCCTCACTGATGAAACTATTAATGAAAGGATTGAATTAAAGCTAACCTTAGTTAGCAAACATTAATAAACATCGAAAACTGGAATGTTAATCAGAAAAGATACTTCTTCCAATCATTCGTACGCCTTTAAAGTGATCATAACTCAAAGTAACTCCTAAAATGTCTCGCATTTCAGAGCAAAACCTGGTGTTATATTCGAAATCCTACTATCGCGATGCTCGCACCGTCGTCTGGAAACCCGAAACAGGCACGAGCAGACATCCTGTTGTCCGCTTGTGAACAAAAAAAAATGTTCTATACCCTTGTTCGCGCCTCGCAAACGTTTCATCCAACAAACAGAGCGAATCGAATTCGTAGCGCGTCCATGTCACAGGGCCTGCGCCGTCCGCCCCGCGGATCGGTTCCATCCATTAGGGGCTTATGTCAGCCGACAATGGGGATTAACCTTCGGGAGAATGCAACGAGAAAGCGGCAACGGCTACCATGACAGCGATCGTACCGGGTGTCGTTTTTAAGCCGCTTCCGGGCGACGGCTTGTTTACGGTTCCTATGAGAAACTTTGGTTCGACGGTTGCTTCAAGAAAATTGTAGCCAGCTGAAGCAGATTCTATTGGTGGTCGAGCATATTCGAGCACATTTTTGCAACTGTATATGTGCAAAATAAAATAGATTACAAAGTCTACAGAACATATGTACCTAGGTACAGACAATCACAAAAGTATTTGCAAATATAGAAACTGCATGTACAAAACGTAATTCGTGATTTTCAGGAATTAAGATTAAATTTTAAGTGTCATTTTAATGCCCTGAAATGTTTAGAATGTATCACATCAGGTGAGCATGAAGTCCCATCTTTGTTTTGCTAACTGCAAGGATGAAATTATAAGAGGATAACTTTTAAATGGACTTCCGTCAAGGTTCTCAATGCTCTCTGGCTGGTCTCCCATGGAGAGCAAAGGACAAACACCGCGAGGAATCTTGGGTACCACGACCTCTGTTCGATACCCATAAAGTGAAACGCACAGTTGCGGCTTGGTGCAGGATAGCTTGTTCACTAGTTAGGTTGAGTTAATTATAACCGATGGTTATCAACCGGTTAACTCCAACGCGCCTCACTTTGCCTTGCAGCTTCTACACTTCCCCCCTGGCCATATAAGTCTCGTCTCCCTGTGATTGTCACTTTGACGAGTCTCCTCGCGTACCTGTCACCTTCTAGCCATGCTCCACGATCGAAATGCTAATCTCTTGAATTCTGTAATTCGTAAGGTCTCGCTCACACCTCAGGCAAAGTGTGGGACATCCAAGCAAAGTATCTTGCATCGATACACACTGCATTGTATAGCTTCTCTTTTTCTTTAAATGCTTTGCACTTCTTTCAAGTACACGGCTTAACCTAGTTTGAACCATTAATTCTTTTAAATACTCTACAGAATAGTAGCCAAAAAATTACACAGGCTCCAACTAAGGATCTATTATAAGGACAAATTCTTTCTGCAGACTACCAAGTTCTGTTTATGAATAAACCCGATCAAATTGTCAATACTTTTCCAGGTATTACCTATAACTTAACGGTGTTACACCGAACAAAGTCCCGACGAAGGCGTATCTGGGTTAGTCAACCCTAAAGATGAACAAATGTCGTTGACGTAAGCTGATCCATTCGGGAATTAAGGTGTACCGATCGACGTATAAATCAACCCCCTCCGCAACGTGCTAAATAACGCGACGTAAGCCCTTTGCGGACGTCGAGGTGGGCACGCAGAAAGGATGGCGGATCGGAATCGTACGAAAAGTTGCTTTACCTAGCGAAGCACGGCATCGAAGTTAACGGTCGAAGCGTTTCTCGAGAAATCAATCGGAGAATGGCCTCGTTAATCTGCCGGGGTGGTTTCTGGATGCTCGGTTGCTCTTACATCACGTAATAGTATCGGGCCATAGCCCCATTGGCCTTAACCCCCACAAACCCCCTCCCGTGGCAACTCTTCGGTCCGAACCACCCTCTCGCTATCCCCCTCTCTCTCTGGCTTGGCCTCTCCGCCGTTTCCCAGCTAAGTCTGCGAGTGACTGAGTGGTTATTTAGGTAAGAGCCAGTCTCCCCGTGCAGAAGCTCCCAACCCCCCCCCCTACCCCTCTCACCCCCTCGCTTAAGTAATGGTCCCGCAACATATTGTGCAAAGAAAAACTCGCTCGCTTATTTACGCTGTCTCGCTCTTCGCGAAGGGAGAGCAAGAGGGATGAGTTTCTTCCGAATTGTTGGAGACTCCATTGAATGGGAAAAAAGCGCCGATAGAGAAGAATCCGATGACTGGTACCTGATCGAAAGAGATCGAACCTAAGTGATTATGTTAAAAATCGTCTATTCCCTCCTACCTTCAACCTACCATCAAATCTTCAAGTGGGGTTTAAGTTCAACCCTAAAACATCTCTAATTAATGAAAGAAACATTAAACTGCAAGTGTGTAACAAGGCCGCGTTATTATCATTAGTATTATTATCATGGGACCAGGGAGATCAACTCAAGGTGTATAATTGTCCACCTTCGTCCCAAAAAATGTTCACACGCTAAAGTTCCAACCGATTCGCTACTCATTCTGCGTTCAGTCATGAGATACTTGGAGCTGAACCACAAAAGGTACCCCATGGACCAATTAATGGACGAAAGATCGAACAGTTAGCGTCATCAGATGCCGATTTGCATCCTAATACGTTGCAACCCCCGGTGGCCAAAATTGACGCAACAAAAATAGCATCGCGGGACCAAGAAGGGAGGCTCTGTCATACGTGCTGCTCCTGCTAATGCCTGGCTATCCGTACAAATAGCTGCTTCTCGGCCGGCATAATTACGGATTAGATGAACGAAAGATAGCTCTTAACTGTTCGGCGTTAGGGGTGGCTCTAGATCGCGGGATGACCGCCGCCACCATGGGCAGGGATCAATCGACGTGTGCACGCGATTCTGCACGCACACGCGTGTCAGTTGGTACTCGCCTGGCGAACGATACCTTCTCCGGTGCTACCCTGTTATGGACACGTGCCGAAACGCCGAGGCACGTGCGAGTCTCTGCCGAAAATCGATATTCCTCCGAGTCCCTTACAATCCTGGCCACCTCGTATATTATTTTAACATGCTTTAAGCTTTTAACCCCCCCGCCATCCGCCAATCTTCGAGCGCACAAATTTGTCTATCGTCCAGCCAAAGTTCCCATGACGCGTAATCGCTTAATGATTATGGCTGCGCTGACGATTTCAACAAAGTTAGGGTTGGTTCTGCTGCATAAATATCTTTTGGTGGTCGCATACTTTTATAATTCCATACAAAGAACTGAAGAGACGAAACTGAAGAGGTTACCACAGAGATTAAAGAGACACACTACAAAGTCATTTCTCAAATTCTTCACATTTGTAATTTAAAACGATCTATTCGTTCGAGTGTTTCCTTCTGTTAATAAAAGCAAGAGCAATTAAGCTGGACTCTATTTGTTCTCACGTTTCTTGTTACAACCAAAAACTAGACAACCAGGTTTTTCACTGGTGATGGTTCAATTAATTTTTTAAGCGGAATGTACAAACAGGACGAGCAACAATGGAGCCACTTCAGCAATAAACAAAACCAGGCAGCTCGATGGAACAGTCAGTGGCGACGCACGGGAGGACGGTAGGGTAGAGAGATGATCTGATTACGACCGCATCATGGGAAAGTCAACTCGCAAACCGAGGGTAGAAACTCGATTCATCCTATCGTATCCTATTGTGCGAGCACTGTCACCGATGCGTATAATTCGAAGGGATCCAGCGTGCGTCCGCACGCTTCGGCATTAATTTTGAGCACAAAAAGGTGGCTGCACAACCGAACCCGGCGCGCATCGTTCGTTTCCCATCGCGTTGGTCCGCACACGCGATCGAAATCTGAACCTGAACACCATTAGTATCTCCGGGAAACCTCGACTACCGATTATGGAACCAGCTGTGACTCTGGCAACAAGGATGGGATGATATGTATTGCATTATGTTTCAAACGGTTAGAATAGTTGTGAGCACAGAATAAGCCCTAGATTTCTGGATACTAGTAATTATTCATCTACCTGCTGGTCCACTGATCTGGTTGCCCACTTGATTAGAATTGCTTATAACTGATAAACAAAGCGTCAAGGCAATATTGTTATTCTTCATTTTCGTCTTAGAATGTTGCAAATAGTTACCCCTTCAATTTCCTCCCACCTTCCTCCAAACACCCTATAGAAACGGACTCAAGTACTTGCGAAAAAGATAGTTAGTAAATCCCTCCTAGTGATGAGGGTTGCAAGGTCGCCACAACCCCATCGAAAGGACACATCGACGTTAGGTAGGTATGTGACAAGTGAAACGACCAAAAAGATAGTCATCAAGCGTGGATACGTTACAAACTTGATCTCATCGCTGTAACGTGAAATCGATAAAGATCATAGAGAGGGTCAGCCTGGATAAGGGAGATCATCGGTTGGCAAAGAATCTCGGAAACGCGTACAGCAGCAATGTGTCGTTCTCTGTCCAGGAGACGAGCGAAAGTAAACGGGAATCGGATACGTGAGAAGGTCGAAGGAAACGGGAAACGGCCCCGCGACAGGAAGAAACCACGAAGAAAAGACGGGCCACAATGGGCCGTTTATCAAAAGTCGTGATACCGAGCCGGCCGCACCTTTCCAGCGGCCGCGGTCCATCAATAAAACCAAGTGATTTAGCGAGTCCCCGGCGAGCGAACGGCGGGAAAAGCAAGGTGGTGGAGCACGAATTTCCAAGATAAAGGGGTCAACAATGGCCGGTAACCAATGGTTGGTATTCGGCCAGTGTCGAAACGCCGCCTTCCAATCACTCGCCGATAACAATGCCCTCAGTCTGGTTTATAAATCCGTGCATTGTTGCCAACTTAAAAGCCCTCACGACAAGAGAGAAAGAGAGAGTGAGAAGGACAGGGGGGGGGGCGAAGGGAACAGGCGTCGGAAAGGGGAGGTGGTGGTGGAGAGGGAGGGACGGAGAACGGGCTAAGACTAGGGGGAGAGAATCTACTCAAGATCTCGGTCGTTGAAAGCACCGTCGGAAAGGTAGGAGAGAAGAAAGTGAAAGAGAGAGACAGAGACAGAGAGAGAGAGGAGATGAAAACGATGGAAAAGAGGGACGAAGGCGGGGAGCGTGAGTGTTTAAAGAGTGGGAGCGAGAAGATGGTGGCAGAGCTTGAGAGCCGTGTAAAAGCATTGAGAGCACTTTAATGAATACGATTAGGGGCGTTAACTGTGAAGGATTGCCAAGCCGAAGAAAGCACCGCGCCAGGAAAAGCTCTTTTCCGGCGCCTTCGACCAAGCCCGGCCTGGGCCCTCGTCGTCGTTCTCGTTGCAGCGACCTCCAGGAAATTTTTGGTCGCGTATGTGCTGCGATCGCTCGCTCGATTCAATTTTGATACACCCAGCTTCCGTCCCCGTTAAATCCCGCCCGTATTCCCCGATAATTCCCTGCAGCTCGTTTATGAGCTACGATAGGGGCAGAAATACCCGACTGTCGTGACCAAACGTCTACATGTTAGGGATGCTAATTCGAACTGATTGTCTGATGTATAGTGGAACAGCTTCGAGATGATCGACAATCTTAATAGATGTACTAATCACGCTAGAATTACTAAGGAGGTCAAAATGACCCAATTTATAATTTTTCATAGAAACAAGGTAAACTTACCGTGGTGCCTACGCATTCGAAAGTTTATTCTAATTTTTATTGTGATCGCTGAAATTTGTTTATTACTGCTTATATTATGTTTATTATTGCTTATCCTTTGTCTCCAATAAGTATACCCTAAGTCGTTAATTCTAGCGTTAATTCGAAATCCAATTGTCTTTCTTAACCCTTTGAGTACTGAACACCTTAGGTCGAAATGCTTTGCGGGGATAGCATTGAAAGGGTTAATAGCAGTTTTAAATTTTTTTGCAATTCACTCTGTTCATTGGTAATGCCAATCGAGAAAAAGTGAAACATAACTGATGGACTGACCATTTTAATCATTTTATTCATTCAGATATCTCATAGATAACTGGATAATATTTTGCATGGCATCTCGTAAATCAACAGCTTCCAGGGAAGATGTTCACGCAGGGTTTTCGCTTGGATTTATCAGATTTATAATGGTGTCTTCATTCAGTAAGACTTCTTTCGGCTGGCGAGCCGCGGACCAATTAAGTTTCGACGTTATTTAAATGAACCCTTGCATCAGTTTCAGCGCATCCAGCGTTTAGGTCGTTTACTCTGTTGCATGCCGGGAAACGTTAGCCCCGGGACAGGCGTATCTCCGGCAGATGCACTTATCTGCTCAGCTGAATACGATGTCGCGTTTATCAGCATGCGAACGACAAAACCCACTTCCTATGCACATTCTTGTTTCTTTCTTGTCGGTTCAGCCTCCCGGGAATAATCTGCCTCATTAGCGAACCGATAGAAGCTGCCTGCCTACGCGGGCCGAATCATGGGACGATGGAAAAGCTGGCCACGTGTGTGCTCGCCAACTTAACCATAACAAACCGATGCCTTTCGTCGCTTCGGTTAACAGCAATATTGTTTGTTAAGCTGTTGAACGCCTGTTCTCGATGCTAGATGTACAATAGCAGACAAAAGTTTAAGACGAAAGGACAATGTAGAACATAGTTTTATAGTATAAATATTGTTTATCTATTTATTCATTAATATAGAATACAAATCTCATTTATACTGTTACTTCTCATCAATTAATGAGACGACCCTCTTTACTCGAAAATCCCAATGGGCGAGTTTTGAGTGGCTCTTGTGGATTATGCGAGTAAGTAATTTTTAATGTCATTCAACATTCGTTTCATACATTTGAAAAGTGACTGAAGTTTTGATTTTCCATTACCCGTGACAAACAAGTTTTCCTGTGCCTCACGAGGTAAGCATTATAACACATGTCGATACGGTCCTGAGTTCGCCTGTGCGCGGCCGGTCCAACGGACGGCGCTGTAGGAGGATTGGCTAATTTGGGCAAATGGAAAATATTTAATTTTTAATACTCTGTCGCCCTGTCATAAAAAAAGATCACACAAAAGCTTGCATTCAAAGCGTGAAAAATCGCTAAAACTTTGAAATTCGTTATCAGCCCTCTTAAAAGATATGTTGCCACCAAGAAAATTGCTCCACGCAGGACAACAGCATGCTCTGTACACGCCTAAAGTTTTATTGAAATCAGAATTTCAGAAGTAGATGAATTTCCTTATAATACAATGTACGAATACTTTGTGGATCCACTGTATGTGTTTCATAATAAATCTATTCTCGCCTTCGCAGATAGTGCACGCAATGCACACCCGGTACATGAAGCGCGAGCGCAATAATCGTACGCTCTTCGATCTCGAGACTGATCGAGGCAACGGGCCGTATTACTTGCGGCCCTCCTGTCCAACTCCATTTCCGGTGGCGACCGATGCGCCCGCTCCGACAGAGAGAATCGCTCCAACCATCATCGTGCACACAGCCAGGCGACAGTACACGCGCATAGCCACACGAACACGCGTTCGTCTAGGTGGTCGTCGCATAGGTACGTGTGAACGACGTGATGCTGGGTGCCTGCCACTCGACTCAACCGCTCTAGCTGACTCCACGCAATTATAGATCCCTAATTATGAGCCCGCATGCCCTGCGCACACCTATTCCTCTCCCGTTTCCACCTCCTCGTTCAGCCACCCCTTCTGCAACCCTAACCTCTCCGCCACCTCTCTCTTCCCGCGCTACTATTGCTACCCGTATATCTCAACGCGTGGGATCCAAATACGCTCAAGCGACCGAAAAAGAAAAAAAAAAAAGGAAATGCAATACATAAATATTAAGACACTAGATTAAGGACTGTTTGTATAATAAAAGGTTTATAAGGTTAGTAGAGAATAGTCAAGTTAAACATGTAAAAATTTTAAAGATTTATAAGACTGTTAAATTAGTAAGGTAATATAGATTGCTAGGATAAGGAACTGTTGTTTAAAAATTGTTAACACGTTGAATGCCACGGGGGTCACCGGTGACCGGCGCTCAACTTGACGGTGGCGCCATGGGGGACACCGGTGACCGACGCTCAACTTGACGGTGGCGCCATGGGGGTCACCGATGACCGGCGCGCTCAAATTCATAGAAATACATAATTTAGAAAAATGTCAATATTTATGAATTTTTCATTACTACCATCGTTAATCCCATGGTGTGAAGAGTTTAATGCACTATAAAACATCAAAAAATTGTTACACACTGTAACCTATTTGTTGTAGGTAATATCTCAGCAGTATATGTATCGTATAATAGGAAATTCATCGTGGCGCCACGGGCAAACCCTATAAAATTGGCGTGGCATTCAACGTGTTAAGGACTATTTGTATAATAAAAGGTTTATAAGATTGGTAGAGAACAATCAAGTTAAGCGTGCGAAAATTTTAAAGATTTATAAAACTGTTCCTAGGATAAGGAACTGTTGTTTAAAAATTGTTAATGATTGTAAGGCTTGTTGAAACGGTCCGTTACGGGCCATACACCCAAATAAAGTTAACCAAACCAAACCGTATATCTCGATCCCTAATGCTCTCCTCTATCGGCTGCTCCGTTGCACGAGCCGTTTCTCCTACCTCCTGCTAGCGCCACGGCTCGTGTTTTTCGATTCCGTTCCACGCGGAGGAGAACCTTCCCCCTCCGACTGTGGTTCCGGCCATCGTCGGTCCTCCTCGGCGTCTGTCTCCCTCCTGGCGAGGGGCAGGGAGGCCCTCCCTCTTCCCCGTCTCACTTCAGTTCGGTTAATTAACTCCCACCTCATTAACGGGCACAACCGAGCAGCATTCTCTCATCTGCGGCGAGTAAGCAATCCATCGCGCAGCCCCGCGCCCCGTCGTGCCACCCCACACCCCCTCCTCCTGCCATCCAGTACCACGTGTTATTAATAATTGTTTTTGACCAAGTCTCTGATGGCCAATCTTGCGTTCGGTATTATGCAGGATCCCTTTGCCACGGGTAAGGGGTCGCATGATCCATAAACGAGGCTGGGTGTGTGCGTGAGCGTGTACACGGGAGGGGAGCAGCGTGCCAGTGTACGAGCACTCTTACGGAGAATCTAATTAAAGTTTGATCTTATTACGTCGAAATATAATGATATCTGGTTTATAACGCGTTTAGTAATTTTATGCGGGGAGGGATACGCCGAGCTAATTAAGCGCGTGCACTTAAGCCGCATGCGCGCTCGCAGATGTACGTATACGTGTGTGTGTGTGTGTGTGTTTGTGTGTGTGTATACCACTTCACTTCGTTCGCCTTTTATCTTTCTTTTTTTTTGTCGTGGCGTTTTCCTTCTTTTTCCTTGTTCTTTCGCGTCTCTCTTTTTCAAGCCACGCTGCGAGACGTCGACTGCGCTCCTGCTTTCTTTGCCCAGGCACGATGATATATTATTGGACGCGCTTATGGTCGCCCTGTGTCGTTCCCGTCTTATTTCATTTCATTTAGATACGCATTCTAATTAAGCTCGCCTTGAAGGCGCGCGCCGCCTCGTTCTGTCGAACAATAAACGAGCATCTTCTGGTCTACCGTCAAATTTGACGATCCTGATGAATACTTGAACAAACGTGACACCAATTAACGAACAATTTCGTTTCTCAAGCGATCCATACGAAATTGACTTTTGATAAAGAAATGGATCTTCCATCTCTGGTATAATCTTTGTTTGACTTCTTGTTTCTACTAGGAAATAATCCAAAATTCGAACAATTTGTTTAAAAAAAAATTAAGTAACCGAAAATTTGAACAATTTGTTCATAAAAAATTGTTACTGCATCTAGCGTCAATTTTGATGATCCTGATAAAAACTTGACCATCACAAGTGACTACCGATTAACGAACAACGTTGCTCAAACGATCCATACGAAATTGACTTTTGATAAAGAAAAGGATCTTCCATCTTTGGTATAATCTTTGTTCGACTTCTTGTTTCTGCTAGAAAACAATCGAAAGCTTGAACAATTTGTTCATAAACAATTGTTACTGCATCAGCTGCAATCACGCTTGCGAGCAACAAAGAAGAAGAAGCAAAGGCATCCTCGACAGATGCAAGTTCCAGCAGAAAGCTTTGATCGACGGTCTAGACAGCTTAATTGACAAATCAAAGAATCGACCGGGCGGCTAAATTTTTCCAAGAAATCATAAATTCTTACGGGGCCACGAATAAGACTTCCCCCGAATAAGCGATCACTGGCATCCTATAATTTACTCCGTCTCGTCTGAATCGATCTTCCGTTCGATTAATAAACCTACGAAGACATTCACCGATGGCATACCGGTATTTCAGTCCGCGAAACTGTATATCCGATTGAATGTTGGTTAAATTATAAAACGTTCACGCAAGACGTCGAAGCCTTTAACGAGGATACTTGTATAATTTCAACCGCGTTGAGTTTCCACGACACGCGAATATTAATGGAGCTGAGGTATCGAAGCGTGGGTGGTCGAGGGGGGACGACATCGACGTGAAATTCGAAAAAGGAAGTCCCAAGGAAATAAGACGTTCGCGAGGCGCTCGGAAAATGAACGGATTTAAATCGTGGCGAGTTAGAAGCCGGCAAGTGCGCCGTTGCTACCGGTTTAACGTGTTCCCTATGACATTTAACATCGCCTTAAATATTTACTTCGCGCTACCACCACACATTTTTTACGTCGGTTTGCGTCATTAACGAGGAATAACCTCGTTTGTGAGGCAGCCAACTTGATAGTCTTTTGACGATAGCGCAGCTTCTCTCTCTCTCTCACCCCCTGGCGGATATTACGGAAATATCCACGGTTTCAAGATGGCGGCGCGGGACGGTGGTCTCGCGTGCATCTTTACGAACGACGGCGAATGACCCCAGTTAGGGCTGGCAAGAAGCTCCACGGTCGAAAATGGGTGAAAAATAGGCGGGTGCTTTAGGAAAATTACTTAGACCCAATTAAAACGAGTTTACCTTGGAGCCAACAGTGGCATTCGCACAGCCTCTACGCGTATCAAAGCGGTGGGGGTTGGAGGGGTGGCGAAGACCAGGATAAGGACGAGGGAAAGAGATAGAGTGAGAGGGAGGGGGATGGAGAAGGATGACGAGAGTTCAGTTTCTCCCTGCTAAGAGGGTTTGCTTGTATCCCTCGAGATGCGCATACGTCATCCGATTAAAATTAGTAATTAGCTAATTAACTTAAGCACGCAGCACTCCCGGCTAAGTAAGTTGACCGGCTGATTATGATGCATCACTTCCGAGTTCGAATCTGCGCGCGCGTTCGCGGGTATTACTTGGAGGATCGCGTGGGGAAGAATAAAGAACGTGGAGCGAGGCGGAGAGCGGGGTTAGGGGGGTAAGGAGGACGGATGTAAGAAAATGCGAAAAAGTAACCGCAGAAGGGGGGTACAGCGTTCCAGCCGGACGTCCCGAGAATTGTTCCCAGCGATTTATTTCTCGAGTTACCAACGGCACGCTTATCGCGCGGTTGCCTCGGCGCTCTCTTAAAAGCAAAGTTACCGTTCCCTCCGTCGAACGAGGCTGTAACAGGTACCAGAGATTCATTCGTGTAATCGTTCCCACCAACAAGGTGTCGCGCCGCGATTCCGTTTCAAGTTCGAAGCTAACGAAGGGTATAAGATCGAATCAAAGTCGATGGGTAGACCTCTTCGATGAAATTTTCAGATTAAAGACACCCTAGCTGTTCCTCAAACCGAATCTCTAGACTATGAATAGGACTATGTCTGTAAAAGTAATTTTAGGCTACGTTTCTAACATTAACACTAGATTTACGGACACTTCTTGCATGTCTACTTCTAATATTCATATATTAAGGTGAACATCAGAAAGAATTTGAAAGGGGAATAGAATTGGGTATATTTATATCGCTCCATCGATAGGAGTTAGCAAAAATTATGACTGCATTAAATTTGCTATATTTATCGAGAATTAATTTTGAACCCTATCAGGATCACGATAAACATACGCAGTACTCAAAACGTTAAGGACGAAAATATTCTTGAAGTTACTTAACCCTTTGCGCTCGAAAGGTGACTCTCGGTCTTCGAAAAACTTCCAATACACAACGTCGAAGTTAAAAATTGCCAACATTAACTTGGACTGAAGTTTATTTAGTTCAAATAAACAATAACCTAAACCTATCCTGAACCTTTTTTTTTCTTTCCTGAACCTAAACCTAACCTGAACCTAACCTATAGCTTTTAAATGTGAAATATTTGTGAAAGCGTGTCATTTGATCACAATTGAGAATCGCCTCCCGAGTGCAAAGGGTTAATGGCTGATTCTTAGAAAGGTAATCTTGAAATAAATATGCCCAGCAGTCTGCCAGTCGGACGTCATGGTTGCGTATCGGATTCCGCGTATCTCGGCCCGCAAATTCTACTTTCGCCGTACGGTTCACGCGGAGGCCGGTGACGTGAGTGGAAAATTGATATATGCACGGAGTGATATCTGGTGGAAAAGTGTACGGTATCGTGGTATCCGAAGTAGCGCGAGCGAAGGGACGCGCGTCGTCGGGAGTGATTCAGAAGTGCTTTCCCGTGTTCCTTAACTAACCGTTCGTCGGTCCTGCGGACGCGTCGCGTCGCGACGACCGTACTCGCCCCAAGTAGGATCGCAACAAGGACCAGGCTAAAGGTCCTTCCCCTCTCCTCACCCGCCCTTGTACTCTCCTCCTCCTCCTCTTGCACAATCCCTATTTCGATACTTTCGCCTCTCCCAGAGGTTATTCGAGCTTTGCGAATCCTCTTCGCCGTCCTTTCACGTTATCCTGTTTCTGGTCATTCCGTTCATGAGTAATCGTGAATTAATCACTGAAAGCAAGGTTGGTTGGTGTTCAGATTATGTTCTGGTTAGGTTCGGGTTAGGTTCGGGTTGGTGGATGAACAAATGGCAAAATTAGTGTTCATTACATCCTGTAACTGTAAAAAAAGACTTCTATACATATGTCTAGAACTGGGCATGCGGTTGCCTGAAATAAGGGGCACCCGAATCTGGTCTCACGTTGGACATTTATGGGACTTATTTACACCAGAGTTGGAGCCTCAATGTTTCGAGTACCAAAAATTCAAATCTATCTGTGTGTCTAGATACCAACCAGTCAACCAATTATCATTTTTAACTATAACGATGCAAAAGATGTATCAAAGATCAGGAAATTGATATTTATCGAAAGTAGTAGCGAAGACTTAATTCAAAGAGGACGTTGTATCGTCTGCATAGCGAATTTGGTTAATCTCTAACCGTTTGAAAAACTTGAATAAAGCGCAGAGAATTTTTGAGAATTTCTTTTACTATACTTCTCGAACAGACACCATTAACTCGTTAATCTACTTTCCAGACCTTTCGAGATGATCACAAGAGCAAGGATCCTTAGAGACGGATTCGCGATTTCGTTCCTTAAGTGACAGTAATGTGGCCAGGATCGTGGCCATTGGGAAGCCCGGGAAGCAATGTATCATCGTTAAAGGATTGTAAAAGATGCGTCGTCGCCTCTTCTACCCCTGGACTCTGCTTCACCGTTCTATCACTCCTATCGGTCAGATAAACATTTATTTTCTAAACCAAGAATTGCACCTGACACCTAGCAACTTATCATAGTTAATACCCCATGATTACTTCTTATTTTGATTAATCAAACTTTAACAAAAGTGGTTTACTATGATGAAATTCCAATCATGGATGAAGACGTATAACAAACGGATTCAAGGTAATTTCAGAATGTCTTAAAAAATCCAAATAACAACAAAAGTATACAAAGCAATTCCAACAGGTTTCCAGAGGCCTCCAAAATAATATAATCATAGTTTAATATGATAAAATATTAATAATACTTGATGAAGTTTGAACAGACTGTTTGGTAATAATAAATATTAATAAATACTATTATTTTTCAGATCTACTATGATCAGCTGAATTCTTTTTTTTGAACACATTCGCGTAACGAGGTTCTGAGTAAAAGCTGCAGCCAGGATTCTCGATCGAAATGGTAGCTGTCTCACGTAATGGGACCCGTATATGTAATTTGCCGCAGGACTAGCGGCTGTATCTCGATTAGAATTTCTTTGAACCCTCATACACAATATACGCCTCCTCTTCCCCTCCCTCTGCGTCTTTCAGTTGAAATTCTCTGATGCGGGCTCCCCATGCCGCCGTCCCAGATTCGGTTTAACAAACTATTAACATTAAATCTAGCCAAACTGTTGAACGGAGCCCACATTTCGAAACCATCGGAAAAATTCCATGACCCGTAGCCTACTAACGAGTCCGATACTTCTCCATTTCCCCTCGTTAACAGCGCCCGCCAGCAAAGCATCGAATGGTCGTGCGAAAAACGAGCAATGAATGAATCATAGTTTCTAGGGTCCATCAACTGAATGATCCAGAACGATCGCCAGATCTTAAAACGGATCTTATGATAATTCTTCTACACTGACTCACTATATTATAACACCCTTTTACTAATTTGAACCTAACTTAGAAAGGCTGAAGAAAACGATAACTTTAATCATGAAGTTCGTATCAAATAGACTACACTATATCTGAGAACTACACTTTATACGTTTCCATTATACGAAAGAGACCAGTCTTATTGATGAGACTAATTAGCAAGTAGCAAGTCCCAGATGAAACTCATTTTCCTTTCTCCCTCTTTTATCAGACAGCCATACCCTAACTTTTGTGGACCTTTAATGCCCAACACCGCGACTGTTTTTACAGGATTGTTCATTTTCACGATCATGGAACTGGTTACGAACTTCAAACTCCGTTCGATTGGTCGGTTGGTATTATAGCTGGCTGTAATTAGTGTACGAAACCGAGGGGTGGCAAAGGGGTGGCGCAGGGATGGTAGCATACGTGTAATGCTCACGTTAATTACCTGACATGTTTAGCATGCATTACATCCACGTATACGAGGTAGTGGCACCGACCCATCCAGCCTGTCTACCTGCTCGCCTGTTACGCTCTGCCTACGGACTACCATGTGTTCGCAGCGGATCCACGCGCGCTAGGTAATGAGCGAAACGAGGAAATTTTCGGTAAGTTGCCGGCACGAACTCGAAATTGGAAGGAGCCCACCAGCTATTATTAGGCGTGCGTTAAAACCAGGTAATAAGCCCAGCATGACAAAATGCTTCGCCAATGTATATTAGGTGCACAAGTTTACAAGTCGTTTGCATTGTCAGTATAATATATGTGGTGATGTATTTTTTATCAACCACACTGCATTAGCCAGTACAGCCGAAAGAGTCGAATTTGACGATAGTGCTTCTTATTTCTGTTTCACCTCCTACAGTTCAGGGATAGCTTAAGCCGACAACTAACTCAGTTACCCAAAGCTTATGCACTTTCCTTAATACTTAGCTAACCGAACGGGGAAATCTGCCATTCTTTCCTCTGCCATTGATTCTATTTACTTTTTTTATTAGTTAGTTTTGTGCTAGTGTTAAATTTATTAAAAATTGTACTTTGGAGGAGCAGAAAATGCATTTGAGGAACTGTGAACTACATTAGTTCAAGACTGACTAATAATAAAAGTAAATAGAATCAATGGCAGATGAAAGAATGGGAGACCTACCCATTTGGTTGGTTAAGTGTTAATAATTGGTAGCATGATAACCAGAACGTTATTAAAGGACTATCATTCTAGCCATCTAGATCTGTCTCTATCTCTTTTCCCGTTTCTTCCCCCTCTCCCCCCTACAATATCCTTCTATTCCTCCTTATTACCAGAGCAACGGCAATCTAACGCATTGTCCGTGCACTCTAGTTAAGGAACAATCGCGACTCGACGACGTCCCGAGTAATTATTCGACCGATTCCGATAAATTATCATCCCCGTTCGTTGTTCGGGCCTCGACGCCGCGGCTATCACCGGCGGAGCCAGAAAGTTCCGTCGTTACAAACTTTCGTCCGTCTCTACGCTCATCCGGCCCGTGGCGGAGAGATTTAACGAGCGAACAGATGTGTCTGCAGTCGATCCAATCGAGCGCGGGGATCACCTGCGATCCTATTGAATTCTTTTATGAACGGGGTCGTCGATGGAACTTCGTTTTCACGTCGATCGTGTGCGGTCGCAATCTAATCGGACATTAATCCAATGTGTCAGAATTTTTCTACAGTTTTCATCAATGCCGCTTCCTATTCGTTAATAGTCCCAAATTCATTTTTAATAAACTGCTTACGAAGTCGTTAACTCTTTAATCGTAACAGCTTCTGATATATCTTTCTGAAATTAATCATCAAAGGTGTGCAACTGCCCGAAATTACCTGTGCTGGAGCAGTCTTGGATCGGGTCGGATTGGAACTTGAAAATTTTAAGTACCAGAAGTCAAAGCTGAGTACCCGAAACTAAATTAGGTACCTAAAAGTTTCAGGTACCGATATTTTTGAGCACTCGAAATTGAACTCAGGTGCCTAAATATTTTCAGGCACCCAGGCTAAAATCAGGTACTCGAATGTTTCAGGTACTCGAAATTGAAATCAGGCACCGATAAATTTCAGGCACTCTAAATTAAAATCGAGTACCTAAATGTTTTTAGGTACCCGAATTAAAATCAGGTACCAAAAAGTTTCAAGTACCTAGAACTGATAATTGTTGATTATCAATACTTAATTACAATTTATAGATATAATTCCACCACAAGTGATTTTTCAGATAGACGTTACAATGAGATAACTTCGCGGTCGTTATTACAAACGAATCGATGGAACCTATTACCCAATAGGAACGCCAGTGGCAAACGACTAGCGTTGCTTTATGATTAACGAGAATCGCATCGACGGAAGCGCGGAGCGCACAATGTCCCATAAAAATTTCACCGAGGTTCGTTTCAACCGCCAGCCCACCAATCAGGAGGAGAACCACGTCCGCGACCAAAAGAACGATTAATGCTGTGCGAAAGGTAAATGGACGGTGAAGAGTATTCCATGGTGGTCGGCACCGGGCGGCTGTTACGATCGGCTATCCGAAATAATGCATAGAGCGTAGAGTGCACGTAACGGAATAACAATTTCCTACTGCATTAATTAGAGGTTGACGAGGCGTGAAATCGAGGTTTACGAAGCGTCAACTAGTTTTACACATCGCGACGGAATAATAACGTCGCGGCGCGATTAGAATCCCGAACGCGTTATAGTACCTGGGCCAAAACGCGACCGCGACCTCTGCTGGATCGCTGAAAACCAACGGATCATGGAGGCCGAACGGTGGAAAGAGGGAGGGGGAGGAGCTAGAGTGTAGCGGTGGCCTGTAATGATTAACGACGAACGTTAATGTCCGAAATTCGATCGCCACGCAGCAATTATTGTCGTCGACGCGTGCAGGAGACGAGGGTGAGGAGGATGAGGAGGAACCAGGTTGCGTTCGAACCTCCAACGTATCGAGTGCGCACGATCCACCAGAACTCGGGAAACGAACGCACGGTAAGCGAACGCTGCAGTTTTAATCCGGCATAAAGCCGAACGTCTGTTCGCGAAATTGCGGTGTTTAATTGCGATCAACCGTGTAATGACCGGCAGCGGTCAATTAACACTTTCAAGACCAGCAGCGTGTACGTGTGCGCGTACGTGTGCGAGCGCAAGGACGCGCAACGCACGTGTACGTATACGCGTGCATAGGGGGAGCCATGCTTGCACCACAGGCTTGCATACGCGTGCACAGGGGGGCGCCATGAGTGCACCACACGCTTGCATACGCGTGCACGGGGGGGCGCCATGAGTGCACCACACGCGCGTGGAACAGGTCATCGGGTATGCAGGTGTTGGACGGGTATACACGTAACGCGCGAAGTAGACGCCTGGAATTGGCGTTTTTTGTTTCCCGATATCAATTTCGGGGCGACGATGAGGGGCTTTTAATTGGGGCTGGCAATGCTGGTCGGCGACGGTGACGTTGCTGATGGCGACCGAATCGCCCATCGACAGTAATGGAACGAGATAAACGCAAGTAAATCCTGACGCGCGGAAATTTCGTTAACTTTTGTTTTTTCTTCGTTCTCGATGAATGCGGTGTATTCGAAAATGAATCCTTCGGCAAATAATAGATCTCTGCCTGTTTTGAATTAAGTTCAACAACGCACGGTATGTAGTGAGATGTTCAGGGTCGCGACCGAGTAGCAAAGTGACTTTGAAAATGTCTGGAAGTTGGGAATATGCATATTTAGAGGGTATTACATACTCTGTCAGAGTTGGGTGAAACCGTATTTCATAGGATACATGTTATACCATTATTTGACTTAAGTGCCATTATTTAAGTAACACACTTTATTATGGATAAATATAGTCATACTTAAACTATAAATAAATTTACTTTTTCAAATATTCTGATTTCTTATTTTGTGATATTACTTCATATCTTACCTTACCTTCATTATCAAAATGTATTTAAAATAGAAGATTAAAGTATATGTCATTTTTATTCAAAATGGAATACTATATAAAATAACCTTTTATCCTTAGCTACCGTAATATTTGAAATTTGTTTAAATATGAATTTATCGATATTTTCTCGGGAACTGTACAGCCGATAAAAGCTAACGATTGTGAATCGAGAAAAATATTAATATAAAAATTGTCATTTCCTACCTTGAGTACAAGATTATACCAATCGGTGAAGAACAAATACTAACGTTTGGAACTTCACTGCAATTTACTGCCATCATTTGAATTGGCAATTTTCGTTACACTGAAAATAAAATTATTATCCACGCATGACAAAATGTTACTAGCATAAACGCGGGAAAATTCAATTGAATAGTGTTTAAAGTATAATAACTTCAAATGCCTCTGTCGTTGTCAATGAAGATTGCTTTCCAAAACGATACAATATCTATGTCCACAGTGATTTTTAACCGATGATTTTGAAAGCTGTAATATGTCACTGCACACATTCTATTATAAAGTTACAACACGATCGATCGAAGAAAGCGAACCGTTAACGCTACCTCGATTCGAATTTTGACGTAGAAAAATACCACGCCGATGGCCATCCATCTAGCGGTCAAACAGTGAACTATGAGTTCAATATTCGAAGGGTAACCGCTTTTCACAAGTAACCTTACCTTTGCCCATTCAAATCCGCTGCTTATCAGTCAGGTAAACGATTCGTGTTCTAAATATAACGCGGAACGAAGAAACCAGTATTTACCATTTCTAGTAACATTTGAATAGCAAATGGAGATAATATTGAAACGGAAAAACGGGAAAACTGCGATTCACGTTTCACATTTTCATGATAAACGATCGGGTCGCAGGAGATAAATTGGTTGAAATTAAACTCTGGCAGAAACTAACAAAGGAGAAGGGTGGATAGAGAAAGGGTGACGAGAACGATAGTGGGTATGGGGATGGAGCGTAGAATGGGGAATGGGCAATGGGCAAACAGAGCGCAATTAACGTGCGACCATTAAATATGTACGCGAGTTACTGCGTCACGATACGTGTGTGCAGGCCAGTGCAAATGCATTGGCTATCGAACGCTCACACGGCACTACCGATCTCTTCTTGCATCCTGTTGGCACAGCCGCTTGATTAGCTCCGCCATATTTACATATCATTAGCTGAGTGTTTGTCCGAGTCGGAAATTCCCCCTTCGGGCATCACCCTGTTGTCCGACGGTATACGAAATAAAAGTTATTATGCCGCTCGGAATACTGTAACGGACAAAAATCACTAGTTTAACACTAGATTTACGGACACACTATTATATCCACATCCAATATATTGGATTGTCCGGAAAGTTCGTGCCGATTTTGAAAGAGGATTGAAGGGGATTTAAATTTTAGCATACATTTATTAAACTATACAGGTGCCATTTCTTTGTACAACCTTCCTCCATCTTTCAGGCAACTTGAAAACTCCATCCCTCCAGAATCTTTCAAATTTTTCTACGTGATGTTTTGTCTCGTCAAAGAAGTTGAAGTTTTTTTACATTTAGGGAATTTTGTAACGATCGAAAAAGGTACCAGCACGCTTTTGAGGCATTTTTGCCTTATCGGTAAACGAAAAGTATTAAATGCCTAAAATGCACTTTGTTTTCTTCCATATTCAAAGGCGTATAAAACTGATAAAAATTAACGTATCGTACCCAAATTTTGTTTCAAATATGCCTGAAGTATTGTCTTTTACGATATGTACAGATATTATATTGTTCTCAATCATTTTAATATATTTAGACCTGTCCTTATGCCACCTATCAAAAATCGGCACGAACATCCGGACAACCCAATACATATACATTAAAAAATAAGATATACATAATTTGAAATTGCAGAACTGAGAGGAAAACAGATTGGGGTATATTTATCGGTCCATCGATAAAAGTTAAAAGCAAAAATTGCTGGGAATAATAGTAATTGTTTTTGCAAATTTTCTCATGAAATTCGAACCGTAAATCCAGTGTTAAGAGCTACAGTAGCGGACAAAAGTTTAAGACCAAAGGGTCAATGAAAATAAATTGATTGATAAGAAATAACTGTATAAATGAAATTTGTGTTTTATACTAATCAATAAATAGTGTTCTATATTTGCATACCATAAAACTATGTTTTGCCTTATCCTGTCGTCTTAAACTTTGTCCGCTACTGTACTTCCACGCGTTAAATTTCGATGCATCCTATTCATCGAAAACTCACTTAACCCTTTGCACTCGAAAAATGACTGTCAGTCACACCAAGTGATAATTTTGCAAACTTTTAAACTCACAGGGTTCAATAGTCGTATAAATGAACTTTAGTGTATCGCTTAACTAAACCAAATAAAATTCAATATACGTGAATCTTATTAAATATTTTACACTTGAAAATCTTTGAAGTCAGTATTATTAGACGACTGCAGGTCACCTCTCGAGCGCAAATGGTTAACAGTTGGCCAACCTAATTGGGAAGATTTCCCATTTTTTCCTCGACAAAGCGCTGCCGTTGATTCCATTTACTTCTTCTACCAGTTAGTCTTGAATTAGGTGTTGAATTTATTAAAAATTGTACTTTGGAAAAGCAGAGAATGCGTTCGATGAACTGTATAAACAATACTATTTCAAGACTAACTAATATAATACAAAAATAAGCGTAGAATCGATGTTGTGTTGAAAGAAAAATGGAAGATCTCCCCATTAAGTATTAAAGATACTGTGAAAATTATCGAACGTAAATAAATTGTATACTCTAGAATCGATTACGTTTCAGTTTCACTTTATTTCATAAAAATACGAATTTCGATCTTAATCTCGTTGCCTACATTGCATAACAATTTCTTTCCTTTTTTGTCGCTTTATACAACTACTTAGGATGTATTGGACAATCTGGCGGCGGTCGACCGCGGGAGGGCAAAAAAAAAAAAAACAAAAAATGAGAAAAGAATAAATACATTAAAGAATTCGACTGCTGAATCAACGCTCAAATTTTCCAATCGCACGAATTATCTCGACGATAAACGTCACGACTAATTCTCATCGCTGTATAACGTTCGGCACAATCTAAATTGATGAAAGACATCCGCCTTATACCGCGGATCAAAATGTAGTGAATACTGCTACATTATAGTTTATCGAAGGAAATGCTTACGAATTTAATGAACGTCGCGTTAAAAAATAAAATATTAATGTTCGTGGTTCCGACGAAGCATTTACTTCGATGTAAAACGTTTCTCGAAAAAAAAAAAAAAAAAAAAAAAAAAGAACTGAAGAAAAAGGAAAAAAAGAAACGATTCTTTTTCTTACACTTCGTCCGTAAGAAACTCTATCTTAATCGTAAAATTGAGATAGCAAGTTACTTCAATAACGCATTATCTACTCCTTAACGCACACGCAACCTTAACGTTTTTAGGTTTCACGATTACGGTAACGCGTTTTGATTATCTTTCTCGTCCGCTTTGTCCCTCTCTTAATTTCAATATGGCGACATCCAAATCAGTCTATTGAGTCGTACACATTTCTCGAGCTTATCCATAAGAAATTATTGTAAAAAGTATCGTTTTTAAATTACTATTAAGGCAGTATGGTAATATGACTCGACTTACGTACACACAGGCTTCCTCTAAGCCTTTCTCTACTCTTCACAGATCGCCCAGTAAATCTGTTGGATATGTGCGTGTTTCCTACTCGTATCGGGTTTGAAGGTTGTCGATAAAAACGGAGTTTAAAGTTGTTTAAAACTCAGTAAAACGGTAAACATAAATAATTTTTTCGCCACGCGTAACAATCCATAGCGTATTCGATCAACTTCCTGAGCTAACTTCCTGAAGTGTACAACTACATAACATTATACAAATGATTCACGATCTCCGTTAATTTCTCGCCAAATTGTATCGTCGAATTGGAAAAAAATTTTAACTTGGTCCTCGCGTTTAATTAACTACTACGAAAAGATTGAAAAGAAGTCTAATGAACAACAATCAATAAATAAACGAATAGATAACAGAGTTAATAGAATTAATAATCGTGAGGCATTATTGTGTATCACTATAATGTGAGAACGCCGGTACATTAATTACCAAACGTTATCGTCATGTCGTTTTATAGTCGGCACAGTGATGCATGAGCGAATACTATTATTTCTGAAGGCAGTATAGAAAGTAGGAACTGCCTAAGAAGCTCAGTAAACGATTACGAGTAAATCTAATTATACTCGATTTCCTTTTAGGTATCCTAGGTAAGTCACAGATTCAAATGCAGTACCGAACATGTAGTACAGATTCGAATTTATCTTCTTGAAGGGTATTTATACGTCTACGTTTCCTCGAAAGTAAGGTATTTTTCACAGGGAAAGTATTCTTAATATTTATGAAACAATCAAGTTCATCGACGAAATGGGGTGTGGGGGGTGGGGGTAATCAGCAATGAGCACAATTGGCTCGTTAATACCGCGTTCTAATCTAACTAACTCTAGCAAGTGGCAGCATTGCTACAACCAGTTTCCAGCATAGCCGTCTCAAATTGTTCAAGCACTTGCATACTCTCCGGGGATACAGCGTTAATGCCCAGACGTTCCTTGTATTCGTTTCCGGATAATCGTCGTCGAGAGTACTTAATAGAGTCATTCATTGCTTGTTCCGGAGTGTCGCTGTCGCTTGCGCTGCTGCTGCTACTGCTGCTGGTTGAACGTCTGCCACCGGATAAGTCTTGTCTCTCGGAATCAGCCTTATCATCAGGAACTGAGACCTCGTTACGAAGCTCCAAGAAATTGCTTTGTGCGTTACACAGAGACGCTGAATCTTGCCGATCTCTCCGATTCTCCGACACGATCTCTGCCAGAGATCCGATGCGCCTCGTGTACGTGACGTCATCTTGAAACGTATCGGCCAATGCATTGTCGTCTTCGTCGTCGTCGGGTTCACATTCGACTCTCACATAGGTGTTGCCGCGTTTACGTTCATACGTGATAAAGTCGTTCGATCTTGTAGAGTTCAAAGAGGAATCGAGCGATTCCACGCTCTTAGCCGTGCTATTATTCTTTTGTCCCTTCTTCACAACAATTCTGCTCGACAGCCAATTATTCTGTTTCACCTCTCTTTCAGCGAAGTCGTCCTCGAAGTTGGTCGACTGCAGGGAACGATTTGTATCCTCGTCCGTGATCTCCGTAACTTCGATTTCATTCCTCTCGGAGGTGGTGCCGCTTTTGTATACTAGCTTTGCTCTAGATGGCGCTGGTATATGCGCTTCTTCCAATTTCACGTGCTCGAAGAACTTTGTGAGGGCGCCACGCTGCGACTGGACCGCAGGCTCGTTTCGTTCGCCTGACTCCAACTGGTAGCTTTTATGATACAACTGTTGCCGGACGACTGGGGAATCTTTGTTAGCTGCGCCGACGTCTCGTGGTTCTCGAGAATTATCGGTGAGGATATAGGACTTGTTATGGCCTGAGAACAATGAGTGGAGTAGACCACCGGTTCTTGGCCTGTACTTTGGACGACTACTGAACAGGGTTGTTTCCTCTGGCTCGGTTGACTTTGTGATCTGTAGCTGCTTGTCGGGTTCTGTACTATCGTAGGAAGGCAGCAGGATTTCTGTGGCTCTGGCAGATCGCAGCTGATTGACACCGAATTTGTTTCGCGGCTGTCTGGACCTGGACTTTCTACCGTTGAAAGCCGATCGTTCCAATTGATATTCGGCCGTGATGGAGAGATTCTCTGTGTCGATAATACGGTTGAGGGCGGGTACTGCGCGGTTTGTCTGCTTCTTACGGTTACGACCGACGGCATCGGGTAACTGCTTACCGACGAGCATAGAGGAATTGGCGACAGAGATTTCGGTCTGAACGCGAGAGTTGTAGCCTGATGTGGTTGGCAGTTTATAGTTGAACATTGAGGTATAATTTTGGTCTTCGGAAGACTGACTTGCCCGTCTGGTTGGCTCTGTGATCTTTTTGACGATAAGGTATGATTGGTGCTTCTCTGACTGTACACTGGTGACTGGTAGTTGATAGGCGTAGGACACCTGAGGTTCTGCCCTATCAACATAGGTGATGCTCGATCGGGGCAGCTGGTTGAGGACGATGGAGGAATAGGGCATAGAACCTTCTCTATGATCGCTGCTGATTGTTGCGGAAGCCCCGATGTCCGACTGGTTGATGGCTGATGCAGAGACGCTACTGGAGGAGATTGGGATAAGGAAAGTTGAGGAGGGTAGGTGACCGATGCCAATGGATGTGGAGAATCCCCGTTTCTTCTGAGTTGCATCAGTTTTATGAAGTCCACAAGCCGTTTTATAGATCTCTGCGTCTTCTCTTGTTTTCCTAATAATTCCTGGCGCGTGCGTTGCTGTAGCTGTCGAAAAGACAAAGAATTAAACGGTTAGTCAAACAGGTACGATGGCCGTTGTAAAATCTGAAAAAATATTGAAACTTAGGATTCACATCGATCTGCTATCTGACAATATCGGGACAAAGATGCACATGCTCTCGGAACATAATTTAACGAATTGATTTGAAATATTCTATTCACACGCTATTTTGTAAAGTTTCTCGTATACGAATTTATCTTCGATAATTAACTAAATTCACTAAAACGAAATGCATAAGCAATACAATAATTTAAATTTAAGAGATAAAGACGAAACATTGAAGCTATTTTCATTTTCTTTTTTTTTTCTCACAAAACACTGAAATTGAATTATACGTGAAGGAAGCATCGTGCATTCCGCAGTTTCACGGATTAACGAACAAAATTATTGCTGTAGACAAAAAGTGCGTTTTCATGAAACATAAGAAATAATCTAGTCGAACAAAATTAACTAATTCATATCTGTACATATGTAAACTCCACAGCAATAACACCAAAGAAAAAAAAAGAAAGAATTATACGATCAGACAAATCGATTTTTTTATGAACCGAAGAACTTTGTTCTGCTATAAAAGAATCGACAGGTCTTTAGAAAACAATAATTAAAATGAACTAGAAAAACGTAGAGATCTTGCAGGTTCTCACTGATGAAAAAACAAAAGATGGAAAATGTTTGCGTATAATATTTCATTAATAACTGAACAGCATTCCAAATAAAAAAAAAAAGATTTGTGAATTTTTTTCTACGCAGGCCACAGGACGAACCTGAAGGGACTGGCCGAGTAGTTGTGAGCGTTTTTCCAACTCGTAAACCTGCAATCTCAGATCCGAGTTTCGCTTGCGCAGCTCATATCTTTCGCTCTCTTTCTCCTCTGCAAGATATTTCGCGTTCAATACACGTTGCTTTTTTGTGCCCTATTACTGACGATCGACCAAAAAGTTCTTCTTAATTGCAAATTCTTCTGCTGTAATCGAGGAGCCGGTCTCACTCGCGACACTTCTTCCGGCAGGCTGCTCTCTCGTTTATTCTCTCTGTGTGCTTATGCTCAATAAAGTCTGCGGCAACGCTGCGATACCTCGTTGCACGTTAAATCTAGAAATTGTGGACCCCATGTTACACAATTTCCTGCTCTGCTTTCATGTAACTTGTCTGCATTATCTACAAGTACTTTTTCGTTTTATTTTTCGCGCGGAACTTCGTTTATTTTTTCATTTTTTTTTTTGCATTTCTTTTACCGTCTACATTAAAGTGTACGTTAACTTCTGGTTATCGAGTATAACCAAAAGCTCCTCTTTATTTACAGTCTTGTTTTTCTTTTTTTATTATCAACAATACATCACTATATACATGGAATGATTCTCAAATGGTGCCGCCGCGAAATGAGATAAGCGTGCCACGAACATTCATAAAAGCTAGCGTCTGCAGGAAACAAGAACTTTTTTGTCAATCACACGATCAACATTACTAGAGGTAAAAATCTTCTCAAAAACCAAGGACGATTTACCGAATTCTTCATCCTTCTTAAACGCTGGACGTCCCTCGTCTTCGTCCTCCCCCTCCTCTCCGTCGTCAATTTCCTCTTCGTCGATTAACGCGCACTTCGGGCATATTCTTGGCGGTGCCGGGGATATAGAGTGACAAGACACATGGTAATTTGATGCACAATTTTCGCATACCGTTAACGTACCTGTTAGAACATAAGATCGTCCAATTCTCATGGTTCGATGGCATACAAAACGCGCATACCGAATATCAATACGAAGCATGATCGGTTACACACCTGGATTCCTACAACTTATACAGACTGCTGAATCACTGCTGATCCTTTCGATAGTCAAGCTGGAAGGTAAACCTGGTATGTGAACCGCCTTGTTGCCAACCGATTGAACAGACTTTACAGTGGGCACAGGTAACTGAATCGGACCCGGTTCATTCTCAACCTTAACCTTACTGGGGAAAACTTTGCTTTCCGTCACGTTTCTAAGTATGTTCGGTCGCGTGGTTGACTTTTGAACCGGTATCAACGATTTCATCACCGTCCTTGACGTCGGTGGTGACGCGGACTTTGGCGGCGCAACTTTTACAGGCGGTGGCGATGGCCCGTTCATGCGAGCGGTCGTTTGACGAGTTTGCGGCACATTTCCAGATTGCAGGTACGAGTGTCGTTTTCGTTTCTGGAACACAATCAAGGTGCACGTGACATTAGAGATAACAAAAGGCTCGGCACGGTGCACGGTGAACCGAAAGTATATTCGAAATACACTCACCGTTGGCACTTCGAGGCTGGAATAAACGAACTGCGGATTGGCAGTGCTGCGACGTTTCCTCTCAGCCCTTTTGTTTTGCAATTCAGCGCACGTCGTGGTGGTAATAAGACTTAAGGCGCTCAAGAAATTAATTTTCTCGGCCAGATCGACTTTATACTCTTTCTCCGGCTCCTCCTTCTCGAACTTCTCGTTCGAGTTCTCGTCCATGGACACCTCGATGACGTCGTCCTCGCCGGAGATCGTTTCCACCGAGCTGGATCGTTCCCTGTGAACAGAACGGACCCGATAAACGATCGCTTTTACCAAACGAACGGCGGCATTATCAACTTCCACGAACTGTTCGCCGGTAACTGAAACTCACTTGGCGGGCGCTGTATCCCGCGTGGGCGACGGAACGTCCCCGTTCCTAACGATCTCCTCGTAGTCCTCTTTCGAACTCTTCTTGGTGGTGAACTCATTGCCGCCTGTCTTAAGTTTCGTTTCATTGTTGTTCGTAATATGATTATTGTTGTTCAAACCGAGGAGCGACGCGATGGAAACTTTCGCCCCGTTCGCATTCTCCGCTTTGAACGTCTCGACCTCTTTGCGCAGCCGCTGAACAACCTGCTTCTGCGTATTAAAAAGATTGGAAACTGTGAGCCGCGAGAGGGGTCGGTCAATGACGATCGTGGAAAACTTTCTTGGCAGACTGTGTGCATTGCAGATCGTTTAAATATGAATGAGCGCGCCCGTTAAGCGACAGGCGAACCGTATTTCTTGGCGAACAAAATATTTGTTCGAATATTAAAATTGTCCCACTGGGTCGATGGTGCTTGCTGTCAGCGAATTATTCAGCAGAGCAGATGAATCGTGATGCTGTTACGGATTACCCCGTCGAGGCGTACATTCTGTCAAGAAACTTTTCACTGGTCACCCCCCGTCCAACTGTTCTCTAGTTTCCTCTAAAACGAGAGAACCGGCAAAGCTAACGATACTTTGCAACCCTAACGAAACAAAACAAGGAAACCAAATAATCTTTAAAAAAAATCCACCCTTCGATTACAAACAAAAATTCGATCTAAATCCACGTTTGTCCTAACGCAAACAAATTCAGGTGTCTTTCAAACAACAACCCTTCCGTCATCTTTCCAGATTCACCCTGCAGCGGGGGATACGCGATGCTCAGGACCTGGCAGGAGGTGGCGAGCGCAACTTCCGCGAACTTTGCAGAAGCGAAACGTTTAACTCGAAACACAATGAAACAACGATCGAAGGGAATGATCCCGATGAGACACACGGGACCATGGGAAGCAACGGGAAGACCTTGGACCAGACAACGTGCCAAAGTATGCACCAAAGCACGTGAGGGAAAGAGAGGGTAGCGAAAGCGTGGAGGGAAGAGGAAAGGGAAGAAAAAACGCAGAGATTTCGTAAAGAGCTGAAAACGTTTCTGCGGGACATTTTATTGATTGAGCCCCTCCGCCCGACCCCTACTCTGCTTCCTTTTCGCCCAAGTCCCATTCTCTCTCTCTCTATCTCCCTTTTTCCCTCTCGCCTCCTCATCCTTGTCTGTCTCAGTCCTCCCTGCACCACCCTCCGCCCAACCAAACCCCCTCCCCACCCCCCCCTGTATCCCTCTGTGTATACAGCCATCTCAGTCGCTCCTCGACTCGCTCCATCTTCATCCATTTCTATCCGTTTACATATCTCCTTTGTTCCGGCGGCAGCAACAGCAATCTACCTGGATCGGTCGTTTATTGGCAACGAGGAAAAAAGAGAAGGAAAAGTGATAGCAGACAGAGTGCAGGGAGGCTGGAGGGTCTCGAAGGAGGCTGAGAAAGAGGCCGCAGTCCAAGTCGACGGGATTACCGCGAAAATGTTTAGAAAAGGATGCTTCTATGACCAAAGCGCATCCACCGGGTGCCTCTTTCGGCAAGACTTGCCCGGTTATCGATTCCTCCCGTCGATTCGCGAAAATCTGCCGGAGGAACGCGTTCCAGGCGCTTCCTATCTACGACAGCGTCCAAGAAAGGATGCTTATGGGGAAATTATGGATTTTCTTGGGTTTCGTGGTGAAGCACCTTGAAAGTTTGCCTTGCGTTTCCGTATGTTGTGTTTGATAATGGTGTGAATTGTTGAACGAGAACAGACATGGAGAAATTTTGAAATACACGAAAGATCTTGTAAAAAGAATCTTGTTAACTCTTTGGAGCATGATGGAATTAAAAATGTCCCACCTTTTTGATGCACGGTAATACATGGTGGAGCATTTTTATTCGTGTAAAACAGTTGGTAATACCGTAAAAAAATGTTATAAATATATTCGCTTGTATTGGCAAGTTTCAACATGTCAATACAGGTTAGTATAGGTTTGTTTAATTTAAAACACAATAAAATTCCTGTGCAACATGGGTCTATTTATTCTCTGAAATCCTGTGCCTCAAAGAGTTAAAGTGAACGGATTTTAGCATAGGTGTCCTTTTTCTTTTTTGCTGACGGGAAGTCTTAGGGCCTGGAAAAAATTACATCCCTGTTGTGAGACTCGTTGTGCAGCGAAGAAAGTGTAGGATAACGAATTGGTTAGCTAGCTTTAGAAACATCGACATTTTCTGGTGTCCTCTTATCTTTTAATTTAACTCTTAATCAACCAAATGGGAAGATCTCGTGTTTTCCTCAACAAAGAGTTAACATTGATTCTATTTACGTCTGTTATTAGTTAATCTTGAATTAATGTTATTCATAGCTCATCAAACATCATGCACTTTCTGCTTTTCCAAAGTACAATTTTTAATCAGTTCAACGTTAGCTCAAGACCAACTAATAACAAAAGTAAAGTTTGTTGAAATTTTATCGAGGAAAAAATGCGACATCTCCCCTTTAGGTTGGTTAAGCGTTAAGATTCATAAGGTACTCGATGTATTGAAAAGAATGAGTGTCCTAAGACTTTTTGAACGGAAGCGTGTATAAAGTTAGGGAAACCCACAACCGAGCTCCATTCTCGTGGAAAAGTTCGGAACTTCATGGCCCATATTCTCGCGGAACACAAAAGTAACGTCGATCAAATTCCAACCGAAGTTCTTCGTTAATTGTGCCATTTATGTAAACCGAATACACGGTGTTTTTCTCTAACCCGTTTCAAAAAATTGGAAAAAATTATTCGAAAACCTACGAATGACCATTCTTTGCCTCACAGCTTAGACACTGTCTTCAATCCCTTTTTTTGAAACTTTCCTCAAATAGAAACCATTCTAAAAACTTAAATTGCACTTGCTTTTTTAGAACCTGCGAAAATTAGTTAAAACGGATAAAAGGAGCGTTTTCAGAAAGTAGCCATTTTTGGAATAAATTACTTACCTTCAACAAAATAGGAAACATTTCCAAAAATGCATTGTATCAAATTGTTCCATTAAAAAGAAAAAGACACTGATATTTTTGCAATCGATAAGAAGACAAAATTTCTTCAAATCTCTCCAGTTATAAAAAGTACTATACCAAATTTTTCCATTAAAAAAAAAATACATTAATATTTTTACAGTCGATAATAAGACAAAATTTCTTGAAATCTCTTCAGCTATAAAAAGCACTATACCAAATTTTTCCATTTTAAAAAAATACATTAATATTTTTACAGTCTCATAAGAAAACAAAATTTTTTGAAACCTCTTCAGTTATAAAAAGCACTATACCAAATTGCTCCATTAAAAAGAAAAGACACTGATATTTTTGCAATCGATAAGAAGACAAAATTTCTTGAAATCTCTTCG